>PVJO010000613.1:0-223761 GCA_004026905.1 Hystrix cristata | reverse complement strand
CTGGCCTTGGCTTCTGTCCTTGAGCCTTTCTTCCTTCATTGCTGTGACTTCTTTATACTACTCATTGGCTGTGCATCTGAGACTGTAAAGTGATTTTAACATTAGGACTAGCATTCATTCCATAGTGAGGAGGAAGAATTTGTTGCCCAAATCATCATTCAGTATTCCTGCTTGTTTGGGACTGGCTTTTGGACGGTCCATGCCTCCATATCGTGTTCATCAAGTGTTACCCACTTATGGTGAATAAGGCAAGTGTGAGACCCCAGGCAGCCAAAGTGTAAATGTAGAGGGGAAAGTCTCTAGGATTCTTGCTGTCTCTTTGGTCAAGGAAAACCTTGTGTTGAACCCTAGTCATCCCTTAATGGAGACCACTGGACTCTGTAATCATCTGGATAACTAACTTGACTAGCCTGATCATTTGCCAGACATTCAGTGAACCGCTTTACAAGTATGATTTCAGTTGAGCTTCACGGTAGCCTTACGAAGAGGCCCTTTTATCTGCCGGCATTCTTTTTTTTTTTGGTGGTGCCGGGGATTGAACTCAGGGCCTTGTGCTTGCAAGGCAAGCACTCTAATCACTGAGCTAAATCCCCAGCCCCTCTGCCGGCATTCTTGATTGCAAGCAACAGAAACTGACTCACTATCACAGGAGGAAGTTTGTTGGAAGCATGTTGAGGCCTCCAGGGTTGTCAGAAGGATGGAACATGCATGGGTGGTGAAATGGAGTGGTAATGCAGTGCATCCTAGAGAGCCAGTGTTTTGTCATCTGGGGCTGGTCTCGGAGCCCCTGCCAAGGGAATTACATATTCTAAGTGTAGAGACTTCCCAGAGCAGTACTGTACCGTTAAAACACTAAGAGTTACAAGCAACAGAAACTCAAGTTGAACCACTATGTGGAAGGAGACTAAAAAGATACTGGAGTATCTCAGAAAAGATACAATAGGACTTCCTGAATCAAATAAATGAGTGGATCTGGAGACATCAGAACATTCCATGTCTTCTTCTTCTTCTCCCTGAGCATCGGCTGTACCCTCTGTCCTGGCACAGTGGCTGCTTTCATTTCCGACACCTTCATGGAGGGGAATGGGCTGCCTGGAACAGTCCATACCTCATCCAAAGATACTGGATGCTCTTTCTTAGTCTTAGTTTCGAGGATCACTGAAATGCCTCTGACTCCCTGTGGCTCAGGTGCCAACCCTGGGCTGGGAGTCACACTGGGCTTATAGAGTGGCTCTTTTGATAACCACACAGAACTGGCACATCTGACCCAAAACCTGCAGGCCACGTGTGCTCCTGGAGAGTTAGTAATGCAACCCCGCAAGGTGATAAGCCTTCTATATTATTATGTAATTTTTAGTGATGTTTTTCATGTCTCAATTATGCAGTGCTCACACCTGGACCTCGTAGGTGATAGTGGTGCTAAGCCCACATCCGGCACCTGCCACACAGTCATGGAATGGGAACTCTGTGAGTATCAGACTGCACATGTCCTTGTGTGACTTGGTAAGTAAAATACAGCTATTACTGATAGTAGTATTTCAACCTACCAACACGTGATGTGTTTGTGAAGGGGAGTGTTAATGTTGTAAGCAGACAGTAAGTTTTCTTATTAAATTATGAAACTTGGGCTTATTGTATTATTTCATAAAATAATAAATTAAAACACAAAAAGGTAGTTTTGTGACTTACATAAACTGTAGTATATATTTTTATATGCAACCCAAGGCAACTCCTCTTCACTCACTGTGGCCCAAGCAAGCCAAAAGGTCGGACACCCATGCTTGCAGAAGTGTGGCTAGTGCCACAGAGCGTCGGGGTGGCGGATGAGCGGGAAGGGGATTCCCCCAGCCAGTCCATGGACTTGGCTGTGCCAGAAGTTTTCCCAAGAGACCAGAGATCCCTGGGCTCTCACCTCTTTCCAGAGGATTCCCTGAGGAAGAGTGGTGCTCCAGGCTGGGAAAATGGATGTGGCACCTTCCTTGTGCTCAGGGAGACCACAGATTGGCTGGGAGATGGCGTGCATGCAACTCCGCCTTCACCAGAGCGCCTGAGGGCCTCTGCTGTCACACCCACTGTGCACCCTCGAGGTTGTCTGTGCGTGGACTCGTGGGGCCAGCGTCTGGGTCTGAATCTTCTCCACACTCCTGGCCCTCTGATATTGCATAGTTGTGAGAGGTGAGTGGTGGACTCAGTCAACTGTCCCCCACTTGGGCAGAAGAAGATAAGTGCTACCGAGAGACACATGCTGATTTCTTGGAGCAGAAGTTGACTCTTTCAAATGATGTCAGGGGAGGACATCACCCATGTAGCAACCACTGAACTGTGCTGTGAGGAATCAACAGAGATACAGCGACGGAGAAGGGGGATGATGGGGGATCAGCTCCACTCAGATGGGTTTGGAGGCCGCTTAGTGCTTTAGTCCCTGGCCCGGGTCCTCACAAGCCAAAGCGCTCCCTAGAACACCACCTATGTCATAGTATTACAGAAGCCCGCAACTTTCTGGTGTCTGCCATGTCTTCCTGGAGCCAGCTGACGTCTTATTCATCCTCATTACAGCCCTGGGGATCAAGAGGGAAGAATGGGGCTGTGTGCGGGAGTATACGGAAGCCAGGTAGGAGGCAGACCTCCAAGGCTGTAGTCAGCCTCCAGAGGGTTCTGCCGGCAACACACCATGTGACCCCGGGCAAGTCTCTCTCCTGTGCTGGGACCCAAGCTCCCATTTATAGAGTGAGGAGATGGGATTCAGTTACCCTGGTGGCTCTCTGCCATGCTAACCTTTCATAGTGTCACTGTGCCCTACTGGTGGGGCACACTTCTAAGAAGGGCATGGTTGGCCTAAGTCGCCCAGTGGATCGGGGAAGGAGTTGGAAAGGGTGAGACCTGTGTTCACTGCTGAAGTTGTCAGAGTGAGGTTCTTGCACACAGTAGTTGCTTGCTGAATGAATAAGTGAATGAATACAATTTTCTAGACTACTGAGTTAGTGTAGATTTCAGGGGCTGCTGCTTTTCTGTTAGGCTTCCAGAGAAAAGCCCTCAACTTCCTCACCAGGCGAGTATACTCCTGAACAGGAATTAGATGGTGTTTTATAGTTGACATCACACTTGGACAGGAGAGTGAGTTGGGAATTACCACAGTTTCGCATGGAGATCTGGAACTAGGGCAGCTCCTGGGAGAACAGGGCTGGACTGCAGAGGAAACCAGCCAGCAAGCGTGTGTGGAACATGCCCAGAGCCGTGGGGCACTTCAGCCAAGCGGGTTTGCAGCTTAAGGACCGCACACTGCTGGGCCTTCTGGGGAATGGCAGCACTCTGGAGGTAGCCCCGGGCCATGGAGCCACTATCACAGCCACCAGAGTGTGCCTGGGCACTGTGTCAGGAGGCAGGCAGCTTACAGCACCATCCTAGACTTTGTCCAAGTTTGACGCAGTATGTTTGAAGGTCTGGTAGGCTGGTAAGTTAAGACCAAGGTGAGATCACCATCAGAGAATCACATTTCCTGTTCCAGCAGGATTTCTCTAATTTATTGTTATTTTTCATTCATTCATTCATTCATTCATTCATTCATTCATTCATTTATAGGAAGTTGCAGTATTTCCAGCAGTCAGTTAGAACCTTCTAGAGAAGGGTCTTAAATTGTTACATCAGGGAATTCAAATTTTTTGATTAGGGCTCCCTCTTAAAAAATGTATTTTCCACCAGGACCAAGTGCTCGAGAATGTATGTATTACTGAAACAAGAGTTTCAAAAAATAAAAAATAAAATGCGACTGTAATAAATGTGATGTGTTCTTAATACAGTGAATCTCAAAGTGGGGTCCCAGAATCAGCAATGTCACTCATCCTCATTAAGAACTTGCTGAATGCAGATTCTCAGGTCCCGTCCCCGACAGAAAGTGCTGGCAGATGGGGGAGCTTGCTTGCACCTTCCAAGAGATACTGATACATGCTGAAGTTGGAAGACTGCTAAATATTATAGTATAGAACACTATACTATTTAATCTGTGTTGATTAAAAAACAAAACTGTTGGCTTAAAGTCATTAAGTGTGGAAGCAGCTTAAAGGATGCCTAAAAAACCCACTAAGGCTTTGCCTGGTCTCTTTCTGGTGTCTCTTTCCAAGTTCGTCTCATACCAGCTGCCCTTTGTAGCCTTCAGCCAGCTTCCCAGGCCCCTTCTTTGTATTCTCAGACTCACAGTCTGGTGTGCCCCTGAACATCTGGCCATGGTGCACCCCTGCTCGGAGCTCTCTTCTTCCAGCTCCTGCATGGCTGGTTCATGCCCCAGTACCCTCCCTCAAAGAGACTGCCTTGTCTTTATTGGTCTCTGCTCATCTCTCTTCCCAGTTAGCACAACTGAGAATTAACTGCTTCCTAATGAATGTCGGCTGCATAGTACAGTGTCTGGCTTACAGTACTTTCTCAATACGCATTTGTTGGAGGAAAGAATGAATTAATAAGTAATTTTCTGCTGGAGCTACCAGGGAACACATTGCGATCATCTGGAGCATATTTGCAATCCAGAAAGCCCTGGGGTTCCTCCACCCCCATCCCCGTGCCATAATCTTTCCTTCCTCCAGTGAGAAACTCCGGAAGGGGGAAAAATTGAGAATATTCCCTTTGCCGGCTCTTCCTTGGCTCTCCAGTCCTCCACCATTTCTCATGTACAGTGTTTCAGATTTGAAGTTAGGGCACCTAGGCTCAAGGGAGAGTTCAGCTGTGGTCTAGTTAATTGACCTTCGTTAATGCCTTCAGGTCCAGGTCAGTAAGGATCACACAAGAGCTCAGGCTCCCTTCCAGAGTTATCAAGTGTCAAACAGAGTAGGACGTATGGAAATGCCACTTATTATGAGAGATTCACTTAGTATCTAAGCTATGGGCCCCTAATTTTCATTTATAACATAGGGACACAACCCTCCCGTAGATGTTGAGCGCTTGGGCTTGGAAGTCCATGGTAGAGCATGCAAATAGGAAGATACCCACCATTGAAAGGAGCACTGGGGCCGCAGGTAATAAAAGAGGTCTTATGGTGATTTGCATAATGATTTACATATTGCTTGCAAGTCATCTGAGGCAAGTGGGCATACACCAAGGTCCATAAAACTCTTGACTCTTCCTGCAGCTGTCCTTGGCCTCTGCACCTACTGACACCTGGCCTGGGGCAGTGCTAGGTCGGGCTGCCCCCAGGGACTCCTTGCCATCCCCTCCTTCCAGCATCTTGGCCTACAGAGGGCCTGGACTGCCATGCTGCCTGGCGGATGGCAGGCCTTCGGCATGACTGAGCTTTTGCAATTGAAACCATTAAAGGTTATTCTCCTTTTAATTCTTCGTGGTCGTTCTTCCTCCTTCCTTGGAGAAACCTCTGATTTTCACTTTCGAGACGCTTGGCTGCGCATGTCATACCCTAAAAGGTGATTTCAGCTCTCCGATGCCAGAGAACCTTTTCTGCTGATCAAAACACAGCTGCAGAGGCCTGCATTATTTGCTAATGGGCACCCCAACTCTGGGGTATGTCTGTCTGTACCTGGGAAAATAGATATAATTAGGATAACGGATATCATATGGATATGCAAATGCGGCAGGTAAAAATGAGTGGAAAGGAGACAGGGCTTGTGCTTGCCAAATCCCATCAGACCAGCTGTGCCGCTTACCCAGACGCTGACCCATCCCACCGGACTTTCTCCACTAACCCTCCGGTGCCCTCTCTCCATCCCCTTCCTCCGCACTGCTGGACCCCTCGTGCAAAAATGACTTTTCTTTTTAAATATAAAAATTGATCCCCTACCTTTCTGAAGAGACTCTTTTAGTAGCCCCAGACTGAATGAGGGTGCGGAAATCCTAGAGATCTGAGAGGCAAGCAAGGGAAAGAGGACCAAGGAGAGACTTCAGTGTTTTGTCTTTACAGGAAGAGTTAGGTCCCCAGAGTGACAGTGTCATGACCAGAAGGACCCGGCATGCCGTTACTAAGACCAAGTCACCACCCCATAGGGAGGGCTGGGGATTTGTTATTGGGAGTCAAGTTCTGTTTCTGCCTCCTCCTGGTGATGTGTGAGGGCAAGTAACTTACCTCTCTGTCTTGGGATCCTCACCCTACACGGACTCAGTAACATCACTGAACTCAAAGGGCCCAGCAAGGCAGACGTTCAAAGGCTTGTAGGAAGGTGAGGTGTTCTCCCTCCAATCCATCATCCCGTCTGCCTGGCCTCAGATAGGTTACTTCACCTCTCTGGACCTTACCTTCCTCATCTGTAAAGTAGGCTGATGTTATTCACTTTCCTGGACTGTTATTCATAGAGGGCCCTAATCCAAGTAGACAGAGGATGGATGGGTGGCATGGGGCTGTGTAATGGTAAACAACAGAGCACCACTATACGAAGCTAGTTATGCACATGCGGCAATGGGGCCTGCACCTCTTGGGAATTTTGTATCTGACGAGGTTGGGGAAAGTCTTAGCACCATGTCTCTCAGAGTTGAAGAGGTCTTTGTTCCCAGCTGCGCTATCAAAAGGGCCATGAAATTGTATGGACACGCAGTGTCCTGGGCAAGTTATTCAATGTAGGCATCCAATTTCCATCAAACCAAGAAGGTCTGCATGTGGACCTCCAACTTGGGGTTGGGGTTGGGGCCTTTTTTATTTCATTTTTCTCTGTGCCTCAGTGCCTAGTGCATTGTAGAGGTTCACTAATTATGTATTTATTGGTGGAGGAGCAGATGAATCTTCTGAATCCAGGGATGAATGGATGGCAAATCGCATGGTCGACTCACTTCTCTGTCCCATGGGTAGAGTGGAGAAACCTGCGAGAGTCCTGCCCCTTCCACAAATGGTGGGCAAGGACGATATTTGTGTAGTGTACATACACTCTGGCATTGGAGCTGCTTCAGGTCTTGGTTTGCCCATATCTTACTACTGAGCTTGTTTGAATTTCGGCTTAAGAAAACTTATTGAACTTTAGCTTCCTCAACCATAAATTAGGGGTAAAACATTACTTTCTTTACCAGGGCATGATGCAGATTCTGTAGACATGGAATGCCCATTCTTTGCCTGAATCTAAATGGAATATGTGACAGAATCAAAGCAGATTTCCTGCTTCATTCATTCCCTGTCTCCTAACCTGGCTCGCCACACAGATTCCAGGGATATTGTTTCATACCCAGCCTACTCCTAAGCCCCAGAATTGAATCTGATTCTTTATCTAAACATGGCATTGATGTTTTTTTTAATTCCGTTGAAGGCATCAATAGTTGTTCAATAGTATAAGTCTTAAATAAGCATCTAAATGACATATTACAGATGATGAAAGTCATTTCCCCATGAAAGATTATCTCACATGATCATGTTTCCATCATTATCTGGGGCCTCTGTAGTTGGAAAATCTTTGCAGCTACTTAAATGATAACATTAGTCCTAATACCATGTAAAATGACTAGTTCCTCGGGGTAGGTTTATTTTTAATAGTGTATGTCAGCAGCAAATAGCTTGGAAGACCCCAGAGGAAAAGAGCAGAGCTCAAGCTCCCACTGAAGTGATGATATGGATATATTTAATATCTATATTAAAAACCTTTTAGGCGCCATGGTGATATTGAACTGGATAGTTAGACATGTGTAGGTAAAATCCTGGGCTGCGTATAGGGCATCATGCAGGGAGAGTTGCAGAAACCTTTTAAGGTTGTTCAAAGTCAACCTTGGGCTTCAAAAAAATTTTAAAGACATTTGACCCAGTAGTAAAATACTCGGAAATACAACCTGAGAGAATAAAATCACTTCCATATTTTTTTTTTCTTTTTGGTAAGTCTGTTGATAAGTTTGCTGTGCTATTAAAATGTTTAATCGCTTGCCTCCAGCAAGAGCAGCCTTCTATCTGAGATTGCAATTTATTAGAGTGTCCACAACCTACTCGCTATTTACCTGAAAGATGGCTGAGGGAGTCTTAAAGGAAAAACAAACCACAATTTGAAATCAGGAATCGAGCGGCAGATAAATGGATTGAAAGCAAAAATTGTTTTGGAGTTGAGATGGGAGACAGTGAAAGGGGGACAGTGAAGTTTGGGTGACAGAGTGGCCTCAGGCCTGGTCTCTGGTATGTCCCTGGATCAGTTGCTGAAAGGGGTATTAGGACTGCCCCACAGAGGGGAATGACAGCCAGAGAAGGGGCTGCTTGTTAGGGACGCATTTTCCAAGAAGGGACCTCCCTCTCTGCTTGAGAGGGTGATCAAAGCAGCTTAGCCCAGCGGAGCAATGGAGAGATGCCTAGTTTTAAAGGATTGTGTTCCTCAAACTTGCCCCATCCCCTCCTCCTTCCTAGGGGGTGGATCTTACTCTGGCCTTTCAGACTTAACCCAAGGAAAACTGAGCTCTGGGTCTGGGCCACACCTTCCAGGCAGTGAGCTCCATGACTGTGGAAACTGCAGCCTTCTTGGGTTGCTAGTGGCACAAGACAGTGATCCCTCTCACCTGTGGTTTTGCTTTCCACGTTCTCAGTTACTCATAATAAGCCACTATGCAAAAATAATAAATGGAAAATCCCAGAATGATCCATAAGTATTAAATTGTGTGCCATTCTACATAGTATAATAGAATCTTATGCCATCCTGCTCTGTTCCTCCTGGGGCACAAATCATCCCTTTGTCCAGTGTATCCACATGGTATATACCATGCTCCCATTTATCTCTTCATGGCCATCTTGGTTATCAGATTTACTGTTGCAGTACCGCCCTGCCTTTTATCAAGTAACCCTTCTGTAGCGGCCTAACACTACAATTGGGTGCCTCTGTCATGCACCTTACTTCATGTCATTATGTAGGCATTGGGTCATCTTACATCAGCATAAGAATAAGAGTGGTACAGAGCAACAAGATATTGTGTGTGTGTGTGTGTGTGTTTGTGTGGGTGTGTGAGAGAGAGAGGAAAAGAGGAGGGAGGAACACCTAACTTTTGTTACAGTATATGGCTATAATTGTCTATTTTATTATTATGGTTTATATCTAGATGTTCCCCTAAAGCCTCATTTGATCATAGGTGGGGCCTTTGGAAGGTGATTATATTATAGCTGACTTACTGTAAGGAGCTGGGGCCTGGTCAGAAGAGGTGGGTCACTGTGGGTGTGTCTCCCTTCCTGGCTCCTCCTCTGACTCTGTGTCCCTGTCCACATGACGTTAGCAGCTCTCTGCTCAGGCCCTTCCTCTGTACCCCTTCTGCCTGGAGCCAGCTGACCATGGACTGAAACCGCTATAAAATATGAGCCAAAATAAACCTCTTTCTTCAAGTTGTGGGTGTTTAGTATTATGTCCCAGCAACGAAGAATGTGACTAAAACAGCATAGTGCCTAGATAGTACATTAAATTTTATTATAGGTATGAAAAGGTAAACACAGTTTATATAGAGTTAGTACTGTTCACAGTTTCAGGTGTGCACTAGGGGTCTTGAAGTATATTCCCCACAGGTAAGGGGGGCTATTGAGGATCTGGCTCTTGGAGGAAGCACAGCAGAGCATCCCTTGGGTGGCTGCTGGTGATTATCTCCTTCTAGTAAGCAGCCACCCCGACTGTGCCTTGGAAGGCACCTGGAGATAATGAGCTAGTGTGAAAAACAAGGTCACAATTCTCTAAAAACTGACCTTAAAATGATACAGGGAGTTTCCCATATCTCATTATTACAGTTTAAATATGAAATGTCCTTCAAAGACTTGCATGTGGAAGGTTTGATCCCCCACGAAGTGATGTTCAGAGGCAGGGCTGAGAGCAGTGACTGGATCATGAATGGGTTCACCCACTGAGGAGTTCTTAACTGGATGGGTTGTTAGGAGGTGAGGCCCAGCTGGAGGAAGTGGGTGGTCTGCCTTTCAAGGGTGTGTCTGGTCGCCATCCCCTTCCTCTCTGGCTCTTCCTTTCTCTGCTTCCTGTCATGAAAGGAGCAGGTTTGCTCCATCACACCTTTCACCTTCACTTCAGGCCCACAGCAGTGAACCTCTGAAACCATGAGCCAGGATACATCTTTCTTCCTTTAAGTCGCTTTCCCCAAGTGCAGTGTCACAGTGACAGAAAGTTGACTGATACAATCATCTTGGGGCTTTGCCAATATAAATAACTATAATTCCTTTCTGCAAATTGATGACTGTATCCTAAGGTGGGTGATAAAGCTTAACCAGTATTCTGGTAGATACGAGAGCAATCACTTAATAAATGTGGGGGATGTTTCAAGTTTTGAAAAGTCCCTGGACACAGTGGCATAGTAATGGGTCCCCCATACCCTGAACTGGAAAGCTAGCAGGAAAAGTCTGTTTTACCCAGAGAATCCTCAAACCACTTAGCTACAAACTCCTTTCTTCACTCAACATCTATCATCTTACTTTTGTGGACACAGTTTACCAATTACTGTGTAGTAGGCAGAATTCTACAAATGCCCCGCCCTCCCTGTAAGAATCTCCTCGTCTAGTTATTTAATGTGACACTCACATAGGTACTTCTGGGAAGGGCTCTTTCAAGTATAATTGAAACTTTAAGTAAACTGACTGTTATGGTTTGTGTCTAGATGTCCCCCCAAAGCCTCATGTGGTGAGAGATAGCTGGATCTAGAGTGTGGGCTGCCCTGGGGGCAGGTAGCCTAGATATAGGAAGAGGCTAATTAGCTGCTTGTTTGCATTGCTGATTTGCATACATTCCTTGCATTTTCCTCACTTTACTTTGCGGCCTGCCGCCGGTCTGCCACGCTGCCCCGCCGCCTCGGACCCAGCGGACTATAGACTGAAACCTCTGCAGACTGTGAGCTAATAAACCTTTCTTCCCCTAACTTTGGGTGTCGGGTATTCTGTCCCAACAACGAGAGAAAAGTAACTAAAACACTGACCTTCAAAACTGGAGATTATCTGGGTGGGTCTGACTCAGTCAGGTGAAGATTTGGTGCTCTCTTTCTGGCTCTGACCTTGGAGGGGACCCCCTGAGAAGGAATGTGGGCAGCTTAGAGAAAGAATGATTTCAAGCCCCAGCTAACTGAAAGAAACAAAAAGTCAGACCTGCCACTGCAGAGAACTTGATTCTGTCACAACTTGGATGAACGTGGAAGCAGAACTCCCAGATAAGAGCCCAGCTGGCAGACACCTTAACTGTGATCCTGTGACATCAAGAACCCAGGTGAGCCTACTGAACTTTTGGCCTACAGGGCTGTGAGATGATAAAGGAGTATTGTTTTAAACTGCTAGGGTCATGGCTATTTATTTCACAGCAGTAGAAAACTGCTACATTCTGACTCCAAGAAATCAAAACAGAATTAACTGGAGGACACTCTTCCCCATCCTTTCACATATTTATGGTGTTTTAAATGTAGCAGAACACTTCCATTCTACCAGCAACCCCAGGAGATGGACAGGGCGGTGTCTCCGGTTTTTACAGGTGAACAGCTATAGACCTAGAGATTATGGGAGTTGCCCAAGGTACTCAGCTGATAAGTATGCAGCCCCTTGGGTGGGGCTTTTTTGGTTTGATTTAGATTTGATCTATTTTGCATTCAAATAGGAAAAATCTAAGTACGTGGTGGAAATGCAAATGTGAGTTGGCAAAAAAAAAAAAAAAATAAGATTCAGAGGGATGCACCACGCAAGTGTTGGACTGCTTCATCACAGAGGCCCTTTCTTTCAGCTCTGTGTTTGACCAGAAAAGCTTGTTAGGAACAGAACCCACAGCTGTGAGCCAGTGACAGCAGGAGGAGGCAGGGTCTGGGGAGGCCCGGAAGTGGACCGCTGGGAAGCTTTATTTGGATGACAAGGGCAAAGACACAGGCCTGTAATATCGCAAGGAACAATGCCTGAGGCTGACCGCCCAGATGGGCCTTTTGCAGAGGGTGGAGCTGCCTGCATAATGGATCTGCTCTGGCTTTCACTGCACAAGTAGCATTCCTACCTGTGCCAGCACCCCTCAAGGACCCCTCAAATCTGACATCATGGAGCAGTCATCTAGCCCTTTCCCTCACATATGGACAGAAGAGGAGACTGGGATCCAGAGAGGGACAGGACTTCCTCAAAGTCACCGATACCCAACACACACACACACACACACACACACACACACACACACACATGCACGTGTGCCCCAAAGTATACTTAGCTACATTACGGCAATTCTCCGTGTTGGTTAATGATGACTCATGATGTGTTATTTACATATACCAACTCTCTATGATAAATGGAATCTCTATGATAAATGGAATCACTATGCACTGCAAACATGTGCTAGTAAAATATTAATAATAAAAAGTTAAATATATAATACAAATAATTAGAAATAATTATTTGTAATAATTTGTAATTAATAATTACAAATAAAAAGAACACCAAATTACAAATATAAAATATAACATTAGATCTAGAGCCTTGAGAGGAGCCTTCATGGCTTGGACAAAACACCTGACACCCACACTCGAAGGAGGAGAAGTTTATTTGGCTCACGTTTTCTGAGGTTTCAGTCCATGGTAAGTTGGCTTCAAAGCAGAAACGATGGCAGTGGGTGTGGTAGAGCGAAGTTGCTCATGCCATGGAGGCCAGGAAACAGAGCACACAGAAGACACTGGTGAGAGATAAATGCCCCAAAGGCAGGCCCCAGTGACCACCTCCTCTTAGCTGCACTGAATGTTGGCTCTGAGCGTCTGTGGATGAATCCATTGATGAATATAGCACCTCCAGGGTACAGTCACTTCTCCAGGCATCTCTTAGTGCAGTCAAGTTGACAGTTAAGATTAACTGGCAAAAGTCCAGTAGACAAGAAGGGCTCTGAAGCGTCACAGTGGATCTCTCGGTGGTACATTAATGCTTTTGCCCCTTGTAAAGTCAGGCAAGAACATGTGACTTGCTTTAGCCAGCGGGCTGTGAATGAAAAAATGTGTATCCCTTTCCAGTGGAAGTTTTAAGACACAGTGCGTGATTCCCCAGTTTCCTTCCGGCTCTGACTTTCATGGTTCCTGGACTGACCACAGAAGCATGAGCCAGGAAGGGAACCTCCTTTGCCTTTGGACTCTGAGTCGTTATAACAACAAAAGCATCCTGCACTTCCCCCTGCCCTGTGTTCACCAGCATGGGACTTGGGGTTGAGAAATAAACTTTCGGGCCCGTGATTTAGCTCAGTGGTTATAGTGCTTGCCTTGCAAGCACAAGGCCTGAGTTCAATCCTAAGCACCAAAAAAACAAAAACCAAAAAATTTTATCATGGTAATTCACTAAGATTTTGGAGATTTATTTATTTTTTTTAACACAGCAAACCTAGCTTAGCCTTGTGGATACAGGTAGAATACTATTGTTGTTCCCATTTTCCAGATGAGAAAATCAAGACACAGAAATGTTTATTAACTTGCCCAAGATCACACAGGTAGCTAAATGTAGAGCCAGGATAACTGGCTCAGTGTCTTAGTTTTCCAGGTATTAGGGAGTGGGGACTTCAGCAAACGGAAGCTATTTGTCCTATCTGAAAGCGTAGATGATGGTTGTGAAAAGGGAATGTGCTCCTATTGTCATGGATCTTCTTCAGGGTTTTAAATGAACTTTAATTATTACAGGCAAAGTTTTTTAAAAACACTGTGAGGTTAAGACAAAAATTAGCCAGATTTTGTTCACTAATTTGAGATTTTAAGACTTCTGACTTTTCATTTACAGAGCCAAAATTCCTGCCGATAACAGGTATGTACTAAGTGACAAACTGCAGGCAGAAAAGGGAGCTGGCCAGGGTCTGAGAAGATCTGGGGGGTTGGAAGGCAGTCGTGAGGCATTTGAGCCCAGAGAAGTTTGTCGCAGTGAGAGAAGAAAGGTATTGGGGATGTTTCCTGGGCCAAGGTGGAGGGTGGAGGCAAGGACCAGAGAAGGGTCACACGCATTTTTAAGGACTCAGACAAATCAAAACATTTTTGTTAAGATCATTCAAAATTTACATGCAAGGTGGTCTTCTTTACACACACACACACACACACCCCTTGAGAAAACAGTAATGATTCCTTAGGACACATATCTGGAAGTTTTGCTGTCACCCTGCACTTGTGGGATTGAGGAGGATGCGGCTGAATGTCACTGAGCCAAAGAGAAGGGGCTGTGACAGCACAAGGTTCTTGGAATTTGGAAATCTCCCTGGACCCAAGGAGGGGGCCATTCCTGGACCAATCTCTCCCGGAGGCAAGCATCTCCGCCCACCTCATCTCTTCCTTGGGGATCAGGACAGCAAACAGTGATGAAAGTGACCTCCGCTTGGCTCTGACACTAAGACCCTGACAAGGACACTCATGGTAAAGTCACACAAGCGAGTGTCCCAAACATCTGATTTGGAAAATTGGTTAGGTAGTGAAATAAGGTGTTTTGCTACAGGCTTTATCAGACTCCTTTAAGGAGTCGTGTGCACTGACGTCTCCCAGAGGACACTGCTGCCCAGCTGTGACTTCTGTCCCTCCCTGTAATTGTTTTTCGGCAGAAGCTTTTGCAAAGAATGTGACAGAGAACATTCTTTGAGATGCACTGTCTTATCTTTCCTTCCCATGTTCTCTCCTCGCGCCTCAATATCTTAGTCCCTTTCTCTTCGGGATTTTTTTTTTAAATCGAAGTTTTACGTTCTCAGGAAATGGGTCCTTTCTGTGATCCATTAGCTTGAAAACTTAGATTGTCAGTGGGGATTGTGGTAGGTGACTGCATATCTGTCGCACTGTAACTCACGTGTCCCTGGGCTGTCCAGGCCAGCGCAGGGTGACACCACTGTTGGAATTTCCAGCCCAGGGACGTAGGGACTTGGGAGGTAGCAGCGTTCCCAGGGAAGCTCTGTCTCCGGCTGGGGTTGTTCACTGGGGAGGAGGAAAAGGAAGACCGGAGGAGGGAGAAGCCCCTGACTAGATGACCAAAAGGGGCCCCTTTTATGGCCTTCCTGCTTACGGCTGTGAAGTAAACAGCTTGGGAGTCAGGTTGTCTCCTTGAGCAGCTGGGGCACCGGCTCCAGCCGGCCGGGACCCTCTCTGGGTGGCGGTGGGCGGGGAATCTGCTAGTAAAACTAATCTCATGGTGCACATTTTCTGCGGGGAGGGTGCTGCTGGGGCTGAACTCAGGGCCTTGCACTTGTTAGGAAAGCGCTCTGCCACTGAGCTAAATCTCCAACCCCACATTTTATTTCTTTAAACTGGCATGTTGAGATCCCTTCACCCCACACCATCGTGTGTGTGTTCACCCGAATCAGTGAGTTTGGTTTTTGAGGGGTGAGAATTAGGGATCTTCATGCACAAACTTGGGGCCAGATCCCCGCTGAAGCGCTTAGAAGCTGTGGGACTTCAGATAAGCCTCTGGTGTGGGAATGGGTGACAGGAACATGGGGGACGTGCAGCCTGCCTGTGACCAGCACTTAGGACAGGCTTGTCGTAAGTGTCAATATATGTTTACTGCTATGATTATTTCAACTTCTCTCCAGATTCGACCTCAGGGCCTCAGCGGGGATGGAGGGCGGGGGTGAGGGAGAGAGTCTGGCCCACCAGCTCAGGGGCAGTGCTGCCCTGTGGGTGAGCAAGGGAAACGCGTGAGAAACACAGACGGTGATGGACGGCAAGGTGCCCGACTAAGATGAAGAACATGGTGCCGGGGGCGGCAAACACTGGGAGAATCGATAAACTATAATTATCAAGAATGGTGTCTGTGGAGGGAGGGGAGTTCTGAGGACAGAGTAACAGTGGAGGGGGTGGGATGATGCCAGAGCGAGGGGACAGAGAGCAAGGCACAAGCACGGATGCGCCCACACCCACACACTGTGCTAGATAGAAAAAAGGAACTGAGCACAGGAAAGGAGGGCGCACGGAGAAGGGCACGGTGTGCTGGCCCCCGGTCCTCACGGGGTGGGGGGGGCTCACCTGCTTCACACAGCGCCGACATCTAGCGGTCTTGAAATTCTCCGAGGCCTCGCCCCCATCAGTCCTTTGAGTCACTAAGAGGAACAAGAATAGAAAGGCCCAAATATAATATCTATGAAGGACGCTGTATTAACTCTTTGATGCAGAGATGAACTGCCTAACGTCTGCTGACAATTTCCAGCCCATCGGTCGGATGATGTTCAGATATTAAAATAATGCAGACTGTAATGTGTTAGGTTAGACGTGCTATTTTGACACCCCCCAGCTCCTCATTGCTCCTCACTGATACCACCTCCCGGGCACAACTCTGCCACAGTTTTTGCCTTAGAGTTCTTTGAATCCCTGCAGGATGCTCCTCCAGGACGGGCTATTCATGAGTTCCACTGCGTGCACTTGCTGCTTTTTTTTTTTTTTTTCCTTAAAATTTCATTTTGTTGTTGTTATTGTTAGAGCAGTTTAGTTTTACAGCAAAATTGAAATCGAGAGTCAGGTGCTGAGATTCCCCTATACTTTCTTGTTCCTACATATTCCTACACATTACCTTACTGTCCCTAAATAGTATCTTATTGCTTTTTTTTTTTTTTTTTCGACAGCGTCTCACATGCAGTTCAGGCTGGTCTTGGGCTCAGTATGTAGCCCAAGCTGCCCTTGAACTTCCAGCAATCCTCCTGCCTCAGCCTCCTGAGTGCTGGGATCACAGGCGTGTGCCACCACGCCTGGCTTATTTTATTGCTTTTTAGGGCCATTTTGTAAAGCTACCTTTTCTTTGGTCTCCAGTGTTTGTCATTTGCGGTCTCATGTCCAGAGGGATTACTAAATCTATGGAGCTTTCTGGGACTACCTCCCTGCTACCTGGTTCCCTTTCCAAGCACCCTGGCTAGCATGCTTTCTCATGGGCACTGACTAACTTGGATTTACTTATCAGAAAGACTCTCACTGGAGGGGGATGCTTTTATAATTCTCAAGTATGGCGAGTGCCTATATTTGAAGGCTTTTCTTTTTTTTCTTTTTTTTTTTTTGAGGCTAGAGCTCAGGGGCTCACAGATGCCAGGCAAACCCCTCACTGCTGAGCTACACTCCAGTACTGAAGAATATTGAAGGAACAAACATCAAGTCCAACACTTCTTTTTTTGGTGCTGGGAATCGTGTGCTTGCGAGGCAAACACTCTAACCACTGAGCCAAATCCCCAGCCCTCCAGACAGTCAACTTGTTCTGTCTTCGACTTCCTTCTTAGGGGAAGTACAAAACATAATAACAAAAGCCTATCGCCCCACCCTAGGGGGCGGGGTTCTGGCGCCAGTGAGAGACTCAGTGGGAGGCACCTGGAAATCAGAGAGGCTACCCTTTAAATCCAAGGAGCCTGAGTTAGCAGGCACACCATTCACACCATTCGTACACCGTAGGCATGACTTTCACACCACGTTCACATGCCATTCCCTTTCACTCACGTGTGCCTACCCTTTTGCCCTTCCTACCCTTTTCCCTTACCCTGGTCCCAGCTGCTACCTTCCTGGAGCTCTCCAATAAATGCAGCTACCTACTAGGGAGTGTGCACTTGGACTTCTTTCCTCATCGTACCCAAGAACCTGGACTATTTCTGGCCCACTCAGCTGTAAGAGGGAGAGTGGCAATGAGCATGGAAAACACTGGTTACCTGATCAGAGCGCAGCCTCGCCTTTTGGAAGGAGAATGTAGATTTCTACTTTGTTTCCCTTTTTTATGCTACTTTATTTTACTGAGACAGGGTCTCGCCATGTAGTTCAGGCTGGCCTCGAACTCACTGTGTAACCCAGGCTGGCCTCGAATTCGAAGCGATCCTCCTGTCTCAGCCTCTGGAGTGCTGCGATTACAGGCGTGTGCCACCACACCCGGTGATGCTATTTTAGACTGATGGCCTGACCTTCAGCAGAGTACAGCATGGCTTCCTTTTATTCTTATCTTTGTGTTTTGTGTTTTTGTTTTAAATTGTGTAAAACTGTTGTCCAGTGTTCTCTGGATACAATGGAAGCCAGATATCAGAAACATAAACTGGCTCTCCATGCTCTGAGAATGTGTTACTGTTTTCTTCCTCTTCCTGAACATGACTCAAAGTTTCATTTAGTAATTTATTTTCTTACCTAGATAAGATGCCAATAGAGAAAGGGTGGTTAAGAAAGGAGGCGGTGTGTATTTTTCCATTTCAAGGGAAAAAAAGAGTAAATCATAGAATGGGAGTGTGTTGAGCTACAGGCCTGCAGTTTAGCCCTCGTGGCTCTGCGGGTAGTTTCCAAGAGTAGTGTCAGATCTCTTGCCTTTCTTTAATTTCAGAGCGAAATTTTGCCCATTCCTTTTTCTTTTCTTTTCCTTTCATTTCTCCCCTTCATTTGTTCATTTGTTCGTTCATTCTTCCCTTCTTCCCTCTCCTCTCCTGTCCGTCTTCCCCTCCCCTCATCCTTTCTCTCTGTCTCTCTGTCTCTCTCTTTCTTCTGGTACTGGGGATTGAGCTCAAGGCCTTGTGCTAGGCAAGTGCTTTGCCACTGGGCTATAGTCCCAACACTTATCTTTTATTTTATGTTAGTTTCGTTTAGGTTAGTGAAACAGGGTCTAAGCTGCCCAGGCTGGCCTCTGACTTGTGATCCTCCTGCATCAGCCTCCTTCCTGGGTAGCTGGGATTACAGGAGTGCACTACCAAGCACAGTAGTCATGTCCATTCTTAAATGAAGTCCAGAAATACAGATGTGAGATTTTACAAAAGACGTAAACGAACTTTTGCTTTGGGGCAGTTTTTCTTCAAATTGGAGCAAATGATAGTTGCTGTAAGTGGATGAAATTTATTTATTTTTTGCACATTCACCCTGCTGTTTTGTGGTTTACTTGGGGAGAAATCTTGGTAACCACCAAGAGGTGAATCATTTTCATTAGATGTTACTTGCTTTAGATTAGGGGAGAAATCTTGAAGCTCTAAAAGAATATCAATATGGAGAGAAAGTAATACAATGTTATTACTTCTCTCTCTGGTTTTTTTTTTTTTTTTCTTTTTCTTGCAATCTAGTTTTCTGCCTCTCTCCTTGGGAGCTACTACTGGCATGCAGGTTCTGGCCTTCTCTTCCCAATCCTGCGAGCGAGGCCACACACATGATAGCTTGGACGCCCACAGGTGAACGAGGTGCATGGCGTTGATGGGAAAGGTGGCTGGGAGGGCAGAGTGGCTTCTCGAAGGAGGGTGTGGAGCTGGGTTTAAGTCTCCCTGCCCAGGAGAGATGACTTCTGACATTTTTCCTTTTCTGGTATTGAGTTGGCCATTCCAAGACCAGCAAGATCTTCTATGCTGTATTCCTTATTAAATGGTTATAAGAACAATAGCAACTGGCCTTGTGAGTTTAAAAAGTACTGTTTTCTTGAAATATATTTGTTTGATGTAAGCATTCTGGCTGGGAAGACACAGTGGGAGTGATAATAGTTATTACGGCTAGAAGTTATTTTGCAAACTACGGTTTTCTGATTAAACTGCTTCCCCCCAATTCCTGCTACACTTTGCTCTCTCTTCCATATTTGAATATGTATATTTGAGCGACTTTGCTTTCCAGTTTGTACTTTTTCTCTTACCTCAAGATTTTGAATCTGTTTAAATACTCAGAAATTTCTGCACACATGTGGACATGCCCACACGCTTCTTGTCAGGTAGTCCTGTAGTCAGCCATCCTCCTTGACTTTCCCCAAAGCCCGTGCTGTCCTCTGTCCCCTGAAGGTCACCTCTGGGTGGCCCTGATACAAACTAAAGATTTTAAGTGCTTCCCAAGTTCTAAAAATGTCTCTGACCCAGTGCGCCCTGGATTTCTCACTGTTGTCTCTATTAACATGGACCAAACGCCCCGTTTGCAGGCTGATTTATGGTCACATTAGGGAAAACTCCACCGAGGGCATAAAATAGTGTCCCATACTTGGGCCTGATCTTACATGTTATCGGTGATTGCAAGTGCATTTTATAACCCCGGTGCCAAATCGAAATCAAGGCGATTTGCGCATCAATCTCCTGGATAAAATCAGGGCACAGTCTATTGCAGTTTGACCTTCATGGTGCCTTTGGCTCGTGCAACTTGTCGCAGTCCCTTTGACAGTCACCCAGGACAGCTGGAAAATGCAGGAAGACTGGGCAGAGCTGGGATTACCAGCCCGCCCCCGAGGAGAGACCCCAGGAGGAAGCTCCCGAGGTCTCAAAGAAACATCGGCCCTGAAGGTAGAGGAGGGAACACCCCTGGGCCATTTTTCTGGGATCTTCAATAGCGCCCCGAGCCCTGCAGCAACTATAACCAGAAAACGTTGACCCTGACAGAGAGTCATCAGATAACTAGGGCTGAAAAAGTCGACCTAGGCTCTCCCTGCCTTATTTATAACTTCTACAGCTCAGTCTTCTGTGGGTCAGAGAATTAATTACATTTCTAAAACACATGTAACAACAGGTCTTACGGGAATGAAGTCAGCAGCCATTTCGTTCTGGCCACCACCACCATCCCTTGATTCTTCCCGTTGCTCTTCACAGCCCAGGGTCGGGGATTTGCTGAACGCAGACCACGCCCCTCCATCAGGTTCCGGTTCATGGCCTAACCTCACATTTCCATTCATGTGCTCACTGGGTGCTGGAGGGTTAAGTCTATCTTGAATGGATTTGTGGAAATTGTAGATTTTTAGGACCTAAAGGCTCTTTAGTGATGGCCAGGGGGTGTATTTAGGATAAATATTTTTAAGTCAGGGTTTTATGACTATAATCTGGGTTTCTCAACTTATATTTAACCCGAACTTCTTTTTAAAGCAATTTCATCTCTTTTGATTCTACACCCTTTCATAGCCCAAGGGAGGAAATTCTCAAGGCTCTTCAAATGGTAAACCCTGTTTTACAAAATCCCTTTAAGATATGCTAATGGTATGGGATGATTATTAAGATAAATACCTTGTGTAGGAAACTGGAGTTAATTATAATATATATAATTAGTCACTGGTCAGCCTAGAAGTTATAATTTATTGCTCCCTAATTTGCATTTATCATCGAAGATATTTAATTTAAAAGAATTTTAAAAAATAGCCCGATTTGCGTGGTTATGGAGATGGCGGGCACTTAGCAAACTTCAAAACTCTTTTTTCAAACTTTTTTAACTCATCCTATGCAATTTCAGGAAATAACACACCACCATGAGGCAGTGACTTGTACTTGTTGATTAAAAAATGAGAAAGGCGTTTTTGGAAGAAGAAATAATGTGGTTTTCTTTCCCAAACCCTCATTTTTGGAGCTCTAGGTAAGCTTTTATGATAAAAGGTTTCAAATCTAAGCGGTAGAATTATGGCGCTCAAGATGTCTTTTTTGTAAATAAAGTAAAAGGTACTTTTCCTTTTAGATAATAATTTGAAAAACTAGCCCAGGAGTTTGCTACCGGTGCAGCCTTCATGTGAAGGAGAACCTGGTAGCTTTTTATAAAGGTTGTCGTCTGTCAGAGTTTCTGCACCCCTCTCCTGATGCCTGCTGTCGTGACTCTGGGGTTTGGGCCACCCAGGAGCGACCTTCTGGCATCCCTTTGTCTCTGAATTCATGCTGGTGTTAAGCAGGCGCCCCTTGGTACACTGTGCGGAAGCAACCTTAGCCATCTTGCCTCCGAGAAGCTCTTTTTAATAAATGCAGCCACAGTTTCACTTGCAGCGAGTTACTCTGAAATGTGTCCGCAGTGGAAGTGACACCACCGAATGTCACCATCTGCTCTCCTGAGTTGCAGGGACCGTTTGTCCGGGGGTGACGTCTGAGAAGGCACCTTTCACGTTCTCGCGTCTTCCCACTGAGATCATCCTTGAGCCATTTGGACGCAATGTTAGAGCTCACTGAAGGCTGAGATCACAATGCTGTTCTCGCAAATCTCATTTCTTCCAAGGCCAGAAATAGAGATATTTGATTTTTTTAAATGGCTTTTGTAAGTAAGAGTGAAGCGGTCAGACTGAGTGTGACTTGAGTTATTCTTCCTGGGGAAGGAGATTCTGTTCTCTCATTGAGTGAGGCTGGGGTTGAGGATGGGGCAAACTTTGGAGGATGAGTCCTCAGATTAACCCTGTGGGTGCCTCTGAGGGATGCTCCTGTGGATAGTGGAGCAGGCAGGGTCCTGAGCAGTGTGGCTCACATAAGACACCGCCTGGCCACTCCTGCGAAGGGTTCCCGGGCGTCTCCTCTCCTTGTGAAGCCCTAGTGTGCGTCAGTGCGCCGACGGTGGAGTGCGAGCAAAGAGATGGTACATAGAATGCAGAGAATTTAAAGATAGACCCCCAAAGGGGTCTCCTTCTCATATTACTACAAGCCAGCAACCTCAGTGTGGGCACCCCTTGGCCATGTGTGCGGGTGAACGCTGCATCCTGGGCCAGACCCCTTCGCTTGCCCGGGAGCTAGGATACCTGCCTCCCAGCTGCTGACTGTTGGCCGCTAATGTCTCGGAGCTGCCACCTTCTTTGATTCCTCTCAAGCTCACTTCAGCTACACAAAGTATCCACATAGCTGGTTTCTTCCTCTGTGCTTCCCATGCTGGATGTGCTCTCACTCGTCCTACTTTGACTTTCAGATTCGTTCGATGTTACCCATGGTCTGCAGAGTTGCAGATGCCCGTCCTCCACTGAAGATGTTAGGACTCTTTTCTCGAGGGCTCTGTGTAGAGATGCGCCAGTCTCTGGGAGGCAGGAGAACATGAGGTTTGTGGAAGGGCAGGTCTGCGTTCGGCCTAGATGGCACGGACTTCCTGTGCGGTACTGGGCAGGAGACTCAGCCCAACATCAGCCTCACCCAGCTGGTAAGAAGCAGGGGTGGTGTCTCAACCCAGAAGCTCCAGTTCCAAGTCTCCGCTCTTAACTGGCATCTTTTTCTTTTCTTTTTGATTTTTTTTTTCTTTTTTTAAAGACAAGGTCTCATTATGTAGTTCAGGCTGGACTTGAACTTGCTTTGTAGCTCAGGCTGGCCTTGAACTCACACAACTTCTTCTGTCTCAGCCTCCCAAGTGCTGGGATTATAGGGATGCACCACTATGCCTGGCCTCTTCATTGCCATTTTGAATAAAGGGTGCAATGGATCTAATGGGTTTAGCAGAATCCCTGGCTGCTTATAAAATGGTAGCAATGAAGGTGATCATCTCCTGACGGCATGCTGAAGATTCTGATGACTGTGGTGGGGGCAACAAGGTCGGAAGAATAAGACTTGCACCAATAGGGCTGAGGGTGTAGCTCAGTGGCAGAATGCTGGTCTAGCATGCAGGAGGCCCTTTGGTTTGATAACCAGCACCGAAAACACAGCAACGACAACGACAGCAACAACAACAAAACAACTTGCATATATAGCCCAAATAAGAGTCCACAGATTCTTCTCCAAAGACTCCTTCTACTGAGAAAGCAAAATAAAACAAAAACCACCAAAAAAAAAAAAAATTATGGTCTTGGAATGAGCACTGATCTTGGAGTCAGAAGATTTCACCCTCCTGCAAAACCAACTGTGGGTAGATTATTTCTTTCTGGACCTTGGCGTGCTCGCCTATAAAATGAGAAGAAATGTCAGGACGAAAGGGAAAGCGGTGAACGGTAGAAGTGCTGCATGCTGTACCTGGCATGGTGGGGCCCAGCAGATGTCTGGCGGTTGGAAGAAGAGCAGATCTCGAGAAGGGACTTGGGGAGGTCCCCAGAGAGAAGGGGTTCGCGGTTCCTCTATCACTCCCATCTCTACTCTAAGGAGCCAGTGGAGCACACCTGCAGGGATCGCTGGGACACCAGCAGGCATAGTTCTGGTGCTCTGCGAGGATGTGATGTTTCTTCTACTCCTGCAGGAGCAATTACTCCATACTTCAGGCCCCTCTTCTATTGCCAGGTCCCCTGTTCACGTATGTGACCTCATTTATCTGAAAGTTAGCTGCCAAGCAAATGCCCAGGAGAAAGGGCTTTTAACTTGTGTTATTATTATTACTATTATTTATTTTTTGCTGTGTTCCCAGTGCCTACAGTAGTCTTTAGCACGTATTAGAGGGGCAATAAATATTGTTAGGAAAATGAACTCTATTGAGAGCCAGGACTGAATGTAGCAAGAATAAACACTCCACGTGGAACCCAGAGGCCTTAAAAATGTGTTTTAGCCCTGCTATGTGGCTTCGAACAGAACGATGGACCTGTCGCATCTAGTCTGCCGGTGACACCGACTCTACGTGGTTGGGATTATGTAAGTTCTTACTGGATCTTTGAATTTTAAAGGCAACGAAATTGATTTGATTTGAAAAGGACAATTTCAGGAAGCTACACTAATCCTAAAATTTATAGCAGATACTATTTCTAGAAAATATGCTACAGATGTTCTCTCTCAGAAGTTCAAAAACATCTTTCCAAGTTAACTCTTGGGTTAAGTAAAAAATGAAATCAGTAGCCTTTTACAAATGAGTGGTACCACACACCAGAAGCTACGGGATGTGGTTAAAGTAGTATTCAGAGAACAATTTATAGCTTTAATGGATTGATTAAAACATAACACTAGAAATAAATGAACCAAATATTCAACTCAAAGGCTGAAAAGTGAGCAATACCACCACCACCACCATCATCACCATCTTCCACACATAAACATAAGTAAAGAAATGAAGGAGTTTTTTTTAATTTTAATGGTACATTTTAGATGCACATAGTGATAACATTCATCATAGGGGATTTATACCTGAACATGATATATCTTGCTGCTTCTTTCTTTCCTGTTCCCCTCCCCTCCTTTCACCCTTCCTCCCTCCTTATTTACAAAAGCTTTGTTTCCATTTTCTTCAGGAGTGAAGGAATTTTCATCTGAACTTGTGCGTAGACCACAATAGTGCAATGTGTACATCAGGATACTTTCTGAATGTGGTCACTAATAGATATATTTTCCACGAATTAATAATTATAGACTGCCATCATTCAGAGTACCAAGCTTTCAGAAGGACGCAGCCTCTGTATAATAGCCAGTCATATTTTATTTTATCTAGGTCGTCCTTGGAATGTGTTAATGAGAGAAGATAGAGGGGTGGGTGATAGGATAACTGAGAGAGCAGAGGGTCCCTCCAGGCCTTGAACATGTGAAGAATCATCTTGCTGGGTGATGCAGTGTGCATAGACACTATGGTAGCGGCATTCACGAGGACTGGAGCCTGCATACAACAAGCCGAGTCCTGTGCTAGGGGGATCCTGAGCCACCAGCTGGAATTTCTGGGATTGGAGAAAGCAGAAGGGGGACAATGTACTGACTTCCTTTTCTACATCTACTTGATAATTAATCTGATGGCTAATCAGGAGACCAGACTTTCTCCAACCTGAGGACATCACTCTGACAGGATGGTGGTGGCCAAAGTCTTGGGAAAGCCCGTCTGGACTCCCTGGCTAGAGCAAAGAAGACTTCCAATGCCCACTTTTCAGGCCTCCTCAACTCTGGGCTCGTGTTCAGATCAGCATCTTGGAGAGGAAGGTCAAACACTTCCCTTTGATATTTTCTCTACACTGGCCTGGACAGTGTCTGCACCCTACTTCTGCCAGGAAGAAGAAACAAGGAAACAGGTAGATTTCAAAACCAAAGTCTTCAGCCCATGTTGGGGGTTCCGTGACCACGCACACCACTGACCGGGTGTCAGAGCTGTGGGACACTTGGGAGAGTCTCCTTTTCATCTCTGATACCTTGAGCAAGACACGCTGTAAGAGTGTTGGAATCTCAGACTGGTGTGTCCCGCGAGGTGTCTGCTGACTTATTGACCACTTGAAGCCTTGTTTTCTTTGTTCCTGTTTTGGATCTACCAGATGAGTAGAATGATAGCAGCTACCTCGCAGGCTGTGGTCGGTTTTCCATAAAGAAACTATGTATTGCATTTAGATTAATGCTTGGTGTTTGCCAACACATCAACTAAATGGGAGCTACGATGTGACTTGTTCCTTTTGTGCCATTTTCCCTTTTGAAAACAAAATAAACAAAGACCATCATCTCCTATTTCAGAGGGGAGCTTAAATACATAAGGTTGAGCCCTACGAAACCGTCAATGTTTGATCATTTTTGACCTATAAAAACAGCAATTTCATGTGGGTCAACCTGATAAAATGTGGTATGATAATTTCTATCTATAGAGACTTACAACCAATTTTAACTATGGATTGTTATTTTATTTCCCTTCATTTCCTACTTATTCAGTGAAAAGCAACTCTCAGAGAAATAAGAAGACTAGCACTGTAGTTTTTTTTCCTCTTTGTTTCATTTTGTACTCCCTGCCCCTGCTATTTGCCCACAATCATATTTCACAGAGCTCTGTAGGGGCAGCTCTGTGAATAAGAAACCCATGGAAGAGGGTAGATTTGTTAGTTCCTGTGTTACATTGTTAATTGAGTTGATAATTGCCTGGGAGACCCACACAGATGTATACACACCCAAAACAAAATGTCAGGCCACACACTTCCTCTAGACGGTAAGATGAAGATGTTTTAGTTATTGAAACTCAGATGTCACCTGCAAGAATAAGAGGAGAGACTGGGGAAAAGAACAGAGGGGCGGAGTTAGGGTTGGGGGAGGAGGAGGCAGGCGATCCCTCTTGGTTATCAAGTGAAATGACTCCCCAAATATGACAATAAATCACCGCAGGAATCAATCAGACAGGAGGCCACTGCTCCAAGCTGATAATGCATCAATCAATATTTAATGTTTACGCTTTAATTAATCCACACTTGGGAAGCATTCTTTCAGTGACAAAAATAAAGGGATGAGAAATAAAACACCTTTTATATCAAGGAGCTGTGAGTGCGCTGCCTATCTGGGTGGCTTTGATTGGAGCTGTCATTGATCACTGGGAGCCTCCCCAGCCTCCAGTCACATTTGGATAGCAAGCTAACGTGGGGGAGGGGCTCTGAGGCATCAGAATCCAGCCGGGAAGAGTGTGACTTCCTCGGAACCGTGGTGGAGTATGGATTCCTGCGAAGGCAGAACAAAGCCAGGGCAAATATTGGATTCAAAACGTTGGTGACATCTTCCCAGAAAAGATTTCTGTCTGCAGATGGTGATCTATAACTCTGGGGGAGACAAGGGAGCCAGAAAGACATTTTCTGCTCCATTGTGAAGAGTTCAAGTTTAGTCTTAAACACAGAGATTCCAGCCACAACCATCGCGACTGCTGTAGGACATTCTTAGCATCTCTGTATGCTTTTCACCTTCTGCCCTACTTCTCATCGAGGATAGTTTTTTAAATGCCTGCATCCTGCATTAATTATAATTGGTTTGTAACAACATAAGAACCTGTTAGAACTGTGGTTGATGAGTTGACTTCATATTATGTTTCGTAGACATATATTTATTTATTTTTGGTGCTGGGGATCAAACTCAGAGACCTTCACTTGCTAAGTGAGCACTCTAACCACTGAGCTAAATCCCCAGCCTGTTTTGTAGACAGGCTAGGGATTTAATCAAATATATATTACTTATGATCTTGCAAATTCCTTTGGATATGTTGCAGTCAGTGCTTTTCGTCTTGGGTTGCAAATCTTTCTCAAGTTCTCCGAGGTCCTGGGAAAGCTCATGGGCTGTAAATGGCATACTAATAGTTTTGATTTGAGAAGATGGCTTTGTAGACAGTGCTGCACAAAGAAACTGAGACTCAGGGAGGAGCCAGCAGATTCATAAATCCCACTTTATGTCACTTCTTGGGCATCATGTTATGTCACATCCTGACCTAATATCTCTCTCTCTCTCCATCTCTCTTCTTCCTTTGCTACCTCCACCAAGCTTGATTGCCTACCTTTAAGCAAAGTGAATTCTTGTATGATGCAACTCTCCTGTGTGTATCCACAACTCTGCTCTCACACAGCAGAACCACATTGTGTCCCATCTTCTCTACCCAAGTTTGAATGACGCACTAATGGTTTTTAGTGGGGAATGCATATTGCAGTCATCCAGTGTATACTATACTGGTTTACATTTTCTCCTTTTTACTTTTGAACTACTTGCCAGTCTCCCAAGTTCTCTTGTGACTTACTAAATTTATATCTACAGTATAAGCCAATGATCCTAATGTACTTCTAATTGGCTGAGTAGAATTTTGTTTTGTTTTTGCAGTATTAGGGGTCGAACACAGGGCCTTTGCACTGAGCTATAGCCCCACCACTTTTTTAAACATTTTGAAATTTTGAAACAAGGTCTTATCAAGTCCAAACACTAAGCGAAGAAAAACATGCTGAGTCCTTCAGAGCAGCACTGCTGTCATGTTTCTCTCACACACGGAGTTGCTGTTGAGGCTCAGGCCAGTGCAGTCCGGTAAGAGTTGGCTCTTCTGGTGATGCTCCCTCCTGGGATGCAATGACCCACCATACTGGCTTGGTTCCGATTCACATATTCTCACGTTATTCCCCAAACGACTGAGTCAGGGAGGTCAGACCTGTGATCCGAGCCATGGACAGATCTCTGCGAACGGAAGAGGGCCTGAAATGTGGAGTTGAGCTCTTCTCCTATCCTGAATGTTGCCTCCTGAAGACATACCCCCAGCATAGGCTCACTGTTGGCCAGATTTTAGACACACCAGCGCCTTTGACTTGCCCTCCATGTCCCATCACTGAGGCTTCATCCTGCTCACCAGGGGCCCGACACCATCCTTCTTTGGCTGTTCTGTTTTAGAGTCGGCTACATGTCCTAGATGAGTTCTGCAGCTGGCAAGCAAGTGACCTTAGAGTTGCCTCAGTTCTCTATGGCCTGTGTTAGGTGGGTGAGAGTTTCCTAGACCTAAATCATGTGTGTAAATAATTTTTTATGATTTTTGTTGTATCTATGAACTGCTTAGACTCTTACTTACTTAATAATTTTCCTTTTAATTCACTCACTAAATTTATTCCATACATTTTTGTGAAAGGAATCTTTATTCACTCTCACATATGGAACATCCAGGTGGCATAAATAGATGGTGTTATGGTTTTGATCTAAAATGCTCCCTCACCTCATGTATTCAGAAGTGGGACTTTTGGAAGATGATTGGATCACAGGGATGCTTTACTTATCACTGGATTAATCCCCTGAGGAGTTTTTAGCTGAATGTTCTATTAGGTGGTATGGCCTAGTAAGAAGAGGTGGGTCACTGGTGGTATGACCAAGAAGGGTATATTCTTATCCCCAGCTCCTCCCTTCTCTTTTTCTTCTTCTTGGCTGCTGTGGTTTGAGCAGTTTTCCTCTGCCAGACCTTTCTACAATGCCATTTCTACCTTGGAATCAGCCAGTCATGGACTGAACCCTCAAAAACCATAGGTCAAAATAAATCTTCCCTCCTTTAAATTGTGAGTGTCAGATATTTTGTCTCAGTGATAAGAAAGCTGACTAATACAGAAGATAATATAGAAAATAAGTATGTAACACCAACAAAAAAGCTGTTATTAAATTTCAGTTACATGTGCACATAAAAAATTCCACAATAAAACTCAACATTCTGTATAATTAATATGCATTCACAAAGACTGTATGTAGGGAAGACATTCTAGCTAAATGCTGTTTTCCATCAATGATTCTGAACACAAGGTCCACTTGTGGTTTCTTAAAAGGGAGATGGGCTAGAGTCTCAGAAGGATTGAAGATATGAGGTCCTGTGCAGGGTTCTCTTCCTAACCCGATGAGGAAGATAGGCAGTGGTGCAGTGAGGGTGTGGATGTGATATGCTGTCCACAGTTCCTGTGAACACTTGTGTCTGCCTCTGTGCTTTGGCAGAATTGCCAAAGTAAAATTCTACGTTCACTGATTCTTAAGACTCTTTTGATTCTAATTGTTGGTGTCTCATTCTTTGTCTACAGCATAATTTTACCCAGATACTCCAACCAATGAGAACATGGAGTGAGAGCACTTTCCAAACTGTGAAGTGCTACACCTCTGGGGCAGGGGGGTGTTCTGTCCTGTGGGTGGCCAGAGTTCCCACCTCCTGGGAGCACCTTCCCACCTGACCCTCGAGATTCCAGCTCCTTCAACCAGAGGCCACCAATTTGGCTTAAGATTTCTTGTTCTTGGAAATGTGCACATTCCCAGGTAGCATCGGCAGGTGATGATTCCAGGGTCTATAAGTCATTTCTAGCCCCTGGGACTGAGTTTGTCACTTGCTGGGAGGAAGCATGAGGTGTGAGGATGGTTAAGAAACAGAACTGTCTGAGTCTAGGCTATGGCCACCAAACAAAGAAGCAGGTATGACACGAGCCCAACTTCTCAGCTTTGCTGAGGTCCATCCTTGGCTTCTGAGTACTATCTCAGGTAGGATATTAAAAAGAGAGTCTGAAGGCGTAGGGCTGTCTTTCTAAAAACTCTTCAAGTACAGATGCGGGTACAGAGTAACCCCTGTAGTCTGTTTATCATTGTTATAACAAAACACCCAAGACTGGGTAACTTACAAAGCAAAGAGGTTTATTTTGGCTCATGGTTCTGGGGTCTGGGAGATCTAAGTCTATGGTGCTGGTGAAGGTTTTACGCTGCTTCAACTCATGGCAGAAAGTGGAAGGGATCACATGTTAAGGCAGAAAGCAAGAGAAAGCTGTGGAAGCTGAACATTTCATAGCAACCTCCTCTGGCAGTATCTAATGCAGTCCCATGAGAGTGAGACACCATGTGCTTAATGAGATAGCGTTAATCTGCACATGAAGGCCCCGCTGTCCCCCAAATACCTCCTGCTGGGCCCCGCCTCTCAATACTACCACGCCAGGGACCAAGCCTCAGCGTGAATTTTGGTAGGCACAGATCCTACTCAAGCCACAACTGGTGGTGGTAGTAGTAGTAGTAGTAGTAGTAGTAGTAGTAGTAGTAGTAGTAGTAGTAAATTTTTCTTGACTAATACCAGTTTCTAAGCATGTCTCTCTTTTGTTGTCTTTCTTAGCACTTGAGCATGGCCTGATCTCTCTAGCTTGGTTGTGCTAAGAATAACAGCAACATACATGCCAATTTTTATTAAGTCCTCACCATTTGCCCCAGGCCTTGTGTAAAGTGCTGTACATGTGGTGCTTCATTCTACCCATTCTACAGCCCCATGGGATAGCGGCTGTTGAGATTCGCATTTTAGACTGGAGAAATATCCGTTTAAGTGACTTGGCCAAGGTGTCCCTGGGAGGAGGCAGCTGAGTGGGGGTTCAGCTGTAGTTAGCCGTGTAGTCTGTGTCCTGCAATTTTGCAGAAGCACTTGGGTTAGAACTGCCATTACATTATGTCCAGTCGTCCTGGACAGAAGTCCCTATGGCTTAGCTTTCTTTTCTTTTTTCTTTACCCTATAGTAGAAGTTCTCAAACTATCAAGACCAGTAAAATCACCTGGTGGGGGTGGGGAAGAGTGAAGGGGGAAGGGGAGGGTTTGGGAGAGGAGACAGAGGTGGCAGATGCTCCAGACTTACCCTCCGTGGACAGAGTCAGATCCCTGGGATGGATCCCGGAATACAGTTTTTTGAGGAGCTCTCTAGGTGATTAAGGCAGACATGGGAAGCTGTACCCCATGGAACACTGTATTTCACTGTAAAAATAGCGGTGTCTACTAAACATTTACCGAGGCTTACATTCTTCGGCAATTTGCTGAGGAATGAGTACAGAGTGTCAGGATAGAAAGCTTATGCTCTGCAATGTCAGTGGATGTTATCAGAAACCATAACATTCCGTTCATTTTCTTTCCTTCTTCCTTCTTTCCTTCCTTCCCCTGTCTCTCTGTCTCTGTCTGTCTGCCTATCTATCTTTCACAGGATGACATTTTCTGTCCTGGGTTTGGTGGCCATGTTGCTTAAGTCCTGCTAGTGAGAGAGATTATTGATCCCCTTTGGGAAGCAGAGGCATAAACCCGAGGGATGTTTTTGCCATTTTCTTTTCCTACCTGGGAAGTGTGTGTGTGAGGGGGCTTTGTTGGGGTTGCTAAAATGACTGCGTCTTCTCTTTCATCTCTCCCTCTATATCTAGATGCCCCACCATATCTGCTGAGATCTGCCTTGATTTATTCTTTTCCTTTTTCCTTCCTTCCTCATTCCTTCCCCCGCCCTTTCCTTTCTTCTTTTTTATTCGTTCATCTCACCACTTCACCAGTCTGACTTTCTGTGCTTTGAGCATTGCCCATTCAGGGTGCTGGACCTTACCAATGAAGTTTTGGTGCAAAGCATATGGGTTCCAGCTAGATACATAGCTTGGTAGCCAGGCATCAGGAGGGCATTGGAAGGGTCAGACCAGAGGAAACCTCATTTGTCCTTTTGTTTTTTAGCCCACATGACTATCAGTCAAACCTGAGGCAACCCATAAATTCCCATCTATGGTGTCCTTTCCCATTAGTGATACAAAATGGAATTTAGGGTCAGTATACAGGGTAACATTGTGGCTAACAAATTATCTATGCCAAAATTTGTTGTGAATACTGATTGAGTGCCATGTAAATTTTCTACAAAAGTAGTTCAAAGGGGTTGAATTTCAATCATGCAAAGATTTGGAGAGAGAAAGAGTGTTGTGTTTAGGTACACTGTTGGTTTGATCACTTTGAAAAACTTAGTGAATAGTTGCACTAAATTTGACTTTTAAAAATAAAAGACGGATTCTGTCAAATGTTAGATGTATTGCATATGACTGAGAAAACTACTTAGTCCTTGAATGGTAGAACCCACACGTGGATGGTATTTGGATATCATCTATTAAAACTTACCAACATTCCATATGACACCGAGGAGAAGAAATAATAAGTGACTTGACAAAAGCCATGTGGGAGTACGTGGAAGAACTGGGGTGGGGGGTCTTCTGGTTTCCTAATTTAGTGTTCCTTCTGTAGAAAGGACATCAAAACATCAAAGAGATCATACTGCCTCATCTATTTGTGCACAAGTAAAGGATTCTAAAGTCATCATTTATCTATCTATCCCTCTCCCCATCCATCCATTGATCCATCCCAAATATTATTTATTAACCATCCTTTCTGTTTTGGGCATTTTGCTGGATCCTAAGGGTATAAGAAGGAAAGAAACCACCTGTATCATCAAGAAACAGGTCACTCTTCATAGTGCAATGAAACACTTGCTTAAGGATTGCACAGGTTCCTATGGAAACATTGAGGAGAGGTGTTGAAAACAGACTGGGGGCAATTAAAGATGGCTACACAGAAAGTCCAACGTCTGTGCCGAGTCTTGGGGCATGGTAACATTGATCCCTAACTTTGTTCTTCCTTTTCAGAAATACTTAGTTTTTGGATTTCTTTTATCTTTCCTATAAATTTTAGAATCAGTTTGTCAATGTCTACAAAAAATCATGAGTACTATACTTTTCCTATAAGGCAAGTCCACTGTTTCATCCTAGTTTTAGCAATTTATGTTTTTCTCTTTTTTCTTGCTCAGCTGAGCTTAAGGTTTGTCAGTTTTGTTGATTCTTTTCAAAGAACCAACCTTTGATTTCATTGATTTTTTTTTCTCTGCCCTTCTATTCTGTATTTCATTTATTTTCACTCTGATCTTTATTATTCCTTTCTTTTTGGTTGCTTTCAGTTTCACTTGCTCTTTTTCCCCTTGTTCCTCATTGTAGAGCTTTGGGTTATTAACTTGAGCTATTTCTGTTTAAAAGGCATTTACAATGATAATTTTCCTATAAGCACTATTTTAGACATATCCTATAAGTTTGGTATGTTTTGTATTTGATTTTATTCATTTCAAAGTATTTTCAGATTTCCCTTGTGATTTGTTTGCTGACCCATTGTTTAGTTAAGAGAGTACTTTCTTTTTCTTTTTTTTTTTAATTTTATTTTAATGGTACATTTTTGATGTACGTATTGATAACATTCATCATAGGGAATTTGTACCTGTACATGATATATCTTGTTGGTTCTTTTTCTTCCCATTCCCCTCCCCTCACCCCTTCCCTCCTCCCTATTTACAAAAGATTTGTTTCCATTTTTTCCTTCCATTTTTTATTTCTCTTGACCCTCTGTTCCTTTCCCCCTCCCTTGTTCCCTTTCCCATTTGGACATTTTCTTCCCTTTCTCAATATAATACATTTTAGTCTTTATTTACACTTCAGTTTCTCACACCAGAGAAACTATGAGGTATTTAAACATGTGTGTCCGATTTATTTCACTTAAGAGTATGGTCTCAAGATGCATCCATTTACCTATATATTTATGTCATTTTCAAATTTATTTTTGTTTATTTCTAATGTCATTTTACAGTGGTCAAAAAACATATTTTGTATAATTTTTATCACAAATGTGGTGAGATTTGACATAACCTAATATATCATGTTCTATCTTGGAGAATGCTGCATGCACATTTGAGAAGAACGTATACTGTTGTTTTGGTTATAGTGCTCTGTAGGTGTCTATTGAGTCTAGCAGTTTGTAGTACCCTTTAAGTCTTTTATTCATTGTTCTTCTTTTGTCTGTCTTATCCATTAAATAAGCTGATGTATTTAAGTCCTCAACTACTAACTTGTTTGTCTTTCCTTCAATTCCATCCATTTTTGCTTCATAAATGTTGAGGCTCTGTTGTTAGGTGCACATATGTTTATAGCAGTGATGTTGTCTTCTTGGATTTGACCCTTTTACTGGTGAAAGGTACTTCCCTGTGTCTAAATATGAAACTTTTTGAGTATGCAAATGGTGCTGTCATTGGAAATTTTATTCTAATGCAGAAGTACTATTCATGATCCTCAGCACTAACAACTTAATATAATGTTTTCTGAACCAATCATTTAAAGGCTGTGTACTACAAATTCAAAACTTGCTTGGGTAAATTCAAACCCTCAGGAGGGATGGCAAAATCTATTTCAAGTGTCTTTGCTTGCTTTCTTAAAAGATTGTGTCATTTGACGTCTCAGCATCCCAAACCAGCTGGTTGAAGTTATATTAGGATGACTTATTTTCCTGAAATAGCACTGTTTGTTAAAAACAAAGTATTGGAAAGAACCTTTTATAACATGAGATACACTGATTTAAATATAATACAGCATCCTCTTATTCAAAAAATAACTTTAGGAAAAAATAAACTTGCCTACTAGCCAAGCAAACATAGTTTCCAGCTATATCTTCCATTGTTTTCGTTCTACATCCTACAGAAACTCAGCAGATCACATACCATGCTGTATCCACTCCTCTCCTGACTTTCTGTGCTTTGAGCATTGCCCATTCAGGGTGCTGGACCTTACCGATGAAGTTTTGGTGCAAAGCATATGGGTTCCAGCTAGATACATAGCTTGGTAGCAGGCATCAGGAGGGCATTGGAAGGGTCTCCTGATCTATACTCCATCCAGACTGTCAGATAACCAGCAGATTGTTGGCTAAGCAAGACTCTTCAGAAACAAGAGAAGCACAGCACCATTCCTCATAAAGATGAATTATCTTTAGGACATCAAAAAAGTCTGAGTCATTCAAGAATAGTATCACCATTGCTGGGCTGATTGCTCCTGGGCTCTGAACCCTTTGGAAGGCATTTCAGAGCTCTCTCTCTCTCTCTCTGTCTCTCTGTCTCTCTCTCTCTCTCTCACACACACACACACACACACACACACACACACACACACACACACTGGTTAGTATAATTCAGTGTCCTACAATCTCAAGGTTGGCAGGGCCTGAGACATTCTCTCAGTTTATAACCAATGACTCCTTCTGTTGCATTCACATGGAAATGTGTCTGGGACCAAGGATACAGGCTCATTTTTCAATGTGTGTATCCAAACGTGACTGAGAAGGGGACATTTTGAAAAAGCAGACCATCTGGCTTCAAAATACACATTGAAAGTATAAGTGCCAGTGAGATTTTCAGCTATGCACAGCTTGGGACTCTGAGTTACTGGTTCTCTCTTGTCCTCTTCCCATTTCTCTCCTAACCCCAGTCCTCACTCTTTCCTTTTAGGAGATGAACATGCAGGAATGAAGATGCCTCAATTGGATTTAAAAAAAAAATTCAGAGAGACATGATACCTGTGAGGTGGAGCCTGTGATTTGGATGAGGTTGTCACCTAGCTTGTGTGGCCCTGAGAGACAAAACTAGGGCTAAGGCAAGTCTCTAGGATTCAGAACTGTTTTAGGAGAGCTTTCTATCAGGCGAAAGTGCCCCAAGAAATAACTGACTGCTGTAGAAAGTGATACACTTCCTGTTTCTGGAGACTCTGGAATATAACCACATTATCATTCATTAATTCACTATTTAGCAAATTTGTATTTGGAACTCAACTGTTCCAGGCTCTGTTGTAGGAACTGGGGGAAGAGCTTTGATCAAGACTAGCAAGGTCCTTATTCTCATAGAGTTTCTATTTTAGTGGGAAGGAGGATCCAGTCAGTAAACCAGGAAACCGGCATATTTATAAGTCATAGGTCTGTAAATATTTAGCTGCTATGGGAGAGAATGGAAAGGGCCAAATTCCACAGTTTCTGGGGTGGGTTAGATGGAGCTGAACATCACCTTGGCTGCTGGTTTCCTAATAACTCTAGAAAGAGATCCTATGATTCAGTAGTAGGAAATTTCTGAATCTTTAATGCCTAGTAATTCAAGATAATCAGGACACATTGGGTTTACTTACCAGGTAGGTTGATGAAGTGGACACTACAGAGCTCTGAATGTTAACTCTTGACCCGGGAGCAGACTTTTGGAAATTAGCAGGATCTTGTTTGCTTTGGGTTTTCAGTCCAGGTTAGACTTCACTGGTTTTGGCCAAAGGTCAAGTGTATTGATTTTTAGGGGAAAGAGTCCCATTAAAAATAATTGTTTTGGTATCTGGATATCTTCTAGAAATGACTTGCCAAGGTCTGTCCTGGACGCTGGTCCTTGTGGCTCCATCATCTACCCCTGGTGTTGGCAGGAGTGAGGACAGTGCATTCTACACACATTCTTTGCTTGGTTCACAACTATTGTTTTTGTATTTTTTTGAGCCAATATTTAAAATTGGGATGCTTTATTTAAAAATTTAGATTTCTGGTGTTCTCTGGAAAAGTTGAAGATCTGTCAACAAAGGGCACCTTCCTGTGAGGTGACATCACCTAGAGATATGGAACCTTCTGGTGACACCACCTAGAGATAGGGCTCCTTCTGGATGAGGCATGGCTGTTCCTGGTCTTCATAATGTCTAACCAGCTGTCCACTATTGCTGTCACTTGTTTGTCACTGGAGGTGCTTGAGGTTTTGATTCTTTGTCTATGTAGTTATTGGTCTGGAGAGTGGAAATGTTTAACAAGGACTCCTTTATGACCCTAATTGTCAAATTGAAAACAGGGGTATTATTGAACCTCAGATTTTCAGAGCTGATAAGACACCTGAAGAACCGCTCCCCACCCTGAGTCTGTATCCCAGCTGTATCCATGGGGACAATAGCAAAGAAGAGGACGCTTGTCCACAGCCACACAGTGAGTTGGTGACATCAGTGAGACTCTTCAGAGAGTTGTTCACACACAGAAATCCCATAGTAACCATTTATAGAGTAACCCAAGAATGGAGTTCTATGTTTTGCAAGATTTGTTTGCCTTCTCATATGCTTTGGAGGGGAAGAAGAAAATGAGACAGCCTGTGTTCTTTATCAGATGTGTTTGAGTTTTGTTAATAGCCTTAAAAAAAAATCTTCCAGATAAAAATATCTGAATGTCTTCCCTTAATCATGATCTTCTGGAGTCACATTTACCATTTAATCTGGAAACCCAAGAACAACCTTAATCTCTGGGCAAAGGTCTGGAGGGCGCTGACGCTGCAAGGATTAAACTCTTTTCAGGTCGCCTTGAGTGCCGGGAAGGAGACTCTCACTACTAGTAAGAATGTGAGAGCCATTCTTTGCATGAGACGGTCTCCTTGACTTTGGATTCCCATCTGTCATCATTTCACATCTCACACTGGTACCAAGAAGGAGACTTTAGTGGCCCCTGATGCCTCCTACAGGAAGAATATGTTTTCCTTCCAGGGGGCTGATGCCTGCGTCTCATTCATAATAACAATAACAACTCTAAACAAGCAGCTACAGTTTTTGAGTGTTTACCAAGTGTCAGGAATTGCTCCCAACTGTCCCATCTATAATCTGATTTAGTTCTTTAAACAAGATTGTGAACTAGGTGCTATCATTATCCCTATTTGACAGGTATGGAAACTGGGCCACGGAGAGGCCATGAGATGTGTCCAGGGCTTCTCACCTACATGCTACAGGCGGGATGTGTCTCTGTGCCCAGAGACCAAGTGCTTCACCACACTCCATTATTACAAGCAGATCCAGAGGCGAGATGCCCCTTCTGAGGTTTCCTCCTGAAACATTACTTTGCGACCGAAACCTCCTAACTCCCCACTTTCTGTATTTGTGCTGCCCAATATGGTAGTCATGAAACACGCATGGCTACCTAAGTTTGAAGTGATTAAAAAATGTTACAGTAAAAATCTAGACCGCAGGCTAGAGCTTGAAAGCTACACGGAGCTAAGGCCGACTGTATTGGACACTGTGGATGCAGGGCATTTCCATCATCCCTGGAAATTCTTTTGGAAAATTCTGCTACAGATAAAATTAGAGGAAAAAAACAAAAAATAAAATAAAATAAAATTAGAGGGCTGGGGATTTAGCTCAGTGGTTAGAGTGTTTGCCTAGCAAGTGCAAGGCCCTGAGTTTGATCCCCAGCACCAAAAAAAAAAAAAAAAAAAAAAAAAAAAAAACCAGATAAAATTAGAGACTCAGAGAGACAAAAGAACTCATCCAAAGGCCTACAGCAAGACCCAGAATTGAAAAATGTCTATCTTGGATGTCAAGTCTTATTCCTGCCTGCTGCTCATCATTTTTTCAACTCTGCAATTAGATTTTAAATTTGACAAGGGCAGGTAGCTGATCTTTGATTTTATTTGTGCATTGTGCTAGAGCTGCCCAATCCTTTGCACCTCCCAGGGCTAAGCGCATAGAGCTTTCATCAACCCTCTCACCTTTTCTATGGCAGTTGGATGTCTGGTAAGAATCAAACCTTAGGTTTTTAAGCAAAATGTGTTATTATTTGGAGGTAGGAGGCTTAACTGATGAAGCAGGAAGGGATCTTTGTTGTCATTGTTGTTTTGATGTTCTGGGGATTGAACTTCGGGCCTTTACACTGAGCTACATCTTCAGCCCTTTTTACAAAGTTTTAGGACAGGCTCAAGTGAGATTGGTCAGGTTGGTGATACTCCTGCTATAGCTTCCAGGAGTGCTGGGACAGAGAGTGGTTTTCATCTGAAGGCCTCTCAGGACCAGTATGTCTGGCATGAGGAGAAGAGGTAAGTGGACCTGCATCCTTGACCCTTTTCCAGGTAAGAGCAACCCTAGGGACAAAGAGACATAGGCCTTAACAGCCAAGCACTCACTTGGTCTCAAAGACCTTCAGCAGAGGCACTTCTAAGGGTGGCGACTCCAGAGACCCAACGGCTGGGCTCCTGTGTCAGCTTCAGCAGCTCACAGCTGTGTTAGCTTGGGCAACTTATGCAGCCTTTCTGATCTGCATTTTATTATTTGTGAAGTGAAATTTGACCTTATAAGGGCCTGGAAGTATCTTTGAGGTAACCCATGTAAAATATCAGCAAAGGCCTTGAGAGCCACAACTATTGTCACCACCTTGTAAGTTAGTTGTCTGTTTTTGTCACTCTGGCTAGACTGGAAAATCCCTGGGGGCAGATTCATGTCCATCACGTCCACTGCTGTGCCCTTGAGTCCAGTTCTCAGCCCCTCGGCAGGTACCAAATAAATATGTGCTGAAAAACCAAAGGGTTGTCTTAGTCCCAGAAAAAGTTTGTGTGATAAGAAACTTTATGATTTAAAAGTAGGACATCTTTATCTGCAGGAGATATATTTCAACACTCCCAGCACATGCCTGAAACCATGGATAGTCCTAAACCTCATAGACTATGCTTTTCCTGTGCATATATACCTATAAAAAGTTTAATTTATAAATTAGACATGGAATAAGGTTAAAAATAACTAATAAAACAGAACAATTACTGTAATATCCTGAAATAAAAGTCACATAAATGTGACTTCTCTCTCAGACTCCCTGACTGTATGGTACTCACCGTCTTGGGATGGTAGGAGGTGACACAATGCTTATGTGATGAGATGCAGGGAGGTGCGTGACCTGGGCCTTGTGGTCTGACGTTGGGCTGCATTTAAGGATTTACTTGGACACAAGCACTGTGGTATCCACAACACTAGATTTGATAACTGAGTTGTCTACTAAGTGACTAAGTGTCTACTAAGTGACTAAGTGACTACTTACCCAAGTAGTACACCCAGCAAGGATATCCTGAACAAAGGGATGACTCAGGTTCTGAGCGAGATGGGGCAGATTGGTCCAAGATTTCATTTTGCTACTCAGAAAAGCATTGTTTTAATTAGTTTCCCATCACTGGGACAAAATACTCAACATTCATGGTTTCAGCCCTTGGTCAGCCCGCTCTGAAGCAGAAAGAGCTTGTGGAAGAGCGTGGCGCTTCCACGCCATGAGGAAGGGTGCTCATCTCACGGCAGCCAGGAGGCAGTGAGAGGAGGTGGAGGAGTCAGGAAGTAGAATACACCCTCCACGTCTTGTCCCAAGTGAGTACCTCCAACCCAACCCTCCTCCTACCAGCACATTCAGCACTGAACTCATCAGTGTGTGAATCCATCAATGAGGCTAACATTCCCATGATTCAGTCACCTTCGAAACGCAGGAGACTTTGGGGGGACATTTGAGATCTCAACCATAACAAGCATGCAACTCAAAACTTATATTTAAAAAATCTCCTTCTATTTCATATTTTTCAGGTCTTGGTTGACTACAGGTAAATGAAACCATGCAAAACAAAATTATAGAAAACAGGAGGACCATTATAGTTCGATTCCCTGTCAGATACATAAATCTCCAATTACAGGTCAAGCAGTTTTCTGGACATCACTTGAATACCTCCAGTAGTGGGAGCTTACTACCTATCAGCAGTGCTTTTTGGTGAGAACCTCTCCAATCACAGATGGTCTGACTGAGCTAAGGCCAGGAGGAGTCATGTGCTTTAGCTGCACCCAGCTGTGTTGCTCAGCCATCCAAATCTCAGCCTTTGTAGAAACAGGCCTGTAGAAGACAAGTGTGCAACCAGCTCTGTGGGATTTTGTGAGTATCGCCAGGGTTGGGGAGAGAGGTGGAAAATGAGCCTAGAGAATCTGGCTATTAAACACATTACCTGCATTTATGGTTCTCGTGCCCCAAGGCCTGGGATAAAGTGAAGAAGGAAAAACATTCCACTCTGGCTCTCGGTGACCCCTAAAAGAAACCCCCCATGGAGTCATTTGGGATAGTAATTTGAGTCCAAACTCAAGCATGCATTCCTAGCTTTCCCTCCATAAACTCAGGAGCCTCCTGATGATCGGCACCGAATTGCTTGAAAATGTGGCCCAGAACCTTTCCAGATGAGGGTCGAGCTCAGAGAAATAAAAGTTAAGGGCATGTTGCTATGGCATTAACATTAAGGGGGTCCGCATGAACCTCGAACTGTGCACAGAAAATATGTGCTTTCTGTATGCTCTGCCCGTGAAAAGCTAAACCAGCACAAAGTCATTAAAATGTCAGACAAGGAGCCAGGTGGGAAAAATGCAAGTTTAAAAGTAAACATGTAGCCCGTGATAATTGTGTCCCCTGAAAAGCTAAAGGTGAGGGAATGAGAAAGGGATGAGGAAGAAAGAGAAAGACAGAATGAAGCTGGACTGTTCCTTCCTGCCCTGGTCTTTACCGACTGGGGAAATGGCATCATCTTCACTTGGTTGTTGGAGCAGAGCTTGTAAGAACCATCCTTCATCTTTCCTTTTCGTGAGTTCTCTGCTTCTAATTAATTAGCGAGTTCTGAGTTCTGACTTACCTTTAAAATACTAGGTTGAATCATATAAAGTTGCCAACATTATAGCTTCTTTGATTTACAAAAATTGAACCATTCTGTGTGGTTCAACCTAATAAAATCTCACACCAAATCTTGCATCCATCTCCACAGCCACCATCAACTCTTGTGTAGGCTGTCTCCTAATGGGTCTCCTGCCCCACCTTTGTCCTTTATCAGTCTTTTATAAGAATTTTAGAAATTAAAGTAGATCATGTTGATGCCCTGCTTAAAATAGTTGTATTAAATCTGATTAAAACAAAACTGTACATTAAGAATGACAAAGCACTGAGAAAGATTAAAGAAGACCTAGAGAAATGAAGAGTTGTACCACATTCATGGGTCAGAAGTCTCAATGTTTTTCTCATCAAATTGATCTATAGATCTATAGATACTGATTTAAGCCAATCCCAGTCAAAACTCCAGCAAGCTTTTGTCTTGTAGAAACAAACAAGTTGGTTTAAAAATTTGTACTACAGAGATACTTGCACAACAATGTTTACAGCAGCACAATTTGTAATAGCTAAATTCTGGAACAACCTGTACAGCCATCAATAGATAGCTGGATAAACAAAATGTGGTATCTATACATAATGGAATACTATTCATCTATAAAGAATGACAAACTAGAGTCATTTGTAGGAAAATGGATGGACATGGAAAATACAATGTTGAGTGAAATAAACCAGTCTCGCAAGCTGGAATACCACATGGTATCCCTCATTTAGTGAGGTAAAATACAAACAAAAGAAAAGGGTAAACACTGGATACAAAAAGACAAAGTGTTAGATATAAGATAATAGACAAAGGGTTCAAGGGAACAAGAAGAGGGCAAAGGGAGAGGGGAATGGGAATCCAGAGGAATAATGATATCTTAAAAATAAGAACCTAATAACCCAAACTTAAATCAGTGACATGTACACTGGCTACTATAGTAACTTTATATAGTTGTGACTTACTGCTGTATGTAGGTGGTTGTTTACATTGCTCTCTGTCATAAGCAAAATGTACAATTTATTGTGGTCTGTAAGCTTGTGTAATGGCCCGTAAGTTTGTGTAATTTTGGATAAATTTTAGTAAAAAATCTATTTTAAAAATTCAAAAAAAATTCATATGAAAATGCAAAGCTCCTCAAAACACAATCCATAAAATAACAAACTGGACCTCTTCAAATTTAAAAGTTTTGTTTTGCAAAAAATAATGAAAAGACAACATAGTAGGAACAAATATTTGCAGATCACATGTCTGATAAATCACACACACACCCCCCCAATGATAAGAAAAACTAAAACAATTCAATAAAAATGAGCCAAAGATTTGAGAAGAGACTGAGTCAAAGATGATATATGGAAGGCAAAGAAACACAGGAACAGATGTTCAATATTATTGGTTGTATGGAAAATGTGAATTAAAAGCACAATGAGATGCCAGTACAGAGTGGTTATTAGAATGGTTACAATTAAAAGAACCCAATATATGAAGTGTTGATAAAAATGTAGAGGAATTTCAGCTGTTGGTGGGAAAATAAAACAGTATATTCTTGAAGTATAAATTCTTCAAGAAATTGTTTGGTTGTTTCTTAAAAAGTTACACATATACTTACTATGTGACTAAGCCAGTCAACCCTTAGCTATTTAATCATAAAAATGAAACCGTATGTCTACATAAAATCTTGTACCTGACTGTTCACTGTAGCTTTATTTGAAATTTTCCAAAACTAGACCCAACCCAAAGGTTCATCAACAGATAAATAGAAAAAACACTCATGATGTCTCCATGGAACATTACTGCACAAAAAAATGAATTATTATTGCCTTGTGCTGTAATATAGATGAATGTCAAAATAATTATGCTGAGTAAAAAAAGACAGGAAGAATTCATATTTATTAGTCTGTTTGAATATATTCTAGAAAATGTAAAGAACTTCATTGTGAGAGAAAGCAAATCAGTGGTTGTTTGGGGAATGGTGAGGTTGGAAGAGGATAGGAAAAAGGTGGGAAGAATTTCAAATGACCTGAAAGTAACTTTTGCATATGAAGGATATGTCATCATCTTGAGCAAAGTGCTGGTTTCATGGATGTGTCTCTTGTCTTCTTTCTCCTTTTTCACCCGCCCCTTCCTTGTTCCTTCTTCTTTCCTTCCTTCCTTCCTTCCTTATTTCCTTCCTTCTCTGCTTCCTTCCTTCCTTCCTTCCTTTCTTCCTTATTTCCTTCCTTCTCTGCTTCCTTCCTTCCTTCCCTCCTTCCTTCCTTCCTTGCTACTGTCTCTCCCTCCATCCTTTTCTCTTTCTCTTTCTTTCTTTCTTCCTCTCCCCTTCTTCCTTTCTTTCCTTCTTTCTTGTAAAATATATAAAACATAAATTTTACCATTTTTACTTTTTTTAAAAAACCACTTAAAATTAAGTGGTATGTTCACTCTGCTGTGCAACCATCACTACCATCCAACTTCAGAATTTTTTTGTTATCCTGAACAGAACTTCTGTAGCAACTCTACCCCTTTTCTGAGCCTGGTAATCACCCTTCTACTCCCTGCCTGTTATGGCTTGTGCCTAGATGTCCCCCAAAGCTCCATGCTGTCTCAGGCCGGGGGTTTTCAGAGGTGGCTGGATCTAGAATGTGTGATGACTAAATCGGTCCACTGATTGGTTTGGCGTAGTTCTGCTGGGATCAAGGATGTGACACTAGGGTTACGGGTGGGAGATGTAAGTGATGGAGAGAGGCTTGTCTACCCCCTTGCTTACCTTGCTGCCTTCTGCCTGTCTGCCCTGCCACCCTGCCTTGGAGCCAGCCGATTGTGGACTGAAACCTCTACAAACTGTGAGCTAAACAAACCTTTCCTCCCTTAAGGAGGGTGTCGGGTATTTTGTCTCAGCAATGAGAAAAGTAACTAAGACACTGCCTCTATGCTTTCGCCTACTCTACCCTATGTAATGGCACCAAATGTATTTGTCCTTTTGTGTCTTACTGGCTTATACCACTTAGCATAATGATTTCAAGATCCATCCGTGTTGTAGCTCGTGTGAGAGTCTTACTCCTTTTTGAGGCTGAATCACTTTCTGCTGTTCATATATACCCAAGGGAGCTTCTCGGCCGTGTCAGTGTCCTTGGCCAAGTTTGTGATGCGCAAAGCGAGGGCAGCCCCGCCATGAACTCCTTGAGGCTGGCGATCATGACGGCCTCCATCAGGGCACAGCTGGTGCCCGGTGTCAGCATGGAGGAGGTGCCCAACACCTTGAGAGACGGGAAGGCTGCAGGGCCTCGACCTCGACTCGGCTTCCAGGAATTTCTCCTTCAGTATTCGCCGTCTTCTCCTGTAAGCAAAAGTCGCAGAAGGAGATTTCTCCCTGACAGAGAGACACACTGTGTGGTCCTGATGGACCTGATTTGTTTTCTTTCATGCATAATGCCAGGTCAGATGGAACTGGGACAGATAGATTGGTCCTTTCTTGTCAGGGACAGGATGGGAAAGAGAGTGGACCCTCAGCTTCCTGGTGGGTGCCTGTGGGACTCACGTGGCCCTGGCACCTGGAGGATTTTGTCCTCTCCTGCTCATCAGGAGTCGTTCTATTCCTTCCTCTTCTCCTTCTGTCGTCATCTCTTGCTTTGAGTTCAGGCTTCGTTCTTCCCTTGCCCAGGGATGCAGGTGAGGTCATATAATCCTGGCTGCCCCACAACAAAGTGAAGAAGAACAGGATCAGCAAACACACCAGAGACATCTTTTCAGAGCCCGGCAAGCACAGATGACGCCCAGCCAGGCCAGAGTCCCTCCCCGCCAGGAGTGTTGGGGACTGAACCAGCGTGGAGCAGCTTCCCCTAGTCATGTTTATGCTGTCACGCTGTGCAAATTGGAGAGTTTGTTCCCCGGAACATCTGGGAGAACCAGCTGGACACGTGTTTCCCTTCTCATTAATTGAGGCTCCTAATTAATCGTGCAAAACCCAAACCAAATAAGCAGTAACCAGGACTGAAAATAATCATTAGACCCCCCAAACACACACACATTTTAATGAGAACTTGGCCCAGGTGATGGGCCTCTCTTGGCTCAGTGCTGGGCCACTAGGCTGCGACTTCACCAAGGAAAAATGGTAGGGAACAGATAGATGCTGGTCCTGTGCTGGGCATCACAGATGCAAATGGACCAGGGGACTCTCGGATGGGCGCCGCAATGATTCAGTAGGAATGGGTTTCCCCTAGGTCAGGTGCACTGTGGGCACTGCATGGATGGCCTGGGCTCAAGGCCTCCCTATAGCACTAGCTGCTGTTCACTTCTTTGGGCCTCAGTTTTCTCATCTGTGAAATAGGAATATAATATCTGTCTCACAAGGTTATTGTGAAGATTACGGAGACAATCTGTCTTATGTGCTTAGCTCTAAAGGTGGCACACTGTAAACTCAATGAGTGGTAACCATTCTTATTACTGCTGTTGCTGGTCATTATTCTTACTAATAACCTTCTCTGTTGTTAGTTACATAAAAAAGAAAATGGAAGAAATATCGGGGTGAAGGGGAATTATAGCAATAAAACTCCAAACACATTTCCATAAGTGAACGCATGGAAATGAAAAGCCATTTCCTGTCTGTTTTTGTCATCTGTCTTGGTCCACGAGGTCATAGCTGCACATAATTGTGGTCATCTGACATGAGACACATCATTTTTTTTTTTTTTGAGTCTGAGCGTTTCCTGGGCTAAGGCACCACCTACACCCTGCGGAGAGTTATTGACGTGTCCACATAAGGGACAGCCGCCCTAGTCAGAGTTCAGCGGGGCATTCAGTGGCCGGGAACTCCCTGCTGCCTGATGACTGGAGTCTGGAGAATGCCAGGTTTTGTGACTTCTCCTGTGCCGAGGACAAGGCTTCCTGAGCTTCGAGGGAACACGGAGTTAAAAAGATTTATTGAAAGTATTCCGAGGGCGTGCGAAGATCAGGCAGCTACGCCAGGGAGGCTGGTGGCTGCAGGACTGACAGGTCCAAAACCCGCGGCCTGTTCTTCTCCGCCACACCTGGGGTGGGAGGGAAATGTGTTTGGAGTTTGCTGATACGGTCTCTCTTTCCTTTATTCCCCTGAAGAAGACCTTTGAAAATAGTTTAGAGATGTATTTGGAACAAGACATGAGTAGACCCCTCTTAAATGGTGAGCCTGATGGTGTCAGTCGGCTTGCCGTGAACCCCCCTTTTAGCTGGGTGTGGTGGTACTGTAATCCCAGCCCTTTGGGAGGCTGAGGCAGGAGGATCAACAGTTCCAGGCCAGGGTGGGCAATTTAGGGATTTGGTGAGACTGTGCCTCAAGAGGAAAAAAGAAGGCAGGAGATGTAGCTTGGTGTGAAGGCCCTGGATTCATTCCCCAGTACCACAAGAGACAGGGAGGGAGAGAGAGAGAGAGGATGATGATCTCCAGGGTGATGGCCCCAGCCCCCTGCCGTTATGCTCCCCACCCCAATCCTTCCTCAGCCCTTCCAGCTCCAGCAGGCTCCTTCCTGTCCCTAGAAGTCTGCAGGATCCCTCTTGCCTCCTGGCAAGTACTCCCAACCTCAGCTGGGGCGAGTCCCTTCCTGCCCTCTGGCCCAAGACTTCTGTTCTCTTAGATTTCAGTAGAATTGTCATTTCTTCCCTAAATCTGGGTTTGGTGAGTTTCACACCTCTGTCCTTCCATGGAACTTTCTGCTTTTTCTCCAGGGAAAGGGCCACAAGGGGCATATATCTATTTAATCTGTCTCGGACAGTTGCTGGAGCTCTCTAGCCAGGCATTTGGTGAATGAACATCCAGCCTGCTGCGGCTGCTTCAAGCCTGCTATCCAAAGCAGGTAGATGACGGGCCCCTTATTCAGGGTGACCCTGAGCGTGGTCTTCACAACCTTCCCGCCTCTGCCTCCTCTTCCCCCTCTGCCTCCAGCCCGAGGCGCCTCTCCGTCCCTCCCGTCCAGGTGCCTTTCCTCTGCCTGCTGGTTTATAAGTCACTTGCCTTCCTGGCAGTGTCCTGGGATCCTCCTCATCCCGCCCTGTAATGTTGCACTGGGCTTGTCTCAGGGTCTTCCTTCGAAACTTCTCCTCAGGGGAAAGAGCAGGATTTCGGAGAGCTCGCTGCCACCCTTCCCCGCACATGGATAAGAATATTTTCTCTGCTTCTCCCTCACCAGGACTGAGGCTGCCTCTCCCATCGTGTGGCTCAATGATGTCACCAAGGACCCAGTTTCTTCCTTGCGGTTACGAGATGGCTTGGAACTTCCATCTTTATCGTTTATGTCCAGGAGGCAAGAGAGAGTGTCTTGCTTCTAGCATTTCCAGAAAATGCTGTTCTAAGACTGGTTTAAGTGACTTGAGGTTTATGACCAATTTTAAACCAATCACTCTAGCCAGAAGGTGGAACTATACTGACTGCAAACGTTATAAATCTCACTCCTGGAAGCAAGAGTGAAGTTAGCGCTTCAGAACAACATGGAATTTCATGTGGAAATTAGGAAGAGGAAACTAGGAAAGCATGCTGGAGGGGAATCCAAGCCGTGTGCAACACTGGCCTGATCATGGCAATCCGAAAACACTGATTTGGGTGGCTGCCCTTGGACTGCGAGAGTGGGGATAGTGGGGACCAAGAGTGCTTGTGAGGGAAGTCGAAGTAGGCTTCAGTCGCAAGCAGTGTTTTGTTCCTAGGAGTGTTGCCCTGGATTGATGGCTTATAATCCCTTTCTGCCAGCACCAGGGCAGGTCTGCGGCTATGTTGAGACTAGATCCTTGCAGTGACTCTGGAATGTAAAATGCACTCGGTTGGAAGAGCTGGATGCCAGAGCCAAGAGCTGGCACCTTGCTCGACCACTCCCGTGGCCAGGTCCCTATTGTCCCTGAAGCAGGCGTGGCAGCACGAACGTCTCTCCCATTACATTTCCTTGTAATCTGGACATTAATCCGAGCTCAGCAGATGTAATGCTAACCCACACAACGCACCTACGACCAACCTCAGGCCTTCTGGTCGTCACAGGTTACGGCACACAATCCCATGTGAGAGCTTGTTTACTTGTATGCAATACACAGGTTTTACTTGGTTCAATGTACTGTGTTACAACAACCCAGCAATTTGCATGTTCTTCCTGATTATCTGGTAATTAAACCCAGTAAGTACAAACATACTGTAATTATCGTGTAACCAACCATCTGGATGGAGAGATGGAAATAACTATGTATTTACGCTATAGCTGTATGATAATTATGACATAATGGAATGATCAGCCATGAACGAGAAGAAAGACTTGCAGGACTCATGATCATACTTTAACATATTTCTAGCATTAATTCTAGCATTAATTTTCTAGAAATAGCCAGAGCTGTAAGGCAACTTGGCTGATGAACCCCCTTCAGATGGAGGCATTGAAGGCATAGTTAAAGCCTAATAAGGAACTGACGGCTGAGCAGGAAGTAACTGTGCCCACTCATTTATTTGGATCTTGTTTACACTTCATTGGACAACACTAAGCATTTGTTTATTTGAACTGTTCTCCCATTTGCATGGGAGGCTTCAGTGTCTATCAGTAAATGATAATGTGTTTGAGTTTGGTTAGTATGTTTTGCTTTGTCGATCTCAGATTCTTGGAGGATGAAATAGGCTGCTCAACCACAGAAAAGGTTTTAATATAATAACATTTGTGCTGCTGTGAAATTGTTTGCAAAACACACTTACCCTTTTGGCTAGAACCACAAATAATATCCTAACCAACAAATGTGCTAAACATCAAGTTTCATGGTATTATTGGGTAGACTATTCCAAATAAATGTTACTGGGTTCTGGATTGCTCACCTCTTTTTCTGGAGTTGGATTCTGGGTTCTTCTTGCCTCAAACAAAGAATTGAGCAAAATGAGCAAAAAGCGGTGGCAAAGTTTATTTAAAAGGCAAAATGGAGACTGGGAGAGAAACTGGCTCCACAGAGCGAGTTTGGGCTGAACAAGTGAAAAAAGGAGGTAGAAAAAATAAAAATAAAATAAAAATAAAATAAAAATATGTACCGTGTCTGAGAGATGTGGTACAGGCTAACATGGAAAGATATGATAGCACTGTTCCTCATGCATTCCTTTAATTTATACTGTCTAAATCTTGAGAAAGAGTGCGAGAGAGAGAGAACTTCTACATCCGGGTCCTGAGAGGAGGTGCTGGGATCTCGTGCCTCAGGCTGACAGGAGGTCTAGGCCATTCTTTCAAGAAGTTGCATCTGTTTGGGATTTTGTAATTGTCAGGTCACGCCTACTCCCCCAGCCAGTTTTAGACACACCCTGCTCTCCTACCTCAATGGTACTTTAGTTCTGATGCATACATATAGGAAAAAAAAGAAAATAGTGAATGGAGTATAAGCAAGTGGCGAAAGCAGGAAAAAATGACTCTCAACACTAATCTAGCAGAGTTGCAGCAGGAGAATTTTTAGGTTATAAGATTTGAACTAATTTCTGTCAAAACTAGAACGTTATAAATGTAAAGGAGTCATTTCATGTACCCCTGAGAAGAAAAAAACTCCATCAAATAAATATCTTGCAACATTTTCTTGTCGTAAAATTTTTTAAATTAAGTTTACATAAAGGGCTTTTGTATTTAGAGATGGATTTTAATCATTTCTTTTTGTGTGTGAACCCAAGGAAGAAATAAATCCACAAAGCACTGCTAAAATGTCTTCCCATGTGGAGTCCACACCTCTTTCGAGTCGGCGTTTGAGTTTCTGGTATCTGTGCTCTTTGCACAGTATCACCCCCACACCATTGCGCATAGTAGTGATTCTGCATTTTCCTAAAAGGATACTTGGCTATTGCCTCTGCCATTTTCTTCCCAGGCAATTACACCCATTCCACAAATTACACAACATTATTTGTGGTTTTATCATTTGTAATGGTTTGAAATGGTATTCACTGTTCTCGTTATGATTTTGAAAGTCTTTCTGCAAATATTTATATGAATATTATATGAATAAAAGGAATCCAATAAAACAAAATAGTCTTCTTTGGGGTTGTAATACTTCAAGTTAAGATTCTTTCAGTATGAGTCAGGCAACAAAATCTTAACTGAAGCAGATTATAAGTTAATGGAGCATTATGAAACACAGGACTTACATTTGAAATATTTTCTATTTATCCTAGGAATTTTATTTAGTAGTATTTTTTGGATCTAATTTATAGCCTATTATTGGTCCCATAACTAATTTCTGTTAAATTTTTGTACAGACAAGGATCTTGACCAAATCTGACTAGACTTCTCTCCATTATCCAGAATGAGCAAGCTTTGTCTTTCCTTCCCTTTTTCTCTGTTTAAAAAAGATTTTCCTGAGGACTTCCCAGAAATGTTTTAGAATAAATTAGTGAAAATGGGGCTGGGGATTTAGTTCAAGTGGTAGAATACTTGCCTAGCAAGAACAAGGCACTGAGTTTGAGCCCCAGAACAACACACACACAAAAAAAAAATTAGAGAAAGTAAAGGGTGATGATCATCTGTACCTGCTTAGCAGGACTCTGGTTAAAAGTTTAAAATTAAGTCAAGAAAGATTAAGCAAAAAAGGAACATTTACTTAAAATACAAGACATAGTGGGCATGTGTTGGTTGTTTTTGAGACATCTGTCCCTTGCTGCCTACTCCCACCAGAAACACCTGATTGTCCTTTGGAGAGTGGTTCTCTCTCCTGTCTTCAGTCATATGGCGTGAGAGGGATAGACTCCAGTCTCTGCTCCAGGAACGAGTCTGTTGGTTCAATCTGATCTGCTTGTCCACAACGATTGGTTCAAGGATGGGCATGTGACCGAGTTTAGGCCAATGAGAGTGAATCCCAGACTTCCACAAGGTCACTTGGAAGGGATTCCCTCTTTCCTTGGCTAACAGATTAAGTTGTGAGGTCTGGAATTGCTATAGTCATCTTGCTACCAAGAAAGAAAAGTTTAGAGCTGTAAAGTACTCTGGTTCATGAGAATGAATTTTACATCATAAAAGTAGGAGAGAAGGAAGGAAGGAACCAGGGAAGAGGAGAGCTGAATCCTTGATCATGTTATTTCAACCACAAAATCAGCTCTATTAAAACCAGAATTACCTTAGGAACTTGCAGTGACATGAGTGGTATTTATTACATGAGATCACATGAGGTAAGGTTTCTTTCATTTACAACCCAACCCTACACAAACCAAAAGTTCAGTTTCTTATTTTAAAAATTATTTTATTTTTACCTTATTTTATTGTTTAAAAAATTTTAAATAATAATATACATATTACTTATTTTTAGATGAAGTGTTTTAAAACTGTATATATGTGTGTGTGTGTGTGTGTGTGTGTGTGTGTGTGTATGTATATATTTGTTGGGCTCCAAGGACAGGGAGGCGGTGGGTCCCAGCAAGTTACTGGAAACAGGAATGACGATGTTCTAGAACATTCTGGTGCTACTATCTGCTGCTTCTGCGTGGAAGTTGCATTCCTCTCCCCTTCTCGAACACTCCCCACTAGCTTCCTCTGGTCCACACACGAGACTCAGTCACTGTCAATAGCAGTTCTAAATTCCCAGGAGGGAGATGCTAATTGGACCCCGAGTTGGTCAGACATCAACCTTAGCTCTGGCCAGAGTGTTAGGGTCGCAAAGGACAAGGTTGACATGCAGTCAGCCCCTTGGGGTAGGAAGGGCACCCAAGAGCAAGAGGCAGGCAGTGCGTTGGGCAATGCCCGGGCACCAAGAACATGGCCACTCTCAGTGGCCCCTGGGAAGTCACTCCAGAGCTTGGAGCCACAGTTTCCTTCTTTAAAATGGGACAACACAGCCAGAGGATTGTGTTGAGTAGACAATGAGACAACAAAGGGAGACAGCCATTGCTGTGGGGTGACAGGGATCGTCTTGATGGTCTTTTGCATTCTCCACAGTGTTGAACATATCACAGGAGTGTGATCAGCTGTGATTATTTACCCACATGCCAACCTAATGTTAGGAAATTTTCATTCGCATGATTCTGAGCGGCTTGCATTCTGATGGTGAGACTGGGTACTCAGCACACACCCGTCCAGGAATGTAAGTGATCCCGAGGCCCCTCTTGGAAGGAAGGGCGACCTTTCCCATTTTACAGGTGGAGAGAATTAATGGCTCAGTGTGAGCTGGTGCTTCTCAAAGTGTGAGCATCTCCTGGGCATTCGCCGGAAGCAAACCAGAAGCTCTGCAGTGGGGCCCTGGAATCTGCATTTGCCAGCCCCCCGTAGGTAACTCCGATGCCCATCTAGGCCCCGTCTCTTTGCCAGGGCTGGTTCCCCGCGTTGGTTCTGTGACTTCAGAAGGAAGGTGACTGATGGGTGACCTAGCAAGTGTGTAGCTCTCAGGCCGTGTCATGTTCCCTGGATGCTGCAGGAAGAGGGTTTAGCCAGAGACCAACTGCCGACAATCTTCACTTGCCAACAACATCTGGCAGTCCTTGGCCCTGGCTTTGGCCTCCCCTCCTCAGACGGCTCTTCTCCGGGCAGGGCCAGGCTGCCCTTGCCAGACTTTCTGTGCCCTCTCGCTTTGCTGTGCTTGAGTAGAATGAAGTGAGCACATTGCTGCCAGAATGTCCTGCTGTCTTCTCATTCTCTGCTTCTTCTTGCTTCTCACTCTTTTTGGGGGTCCCACAGCACCCCAGTGTGGTGAGCAGTGGGTGAAGCAGACACGCTAGGCCCTCGGTGGTGGCCTTGCCAGTTGTCTGTTGGCGTCTTGGTAAGGGGAGGGGCATCCACCCGTGGACGCCAGCTGCAGAGTCCTGGCACAGAAACTGAAGGCCGGCTCAGCGGCCCTACAGCCAGGGGCCACCCATCACCTCACAGGAAGGTCTGCTGAGGGCCGTCGCTCCTGTACTGCATATACACACTAATACTGCTAGGGTGACCCCCTCCCCAGCTGCCCTGCTAGACTCTGCCACCCACCAGTGCCCCCCAAATGTTTCCCAAACCCATTTATTTTGTACTACAGGGATCCGATTAATAACCTTGAGCAGGTATTTCTGATTAATAGAACTAGGGTGACCTGCCTCTGGCCCAGCTGCAAGGGACCCTGGGAAAGTAGACATGGGCCACCTAGGATTTGAGTCTACTGGAACCAACCGACTGCAGAGAGGTTAACAGGAGAAAGGTTGTTCAAATGTATTAATGTGCACATGTACCTAGGAGCCATGCAAAATATGCAACTCGAGAAAGGCAAGATGGCGGAGGATTACTAGTCTTCATGGGGGAGAGGAAAGTGGGAGGTGTGGGCCGTGTCACAAGGTTTGTATCTGATTTTTAGATGAGAGAATGGGCCATAAGCATAGGCAATGGCCTCGGGCAAAGCTCCTCCGTGCTCTGTGGTGGTGTTTGATTTTCAGTCTCTCCCTCTGTGACGTGAGTTTACTCTTCTGGCCTATTGAGAGCTCAGTAGGAGGGTTGAAGGCAGCTGTGTCCTCTTGGGTGGCTTCAGCCCTTCTGTGGATCAGAGAACTTCAGGGGAGGCCCTTCGCTGCACTGGGTGCTCCCTGCGCGCTCTGGCTTAGAGTCTAAAGTAGTACATTTTGAGGGTCTTATTTTTGAGCCCCAACACTGCCATGAAAAATCATATCATAAAAGCTGAGACTCTTATATGCTGGGCTGTTATAACTCACATCTATACCTTATCTAATCTTCCCAGCAGTTCTGTAAGGTCGGTGATGCTGGTACCTCCCCTGTATTACTTCAGTAGAGGGGGCATCTGAAGCCCACAGAGTTAACGGACTCACCCAAGGTCCTGAGGCGCTGACATAGCAGGGCCAGCTTTGAACCCAGGGAACATGGGGGATACATTCCAAGACCCCCAGTGGGTACCTGAATCTGTAGATAGAACTGAACCCTACACATACTACATTTCTCCCTGTACATCCATACTTACGATAAAGTTTAATGTAAAAATTAGGCACAGGAGGCGATTGACACTGATAATGAATAAAATAGAATAGTTATAGCAATGTACTATAATAAAAGTTATATAAAGTTTATGAATTTTTTTATTTGTGGAATTTTCCATCTACTATTTTTAGTCTATGGTTAACAGTGGCTATCTGGAGCCACAAGAAGGAAAATGACAGGCCAGCGGGGAACCACTGTACATAGTTTAAAATCAGGAAAGTCTCCTGGAAAGTCCAGCTTTGATTTTTTTTTTTTAAATTAGTTTCGACTAATATGTATTCATCGTATGTGTTACTGAGGATCGGGTGGTATTTCCATATGTAGGCACAGCATTCACTGATCAAATCCAGCCTCTTCTTAGCCATCCGCCCCTCACCCCTTCCCAGTCCCCAGTAACCACTATTCTACATCTAGGTTGACTTCTTTAATTTCCACATATCAGCGAGAACACACGGTTCTTGTGTTTTTGTGTCTGTCGTTCTTGCTTTAAGGATGGTAAAATACGAGCATTCTGCCCTTCTGTCCCTCAAGTCCAACAGGCAGCAGGAGCTGAGTACTGCTTGTTCCTTTAGGCTGGTGGGCAGCTCCCTGTTTGCCATACTCCCCACCATTCTCTATGGCTGACTTCCTTAGTCACCTGATGGCCCTACAGGCTCCTGCAATGTGTTGTCTAGTACAGGACAAGAAAAGTGTACATAGACTTTGGTCCATTCTATACTTGGATTTTAACTCCTACATCAGAATGTGCTACAGTCTCCAGGAATCCTATTGTGTCCGGAGGAGACAGGGCCTGCCTGACCCCCACGCACCCTGCTCGTCCCTCAGAACTTGCTTGGATTTTGCTCCTTTTTGCTCACTGCTTCTGCCTCATTGGCTCTTTCTGAACCCCTGGGCCTTTGCACAGGATTTGCCTCTGCCTAGTCACCCTTCCCCCAGCACAGCCACCAGCTCGGGTTTCTACTCAGCTGTCACCTGGTCAGTGAGTACTTGCCTGACTGCCTCCACCCACACTCTCTGCCCCCTCCACCTGTTTCATTTTTCTCCATGACCTATTCTATAATCGCATATTTATTTTCTGTTTTTTCACCCAGCAGTGTAAATTCTTTGGGGAATGGGAGTGGGAGGTGGGGGTGGGGTTCTCGTTTGTCCATCACTATGTGCCCAGCACCAGAGCAGTGCCTGGCACCTAGGAGACACTGCGTGTGTGGTATGAATGCACAAAACCCTAGGGTCAACCAACATTCATATGGGAGACAAACATATAGAATCTTTCTGAATAAAGGCATCTTTATATCAATATCAAGATTAGAGATATAAAGATGCATTGTTTTATCTTGGGCTGTAAAGATACAATGCTATAAAGATAGTGATATTTATATCTATAGTTTCCAGATTAAAGGCTAAACAATGACCAATAGTCACAGAAGGCAAGAACAATGGGAAAGCTGTTTACAGTTTCCTTGCCTGGCAAACTGTTTCTGCGAGCTCCTTTTCTTCCTAAGTACTATTAACTCTTTGTGGGATCATTTGACTCTTAAACTAGCCCCGTTGGCTAACTCTTTTATATCTGATGGGTTAAATCCAGACAGAGGTCTTCAGATTTACAAATGGCCCTTCCAGATGGAGGGTGAACGGGACTGGCAGTTGGGTGCCTTCTCTTCTCCCAGCTGCACCTCGTCCTGAGGCTGGGTGAGGAGGATCTAGATTGCCACGTGCTGGCCTCAGTTCATCAGAATTCTCCTTACGCATGCCGCGTCTGCCCTGTGATTGCCCATGTCCCCAAACCCAGACCATGCTGTCCCCCTCTAACTCACGCTAACAGGAGCCCCCCTGGGCTCACGGAAATCTTATTTGAATGCCCTGGGAGCCGGAAACGTGTCCTTCTCTGAAGCAGGGCTGGCGCTCAGCGGCTCCGGGGAAAGTCACTGCGGTTAGGACATCCAGTTTGAGCTGAGCCCACTTGCTTGTCTGGGGAAGTCTCTTCATTATATGCATCCTGGTGCAGGCAGAGTTCATGGGCTGCAGCGCCTTGTTGGAGATAAATGGGTGGAGAGGGAACCTCATCCGGGCCTGGACAGCTGCGCCCACTGAGCTATTAATCAGGTGTGTGTGCGCGTATGCGTGTGAGTGTGCGTGCGTGTGGGGGGGCGGTGGGCTGTCCTTGCTGCCCCTAGAAGCTTGCCCCCCTTCCACAAGTCCCTTGTCACTTTCTTCCTGCTGCCAGGCATCTCCCAGGGCAGCCTGCTCACTGCGCTTCCCGGCCCCTTTCTCCCGCACTGGACCAAACCAGAAAACCAAAGGTGTCCTTCTCTGGCTTTGAGGCCGTCCTCCACTGCTAAGAACACAGGGTTTTCCTGCGGCAGGGGGAAAGGGGTGTCCTTCCTATACCCCACACCATCCTTCTGCTAGAGGAAAGTTTCTTTTCCATTCCTGTGGAGGCCACTTCCGGAGGCAAGCTTCAGGAGAAAGGGAAAAGCAGATGTCAGCCCGTGACACAGAATAATCGATTTGCTCAGTGCTTCTATTTTCCTACCAATTTTGTATTTTTCAAAAAGGACAATAAAACAATTGTACTCTCGGCTAATTAATGACAAGCTGGTAAAAGCATCTCCTCATTGTTCCATTTATTTCTCCATTTCTCCCAGTTAACAGCCCTGTCTCTGAAATGAATCAATGTCGTTTACACAATGCTGTCACCCCATTGTTCCTTTATCATCCTCCATTTTCATAAATCGGGGTGTTAATCCCTTAATGGCTTTTCTCAGTGCTTAAAAAAAAAAAAAAAAAGAAGAAGAAGGAAAGAAAAAGCCTCCAGCTCCTGCTCATTCCTAATCCACCAGGAGACAATGCATGTTTACACAGGCGGCCTGCAACGTGTTTACACAAAAAAGCAGGTCGGGTTGGGGATTTAGTCCCTTGGGCTTGTTGGCTAAACAGGAGTCCCCTGGAGCTCCACCCTTTCCAAGTAGGGGCCCCCAGCTCAGCCCTCTGACCAGGGCTCCCACCTTGATGTGGGGAAGGATGGGAGAAAGTGGGTTAGGCCCTTCCCCACTGTCCCAAGCCCTGGATCTCTCTCACCTCTCACAGGGGAGGGTGGTTGTCCATAAAATCAGGCCCTGCCCCAGCAAGGTTCTTGTCACCAAGGGACTTGTTAGAAATGCCAATGGGAAGACACATCCCAGACCTACTGAATGCGAAACTGCAGCGGAGGTTCTGCAGATTGCAATTTAACAAGCCCTCCAAGTGATTTCTGAAGAACTTTGAAATGTGAGGGCTTCTGTACCAGGGGATTTAATTCTAAGGTTAAAAGTAAATGTGGACTGGGCATCCCTCATCTGAAATGCTTGGGATCGGAGGTATTCTGGATTTCAGATTTTTTTAAAAAATTTGGAATATTTGCATTTACAGGATGAGACATCTGGAGGATGCAACTCAAGTCTAAACATGAAATTTATGTTTCATTTATACCTTCTGCATCGTATTTTTAGTGCGCATTCATTTTGACTGCAACCCATCACATGAGATCAAGGGTAGAATTTTCCACTTGCAGCATCTTGATCATGCTCAAAATGTTTTCAGTTTGGGAACATTATGAGTTTTCTGATTAGGGATGTTCAATTTATGCATGGAAATACAGGTCACTCTATTTAACCAATATTGGCTGATTTCTGGTCTGTTTGACAAAAATACGGGATCTGACTTTGCATCAGAGCTGGGACCTGCCTTTAAGAAATTCCCAGTGTACTGGACCCTGTCCAGACCGGCTCGCTCTTCTCAGGCACAATGACTGGCACAAAGCTGTAGCTATTATCATTATTGTTGTTGTTCTTACCCAGAACTAGGGCAAGAGGGATCGCCTTCTCATCAGCCCCATGCTTGGGTGGTGACACAGACCAAGGATCATCCCTACACAAGCCAGGGAGATGAGGACAAATGCATCCATGGCTGTCGAGTGTGTGGGGATGGAGAGGGAGCTGAGAGCCTGTTCCTGGCCTCCTGCACAGAGGTCTGGGTTTCAGGAGACTCTTAGGTTCTGTCAGTCAGTGAATGTAACTTGCCTGAGTGGTTGCTTTGGACCGGGCCAGTTACGAGATGATGGAGCTCAGAGTTTAATCGGAAAGCCCCTGCCCTCAATGAGCCCAAAGTTTAATGGCTGCATGGCCTCCTGAAGATGACTGTGACAGCCTGTCTGAAATGGCACAAAGAAAGCACAGTCACCTCAGTGCAGGTGGTGGTGGAATAGAAATGGAGGTGGTAGTGAGCGTGGTGATGGAGGTGTTGGAGGCGGCGGCAATGACAGTGGATGGTGATGCCGATGTGACGGTAATGTTGGTGGGCAGGAGAAAGAGGTGACGGTGATGGCAGTGATGGTGATGATGCTGGTGATGTTGTTGGTGGAAGTGATGGTAGAGGTCACGATGACCGTGGTAATGGTGGTGTGGTGATGGTGGATAAGAAGGAGGTGGCAGGTGGCCAGCAGTTTTCACAGAGAAGACCTTCAGCTTGTACCTTCCAGACTGATGCAAATTTCTCCAGGTGGACTTGGGCAAAAGGAGAACATTCTGAGTAGAATAAGCAGTTTATGCAAACAAAAGATTTGAGCCATGTAAACTTCTTCTGAAGGAGTAGGATGAGGAAGTGGTCATAATGAAAGTGTGAGTTGGGGTTGGTTCCAGGATTGTATCTTAACAGTTCAGTCTTAGGTGTGAAATCCAAGGACTTGGAACAACTAGAAAAAGCTTATGGCTTTTAGAATGTGGCTCATACTGGCTAACACCACAAAAAGAATGTGTTGAATTCTATACCTGCACAGTTCAGGCATAAATGGATCTGGAAGCTCAGGCAGCTTATCAGAGTACTTTACGTTGGTTCTGCCTTGTTCCTTGTGGGCTTCATTGTCAGACATACTCTTCTCAGTTAAAAGCAAAGATGGCCACTTACAACTTCAAGCTCATTGAATCTTTCTACCTAGGTATTCTGCAGAAGAATAAGCATTTTCCCCCAACAGTCTCGGAAAATCCTAAGGACTCATTGGACTGGCTTGCATCAAATGTTCATCTCAGAACCAATCACTAAGACTCATTTCCAAGCAAATTAACTGGAACTAGATCACATGATGACCCCTAGACAGGGACAGTGTAGTCTGCGTGGTGAGCCCCACTGGAATGGCATGGGCTCAGTGGAGGAGGGCTGATTTCCAAAGGAGTTTTGTAATGCTTTCCAGAAAGAATGGGAATGACCCACAAGAAAAGAAAATGTGACTGTAGAAAGAGCTAGGAACAGCTGAATAAAAATAATTGTATTGTTACTAAAGCTATGCATATCTATATCTATACCTATATTTATAAAAAAGACTAAAAAAATATAATCTCCAGAAGACTAGAATTGGTTATTAGTGCCAGGATCATGGGTAACATTTAACCTTGTCTTCTTTTAGTTGGACAGCAATAGAGCAGAGACAGAGATAGCAACCTGAGAATCCTAGTCTCCTGCTTTAAGGTAGAAAGCCCAGGCTCAAGAGCTTGGTCTCTTGAGTTGGAAGCTGTAGAATACATCTCCTCACACCTTACTAATACACAATGATTGGCACAGAGTGGTGGGTATTATCCTTACTATTACTGCTTTGATTGGCTGACTTAGAATGAACAAGTATTAATTCTATGAGAACCAAAGTCATCCAGACACATCGCTCACTGTCTACGGTGACACATCTTTATTCCAAAGTTATCCACTAGCATAACTTTATTGTTCCAGCAAATATGCTGCCAGTCAGTTAACTTTATTGCTTATTACGGGACTATCCTGAAAGACTCATCGATTCTTCCATACAAAGTATTCAGCACCTTACATCTCCAGACTCTGAGAAATGCTGCCTCCAATATCCTCACCTTGCTGTTTCCACCAACCCTCCACTCTAGTGACATGTCCTTACCCAGTTCTAACCAATTTCCCTCCTGCCATCTTGAAGTTCTCTTTAAACCAGAGTACAGGAGCTCGTAGAAATGATCTTGCCCTTCCCACTTAGAATGTTACCAAAGCCCTGTGGAGACAGTGTTCTGCATCACTGCTGGGACCAATTCAATGGGTTTTACCTTATCAATAGATGCTTAGTGGAACTGGAATTGTAGCTCAGAGATATAGCACTTACCTAACATTCAAGAGACCCTGAGTTTGACCCCTAGCAACAAAAGTTAAAAAAAAAAAATAGTAGTTAGGATGGTAGTAGCATTTGACTTCTATGATACACAGGTATAGATCTATAGACCTATATGGAAATGCAAACCACATTCAGAGAGCCAAAGTGTCTCAGTTACTTTCTTGTTGCTGGGACAAAATACTTGACATCCACAAGTTAAAGGAGGAAAGGTTTATTTTAGCTGCTCACAGTTTGTAGAGGTTTTAGTACATAGTCAGGTGTTTCCAAGGCAGGACAACATGGCAGAAGGACATCACAGAGAAACAGTCCATGGCATGGCAGGCAGGAAATATAAACAGTAAGCCTCTGTTTCTCTGTTTTTTCTATTAAAATCCAAGCTTATTGGTTGATGCCACTCACATCCAGGGTGGGTCTACTCCCTTCAGTAAATGCATTCAGCCATGCCTAGAACTATGCTAATCCAATCAGTGGGCTAATTCAGTATCATACATCCATAATCCATTGTCACACACTGTAGATCCAGCTACCTCCAAAAAGCCCCACCTGTGAGCACATGAGCCCTTGAGGGGACATCCTGATACAAGCTGTAACACAGAGAAGCTTCTACCACTACAGGATACCTGACCTTTGTTGCTTTAGGAACGGAAGCAGATGCGGTTGATTGAAAACTACTATAAAGGAGTCTCCACTATATGGGAGTCTCAAGACAATTTAATAATGTGTATTACAGTTTTAAATAATCTATTTGCTGTAATTATTTAATGTCTCTCTCCCTGCCAGCACTGTAACTCCACAAACCAAGGACTTGTCTATTTTTGCAGGGGTGGGGTTGAAACCTAGGGCCTCCCTTGGGCTATGTAAGCCCTCTACACTAAACCACACCCCAAGGACCATGTCTTAGTTGTCATTTGTCTCCAACTTCTAAAGAAGTGTCAGGCATTAGGTGGATTTTGTATTCGTTAAGTGAATAAATGAGCAGATAAGAGGAGGAGGAGATCTGGATTATAATCTTGGCTCTGCCACCAGCTTGCCATATGCCTTTGGGAAAGTTCATTTTCTTTCTGGGCCTCAGTTTCTTCACATGTACAATACTGAATGAAATGACTCCTGGAATTCTGAAGCTATATTCGCAGGCAGTTATGGTTCCAAAGTTCACAGCAGCATTCCAAGCCTCGAAGAAGGCTGGAGAATGTGGCTGACCACTGTCCTTCTGGAGGCTGGAGTTGGCAGCTCCTGGATTCATGGCAATTAAGTCTGATTTCTTAGGTATGGCCTGCCTCCTGATCTCAGAGACTTGGCAGGATGTGTGGAGGCCAGGATGTTTCCTATTTGTCAGCTGCTATACTCATGTCAAGTGTTGCCTTTTTCCTGGTTCCTCTTGAGGGGATAGGCGCAGAGTGTTGGGAAATTTGTGAGTGGTCCTCGGGGACAGGTAGTCACTGGGGATTCCCGTCCTGCTGTCTTTGTTTTCCTTCTGGTCATGTCAGCTATCGGCCCCAATCCCTGGCATAGCCTGCTCTCTGGGAGGGAATGTTACCAGTCACCTCCCTGGGGCTTAAATTTCTCATCTGCCTACCAGAGACATTTATGATTATGCGCTCCCATTATGACACACGTGGCTGAGCCCATTCTCATCTTACAGGTGATTCTGGACTTACCTGCTCTGTGGCCTGGGGGCAAGTTCTGTAACCTTCCTGTGCTTGATTTCTTCATGGGAAAAGTGGGCACAATGCTAATAGTAGCTCTTGGGTTATCGTCTCAGTCTGTTTTCTGCTGCTATAACAAAACCTGAGACTGGGTAATCTGTGAGGAATAGCAGGTTATCCGACTCAGGGTTCTGTAGCACAGACCTGTGCTGGTGACAAGGTCCTCACACGGTGCAGGGCAGCACGTGGCGAGATAGAGCAAATGAGATAACCCGTGTCTCCCTCTTCCTCCTTTTTAAAAAGCCACGAATGCTATCGAGGGCACCTCACTCTCAGGACTTTATCTAACCCTAATCACCTCCCAAAGGCCCCACCTCCCAATACCATTACGATCCACTGGATTAGATTTTTAGCACATGAATTTTGGGGGGCACAGCCAAACCACAGTAGCTGTTGAGAGTTTGAGTGGGCTTTTGCAGTAAAGCACCAGGACAGAACCAGCACACAGTGTGCACATCACAGCCTATGACCACCACTGCCATCCACGGAGTGCCTCCTAGCCGCCTCGCTGACAGTCAAGACTCTGTGATGGAACCCTTCGCAGCAAAGCTCTCTGAGACACTGTGCTGTGTGCAAAAAGCCAATCTCAGAAGGTTACATACAGTGTCAATCCATTTCAACGACATTCCCAAAAGGCAGAGCTCTCATGGTGGAGAACAAACCAGGGATTCATAGGTATTAGGATGGAGGTCCAGAGAAAGTTTGAATTTTTAAAGGGAGATATTGGGGTGATGGAATTGTTCTGTGTCCTGATTGTGGTGGTGATTACGTGATTCTAGTCCCGTGCTAAAATTCATAGCACTGTGAACCAAAATGTTAATTTTTTGTATGATAATTTTAAAAAATGTTGGGGTTGGATCAACGTCACTGTCCTTTGGCTATGTCTTTTCTCCCGGCAAGATGAAGAGAGAAAGCACATCCTCAGATGCTTTGGAAGGTGGAAGGCCCCACCCAGGAGAGAAAGAAGCCGCACCCACCCAAGGCCAAGCTCTTCCCCAGGCCACTCCTGGGTCTGCCCGAAGGGTCAAGGCAAGTGGCTGCGAAAGATAGGATCCTGGGTGTGTGGGAGCGATGTAGAACTCCAGCAAGCTATTTAAAGAAATTTAAATGAACCACTTCCTTCTTATTCTGAGATGCAGCTATAATTGCTGTTCTTTCCAAATAAATCCTTCAGATTAAATGGATATCGAGTGTGTAAATTCAAAGATTGCTCACGGCACGCGAACCTTGTCAAAGTTCAGGGTGAGTCAGGCTAGATTAACAGGAGGAAGTTGGCAAACGTTGTTTGAGTTTTAACACTATCGTTTAGGGCTAGTGTTCCGTGTTTACGTTTTGGGGTGAGAAAATTCAAGCCAGATAAGGCAGACAGGGCAGCCCCAGAGAGGCAGGAGTCTTGGCTTGGAAAGAAAGTCTTACAATTTGGGGGGCAGTCCCTTCCCTTTGAACCTCGATTTTGCCACCTGCTCTCCTGGGTAGTATGAGTTGGACTTGATCGTCTCCAAGGTCCTTTCCTACATGGGTTATAGGTGAGATTATGTCTCTTCTTTCTACTTGTGGGGGGACACAGTTGCCTCTTCTTCTTCCACTAGCACTTGCCGGAATGCGGTATCTGTTTTGAAGGCACCCCATGATGTCCCCAAAGGCATCCTAAGTCTTCCTTGAATTTGATGAGCATCCTTAACCCACCTGCCTGCTCCGAAAGAATTCTCTGGCAAATTTGTGTACAAATGTCAACAGGCTCCACAGAGCATCAGAAAAACGTGCCCAGAGGTGCTGTTAGGATGTGGGAATTATGAGGTAAGCAGTAAGAAGCCAAAAAACCAGGAAGCCACTTGAGCAGAGAGTATAAACATAAATATCTCTGAGCAGGCCCCAGCACCGGGTTTTTTATGTTGATGTGCTAACACGTTATCCACTAAGGGCTTATTTACACTGTTTTGGTATTCCCTGCAATTCATTTATCTGCATAAGGAAGAGGCGCTAACAGGACAGTTCCTCATGAACAACATCCCTATGCGATCCCCACTGCTGTTTATAATCCTTCATGACCAGATCTATAATTCATGAGCTGATGGCCCGGTGGCAGCTTCCATAAAGGCCATGCCAGGCACCCAGTTGTTAACGTGCGCACTGTCACGCATGGAATCGAAATAAGCCTGCTCTCCTTCTATCCATCACGACGCCACCGACGTGTGGGCAATGATAGTATCCAAATATTATTAAAACTTTGAACCTTGTTCCCATAAATTATGGCCGAATGGCTCCATGGCCATTAGGAGAGGGGGATGTATGGGCTTCAGTTGCCGCCGAGTAATTATGTGCTTAAAAGGAAGCGTGGCTGAGCATTCCCCCAGTAAAAACGAGAGAAGCTCCGATCGTTTGTTATTGCTGCCGCGCTCGAAGCTGGACCGCTTGGGCAGGTCAAGTCAACCTTCTAGCAGGACAATTATCTGCCTAGAGAGACCAAACATCTGTTATTAAGTATGTACAGGCATCAAGGCAACATGCTAGAAATCTTGTCCACTTCAAACACTTGGCGTGTTCCACACAACACCCCCTTCACTTTTTGTTCCTGCAGCAGGCAGCTTTGAAATATACCCGGTCTTCCCTCCCCCAGCCCCTGGCTTTAATGTGCCCTGCAGCTGCTAAAGATGGTGCTGCGACTTTAGAAGAACCTCGCTATCTCTCTCTGGCTCATTCAGTAATAATAATGATTTTCGTTATTTTTTTCTCCCCAAATTTCTTTTACATTTATTAGTTCTTCAAGGAGTTTTGCTGTGGGAGAGATAACACGGTTTGAAAGTGCAAGGTCAGCCCATGTTTGTTAAAAGCCAAATCTTTCTTTGACTCATGCCTCTGCGGCAGTTTGCAGGCTGGTATGGTGCACCGGAGAGTAACCGTAGTATTGAGATTATGAAACGGAAGTAGAGTTTTTCGGGCTCCATTTGTGTGTGTTGGAATGCTGGGCAATTGGGGAGAGGGATTTTAGAAACCGCATACAAGGAGATGAGGAGCAGGAAAACGAAGCTAATACGGAGACAGTGGGCAGAGACAGGGGTATGCAAAATGGGAGGAGGGCAGTGGGGCCGCCCAGGAAGGTAGCACTGTAGTCACTCCTGCTGAGCACGTCCAGACAGTCATAACCAGAGTGCAATTTTGCTTCTCTAAAGATGCAAAGTGTAATACGAATCAGGAGAGTGGAAGCCGTGTTTGTGGAGGAGGAAGGGCAAGACTCTCCTTTGCTCAATGACGTAGTAACAACAGGTCAGATGCCTTTCTTCTCAAGGAAAATGGGCTCTCTTGTAAGGCCCCACAATCTGAGCATCTTTGAGATATACGAGATCTGGATTAGCTTCAAAGTAATCCAGGGCGGAGAGGGGATGGGTGGAGCTATAGATGAAACAGAATTGGCCCTGAGTTAATCATTGTTGAAGCCAAGGAATGGGCATGGGGGTTTGTTGGACCATTCCCTACACTTTTGATTATATCTGAAAAATTTTCCATAATTAAAAATAATCTCAAGAAGCAGAACTCCCTTCCACGTGAACGAACAACAGAACCAGCAAAGAATGCACCTCCTCTGAACCAAAGTCTATGGAAATAAACACAGAGAAGAGACATCAAGATTGACTTGTTGGCATAGTTTGTGGCGCTCTCTGCTCTCCCCATCCTGCATACACTTTTCCCAGAAACAACCCATAAGGGCCCAATGACATCACCTAAGTTCCTTCACAGACCATTCAAGATGTGCCACAGTATGGTCTTATTCCTTGCCTTCCTCCCACCTGGATCTTAATCGGCTGGCAGGAAGTCAGGAGGTGCTGGTGGACGAGAGAAGTAGACACTGAGTGATGGTAACAAAAGCAGTTCTGAGACTTCCCTTCCCCATCTGCTCTTTCCCCTAGTGTAGGGGTATTGGATCCAGTGGACTGGCTTTTGACCCCTGGCTTCTCTTTCCTTGGGAAGCGCTGGGCAGACGGCAGCTCAGGCACATCTGCATGATATTCCCACAAAGGAAGGGGAGAAAGGCATACAAAGGGCCAGGATCTAGTTCCCTTCAAAAGCAGACATAATGGTTTCTTTCTCCTAAGGACTCTGCTAGAATGGGCCACCTAGGGAGGGAGGCAGATCTAGATACTACATATCCCCACTGAATGGGAGGGAGTGCTGAGGGTCATGGTGAATGCCCAAGTCTTTGCTAGCCCGGAATCTGTCCTTGTAGCTCCTGAGAAAAGCACCCCAAGTTTCCTTTGGCAAACAAACCTCTTTCTTTTCTGGGTTCCTGGGCTGTGATGGACTCCACCTCCACTCCCAGCTCTTCATCTCATTACAGGGGCAGTCATGGAGCCCAGGCCTGGCCCACTGGAACAGGGTCATTGGTTTAGGGACAGGCATGTAATCCAACCAAGCCAATGATCCAACTTTGGGACTTCCGCTAAAACTGTAGATAAAGAACAAGCTTGGCACTACTGGTGGCCACCATTATCTTTCCAAGGTGTTATCTGCATGAGGATAAAGTTGCCACAGAAGAAAACATACTTGGGAGATGGAGATATTGGAGCTCTGACCTTGAGAATCCAGCTATTTCCCATTATCTGCATGTTCAGATTGAGCTGAATTCAGTCAACTGCAAGCAGAAGATGTAATAGTGGGACAGCCTAGAGATGAGCACAGAGAGCATGTGGGCCACCTTGGCCTAGAGGGCACGGCTGTGGGGTTGAGTGAGATGCTAGGCTGGCGTCCACTCACTGTGCCCTGTGTGGGACATCAGCGAGTGGCCAGTGCATATTTCTCTGTGAATCCAAATGTGACCCCACGTCTTCTTTCACCCACTGTTGTAGGCAGCCACTATTGCCTGGCTAGCCGCATTCTGCACAAGGACATACCTATTTGCCTTTCTTTCTGGAGGTCCTGGAGAGGAGCCAGGTGGGATCCCTTTCTGCAAGGACCTAGGGTGCAAAGCGTCACCACAGAGGTAAGGATACGTCCCACATCAGGTCATAAAAACTGAGACCCAGACTCGGAGAAGTCCTAGAATGTTCAGGGAGTTGGATGGTGAAGACCCAAACTGGGTTCCTTGAATCCAGGCAGTGGCTGTGGGCTGCTTTGGGCTCTGAACACTCTCTGGGGGCTGCCTGCTTGAGCTGACTGTGCAGATGGGTGTGACTAGTGCCAGCCACCCTGGAGGCCCCGGGAAACATTTTTCTTCTCTTTGCTAGAGAAGCCAACAGGCTTTCCCGAGTCCACATGCCTGGGTTCAAAGCCTGGCTTTGCCACCTTGTAGCTATGTGACTAGATACCTAACGTTCGTAAATTAAGGAGGAGAGGTTTATCTCGGTTCCTGGTCTCAGTAGTTTTGGGCATTGTTGGCAGGCTCAGATGCAGAAACAGCATGGCAGAAGGAACTGGAAGGAGAAAGCTGATCACATCAAGGTGGCCGGAAGCAGAAAGAGAAGGGAGGAGCCAGGGGAGGGAGATGCACCCTCCCAGGCCATGCTCCCAGTAGCCCACCTCCACCCAGGCCCCACCTCCTAACAGCAAGTCAGCTATGTACTCATGTGTGGACTAATCCACTGAGGAGCACAGCAGCCCGCGATCTAGTCACCCTCCAAACGCATGAGGCTCCTGGGGACAGCCCCGATCTACACCGTAACAGTCATTCTGGACGACTGGAAACTTCTCCGTGCTTTGGTTTTGGGCTGTGAAACGGGGGATAATAATACCTACCTCTCCGCTTGTAGTGAGTATTAACAGTTTTTGAGGTAAAGTATGAGGACAATGGCTGACACGTATTAAGTGCCATATGTTCATTAAATAAACAAATAAGTCAGCAGATGAGATCGTCTCTATTCTCAGGGGTTTAGCTGGGAGTCTTGCTCTGAGAGAAGAGAGTATGTTCTGCATTCTCCTCTTTACTCCATCCTTTTTTTTTTTTTTTTCTGTACTGAAGATTAAACTCAGGACCTGCCTCAGCCTCCCACAATGCTGGGATTACAAGTGTGGGCCATCATATCTGGCTCCATCTTCCTTTTTACTCTCCCATTTGTTCACCAAACATTTGCAAAACACTAAGCGTGGCTCTGGACCTCAGGGTGAACGTCATCTCCAGAGAATCCTTCCCAGTTTCTTTTAGTTCTTGGATGGTACAGATCTCAGGAGGGCTTCTAGATGCCCCACCGAATCTCAGCACATACCTTTAGGAGCTTCAGAATGGTTCTGAGTCTTTTTTTCCCAAGTGAACCACTTCCTTCCACTTGCCTTGCACAGGAGACCTTTACAGAGACGAAAATCCTGCCACTTAGATCTGGGCACTGGGGCTCCGGGGTAGCTGGGAAGAGGGGACATAAATTGCTTAAGACCCATTAAGAAGAACATCACAAATCTGGGGCTCTCACCTGGGTCTGTCCGTCTCCAAGGAGAGCTGCGGACCGTCATGGCCTAGCAAAGTCCCCCCTCTCTCCCTCAGAACATGCCCCTCCTCTTATGATTTCCTGCCCCCTGACCTCTCTCTAACTTACTGCTTCTGTTTATGGTTCAAGGTCATATATTTTCATTTTCTTAATGTATATTTCACACTCCACATCCCCCAAGTTATAGATTGCTGGACTTTGCACAGCAGGCTCCTAATGCAGAGAGAAAAGCCAGCCTGTGGGGACCTCCTCCTTCTGGTCTCTGCTCAGTCACTTCCAAATCACCCCGATGGGCTTATGCTCAACCAGCTCCCGGATGCCGGTTTATTTGAGCCAGATACGGCCGATACGTTAGACACGTTCCCAAGACAGGAAAGGGCTGATGCTGAGCAGGGAGCACGTCTGGTCTCGGCGGTGGTGGTGGTGAGAGGACCTGGAGCGGCTGTGCAAGCACAGCAAGAGTGGGAGGAGTCTGGGGACAGGGCACCTCCAGACTGGCACCTGGAGGAAGCCAGAGCATCTTCTCAACTCCCTGCCTGGAGTCACCACTTACCAAAGAACAGAGTCTATTGGGCAAATGGACTCATTTCTGGGCCCCGGCTTTAAGACCTCCTTCTAGCCATTATCCAGCTCCAGGGAGGAGCAGACAACCATTCTTCCATGACACCCAGGCGTTTGGTAAATGCTTTAGAAAAAACAACTTCTTTTATCAAGTGAACAGTTCGCTAACACCACCTGCTAATGCCATCTTGTGTTTGTGGACTATGCTGGCTGAAGGCGGGTCACCATATTGCCAGTCAGAAGGGTGTTCTTGGCTGTACTCGTCCCTTAGTGCAGTGGAGATCACCCCCAAACATTCTCTCCTGGAGACCATCCAGGGACCTGGTGTTTGCTGAGAATGAGGGGCAGGCTCTATTGTCTTTCCACTTGTGACAAACCAAGCTGGCCTTTGAGTCCAGGGGCTCCCCCAGCTCTGCTCCCCCTCCCCTCTCCACATCCCCCCAGCCTCATCCTGGGGTCTGTAAATCCAATGTGTTCACGTTTGATGGGTGACCATGCCTGGCACGCCCCCTCTCCATCCATCTCGAATTCTGGAATATTTAGTGTGTCTCCTGTTTATGCTGTCTGAAGCGATAACTCAAAAAAGTCAAATAGAGTTTCAGAGAAGAGTCTCCCAGTGACTAATGGCTGCTATTCACCCAACGCATTCATTAGCATAGTGGAGCCCGGCTGAGAGGAAGAAAACGTGTGCCAGTATTGGACATGGTGACAGTATTTTCCAAGCTCATCTCCTTCACTTAGACTGATGCTTTACATTTGTTCTGTGTCCAGTGGTAAGAATAAAATATAGTATTATGAATGAACATGAAAGTCTCTAATATGTGAAGATTTGGAGCTTGCTGGGGGAACAAAAAGAGGAAGGAAAAGGAATGTTAATTCAGGCGGAAGATCCCAGTGGATGAAAGACTTGCCCAGTGACATATGAACGCACCGCATTTCTCTGCAAGTTCTTTTCCTCCCGTCACGGGCTGAATTGCCCCTTCCTGAGTTCATATGTCGAAGCTCTAATAATGCCCGGTACTTCAGAATGAGACAGTAGCTGGAGATAGGGCCTGTGCATTAGTCTGCTTTCCATCACTATATCAAATATCATAGATAATCAGCTTGTAAAGGGGAAAAAAGGGTTATTTTGGCTCAGAAGTTTGGAAGTTTCAGTCCATGATCAATTGGTTCTCCTGTTTTTGGGCCTGGGAGGGTCGATCCGTCATGGTGGAAATGTATGGTAGAGTCAAACTGGTCAGCACATGGCCAGTGTGAAAGAGAGAAAGAGAAAGGACTAAGGTCCCACATTCCCTTCAAGGAAAGATTTCCAATGCCCTGAAGCCCTTCCACTTGGCCCCCTTCTTAAAGTTTCCATTATCTCCCAGTAGTGCTAAGCTGGGGACCAAGCCTTCAACACATGGGCCTTTGGGAAACACTGAAGATCCAAACTCTAGCAGCCTATGAAGGAGTAATTAAGGTAAAGCAAAAATTTGGGGGTAGCCCTAATCCAATCTGACTGGTGTCCTTAGAAGAAGAGGAAAATTAGACCCCTGCACACATATAGAAGCAAGACCATGGGAAGACTCAGGGACAAGAAGTCCAGTTAGAAGCCAAGGAGAGAGACTTTAGAAGAAACCAATCTTACTCACGCCTTGATCTTGGACTTCCAGCTTCCATAATTGTCAGGAATAAATTTCGGTTGTCTAAGCCACCTGACCTGTGGTATTTGTTATAGCAGCTCAGCTGTCTAATACAGCTTCCTAGATTTTAGAACATGTGATTTTCCCAGGCATCTAGGGGTCAGAACAAGTGGACAGGAGTTTGAAAACGAGCCTGGCTGAGGATGGGATAAATTTAAGGAAGGAGGGACTAGCACAGAGTAGAGCTGAGGTAGATCCTCAGCTTACAAGGATTTAATGGTACTTCCTCCCTGGCTGAGCTCATTGCTAGTCAATGTCCCCAGGGGGAGGGGGAGGGGATGGAAATTGTGTTTCTGGGGCATAATTCTCTTCTCAGTTAGGAAAACTGGTACCTTCTCTCTCCATCTCCTCCTTCTTCCACGACCACCATCAGAACCTTCTACGGCTTGAAGCCTTGTGGCCCAAACACACAAGTGCGTCAGAATTGCCTCAGGATACTCTACCAAATGTCCACTATGGGCACGCACTGAAACAGAACGGGGGGGACATCAGACACCATTCCCAGATGAGACAGAGATAGGAAGATTTGGAAGGTAGCAGACTCTGAGTGTGTGGTGATGGTAATGGGGCCAGTCACTCTGAGTTGCTTCTTCCCCAAGGACCAGTAAACAGAGGTGTCTGAAGAGCAGGGGTCCCAGTGACCCCCAGGATGGGCTCCCTCTGAGGGAATGCAGTTAGGTCTTCAGTATATCTTGACATCTACAACCTTTCTCGGCTCCAAAGAATCATAAAGTCATGAAGAGCCTTTGGGATCTTCAGGAAAGCTTTCTAATTCTCCCCAGTGCCCATTCTACATGCTCTAGGGATTCCACTTGCAGGCCTCTGGGCCTCGCCTGCTAGATGCCAGCAGGCTGTCTCTGCCTCAAGTGAGCTGTGGGTTTGTGCTGCCTCCCCACCTGCTGAGCAGATGCCTGGGTGAGGCCGGTGAATGGCAAGGCCAAGGAGATGGCAAGTCTGTGGGAATCCACTTTGGGAAACCTTAGTTGATTACTTGTCTCTTTCTGCTTCAGTTTCCCTTGGGGACATTAGAGCACTTTTATTGCAAACATGCTGCCAAGAGTCAAAGAAAAAAATGAGTGAAACTCTGCCTAAAGTTCCCAGCTCAGAATAAACATTCCATGTTGATGGCAGTGGTGACTGTAATAGTGGCTGCTAGGCTTTCGTCCAAGAGCTCTAGGTGAGAGGCTCATCATGCTTCATCCGCATGGTGGGCGGATTACCCTCTCTTTAGGCATTTCCGAAGCCCGGGAGCAATGTACACTTTGGCCGCCCGGTGCCCCACCCCGATCTCATCAGCAGGCCAGTAGTGAAGGATCTGGTCTATGATCCTGTCTCTTGTCTAATTTTTCCACGGAGAGGCTGGCCTGGGAGGCTGGGGAGGAGGATGCAAGGGCTCCCTTCCCCATGACTCCAATAATTGATAGAACATCTGGCGAATGGCAGGTGCCTCCCCAGTCTGTCTTTTGCCTACTTGATAATAGATGATCTAATCTGTCTCTCTACAGCATTTCCCTCTCTGTACAGGTGACAGAGATGGAGCGATCTCATCCTTTACTTGGAGGAAGCACAGCTTCCCAGGGAGCTCACTCTGGGCACTGAAGGCTGCGCTTGGCATCCTGGGAGGTTCACTGTGCTGGCTGCTCACGGGTATTAGTGCGTAGGTCTAGGAGTCTGGCTGGGCCACCCACCATGGAAGGGTGCCTCTGGCCAAGTGATGAGAAATAAGAACCTTTTTCTCAGCTACTATACAGTCTGGACCCCTCATCCCCACTACACCCCAGTGAAACTTCTTATAGAAAATAAATTATTTACTCCTTGTATTAGTCAGTGCTTGCAAGAGCTTGCAGGGCTGGGGCAGGTGCCTCAAGAGGTTGGACATACTCTGAATCAGATTTAATGCAAGACACAGAAATTTACAAGATCAGCTTACAATATCTGCCCACAGAGTCAAATGTAGAAGAGTACAAGAGATCTGTCTGTGCGCTAGAGATCCAGAGAGTCCACCAAGGGCCTGGAGACCACGGCAGTGTCCTGTACTAGTCTGTATCAGGAGGCCAAGGAATCTGTGATGGAAGACCGAAGGGTCCAGGCTGGAAAGCCCCAGGGCCGGTGCTGGAAGATACGGTGTCTGCCAAATGCAGGAGATGATGCTCCAGAGGAAGGCGCAGACCAGAGCTCCTCTGAAGAGAACAGTAGCCATCCTTGGTGATGGTGAGGAAAATTAGCCACGGTGAAGCTCCTTCAAGGAGGATCAGCTGAAATCCTTCCCTCCTGTTCTCTTTTATCCAGTTCCAACAGCGATCCTCCTTAAGTGGGTCCTCAACGCTCAGAACTGCGCTGATTCAGGTCAGCTGGGCGTTCCTACTCACACAGACAAGCAGTCAATTAACCACCACTCTCTTCCTCCCCTTCTCTTAAAATTGTGTATTTTGAAATATTTCAGCCATAAAATAGCCGCAGAAAGTGTTCCCATCAACATTAGAGTCCCCACGTTCTGCTTGAGAAAGAAAACATTGCAAATACACACTTCGCTCTTGCCTGCATTGCCCCCCTTTCTCCCAGTGGAGATTTACATTTCTAAATTTCACCATACGTTTTTTAATTTTACAACTTTTGTATATGTCTATATCCTTTACAATTAAAAAAAAACCCCAAAATAGCGTCCTAATATTGTTGGCAGTCTCTGGAGGTATTTTTCCAACACTGCATTGATCGTTCTCCACATTATTACCGTGAGTCCTGGAGTTCGGTTTAGTTGTTACCGTCTTTCACAGGGGGGTGACCACATGCCCTTTATTTATCTGTGGCCCTCTTGATGGTTACGGACTTAGTTTGTCTCATGGTCTAAATACGAAGTGTCTTCCGAAAGGCCCCTGTACTGAGAGCTTGGTCCCACACAGCAGTGTTCAGAGGCGGGGCCTACAGAGGTGACCGGGTCAGGAGGGTACTGATCTTGGCAATGGGTTAATCTACTGAGGAATTCATTAGCTGAATGGTTTGTTAAGAGAGGGACCCAATGGGAGGAAGTAGATCGTTGAGGGCATGACTCTGAGGGACATATCTTGTCCCTGGTCCCATCCTCTCTCTGGCTCTTTCCTTTTCACTGGTTCCTGGCTGACAGGAGTTGAGCCGCTTTCTTCAGCTACGCTCTTCCCACATGATATTCCTGCCTTAGAGCCAGCTGACTGGAGACCGAAGCCATGTGCCAAAATAAACCATTCCTTTTTTAAATTGTACTATATAAGTCAGGTATTTTGTCCCAGCAATGGAAAGATGATAAATAGAGTTTGCTTCCATTGTTTTCCCTTTGAAGCACTATCAAATATTCTTGCATGCATCTCCTTTGGCAAATTTGCAAAAATTTCTCTAGCATATACAGGTGGGTGGGGACATGCTGGGGGCCGGGATACACACAGCCTCAGCCTTTCAGGATGTCAGCAACTCACTCCCCTGAATGACTTTACCAGAGGGTGAAGTCTGGTTCAATTTAGCCTTGAACCAGAGGGGGGAGAATGTTCCATTGCTTCAGTATCTCTCTACTACTGACTAGACAAGCTCTTAAAATGTTTCCCCACTTCTCTTGTTGAAAATGAGGTGTCTCGTTATAGCTGACATGGCATTTCAGAGAGATTTTAAATCACACACACACACACACACACACATATTTTGCACTTGCATTGATTGATAGAAGGCCCTCTGTGTGACAGGATTCGGAAAAGGTGGTTGGATTTGGTCTGGTTGTGATGGAGGAAGGTGTGCTCCACAGTCAGACACAATTTGGATCTGATGCATATGGTCTTGCAAATTTGAGTAGGTGGCTTTACTGCCTCTGATCCTCGGTTTTGCTCATCTGTACAATGGAAATCATAGTTATCACTATCACAGAGGATGGCTGGAGAATTAAGAGATGAGTGTAGAACACTTAGTTCAGTGGCCTGCATCCTTTACACACGGTCGCTGTGAGTCCCTCATTTTCTCTCTTTTCCCTCATTTTCTCTCTTTCCTCACTTTATTTCACTCTACTCCAATAGGAAGGTACTTGTGTTACCTTTAAACATGTATAGGAAGTAACAAGGCCACCAGCCATCATGGAAAGGATAGACTTGAGAGTCCCCTGTTTCAATGCATAGTAAACAGTGGTTTGCATTATTATATTGTTTGTATTAATAAGTTTCTTTATGTAGCTATAGGGTACCTCTGCTTCCTGGATAAGTAGATCTGCTGCCTTGAAATTTCACGATTTGGGTTCCTTTTTTCAAAAAACTTCCTTCTCAGAGAGGCCAGAGCAAACCTCAGCCATCTGAAGTACAAAACCAAAAATTGCTGGAGTGGAATCGCAGAGATCCAGGTTTGCCTAGTAAACAGTGGACAGAGGACAACTCACGGGAGACAGGCTGTCTATAAATGCGTGGCTTCCATCTGCATGACTCCATCAGGGGTTCCGCCTGGGAATGACGGTGTAAGGAAGAAGCTGTTCCATTTCATAAATGTGTATGGATTGTACCCTTTTCTTCCACTTTCAGCTGAGAAGCCACAACTCATCATATCCTTCTCTGCATTAACACCTCTGACCACAGCAGCCAGCTTTCAGCAAACAACCAATTAACTTTCAGAATTAAAGTGTACAAGAGCACAATTAATTAATTTGATATATTTTTATCTTCATTGTACATTAACCTCCATTAGTCTTTAGCTCTAACACACACACACACACACACACGCACATGCACATGCAGAGTGGTGTGCACATACCCCAATTAATCCAATGAATTTCCATTGGATGCCCACTGGGCCAGCCTTTGCCAAATAGTGGAGCAAACAGAGCTGGTTCTAAGCTCTCAGGGTTCGTAATCTAATGAGGGAGATAGACTTTAATTAGGTAATCTCACAAGTTAAAACTACAATTTCAAATTGTAATACATGCCATGAAGCAGAGAGTGAAGTGTGCTCAGTGGGAATAATGGAGTGAACACAGTCTAGAGAGGATGGTAGTCAAACTGTCTGTAGGGAATAGTGTTTGGTCTGAGACTGGGAAGATGAGAAATCAGCCAGTAAAGAGAGGAGAAGAGTCTCCAAGCAGGAAGGACAAATGTGCTAACATCCTAGATGGGAAACAACAGACTCAGGAGAGGAGATAGTAAAAAGTCTATGTGCTTGAGCTGCAAGAAGTGGAAGAAAACTGAGAGGGTGGGCAGGGACAAGTCATGAAGGACTTGATACTTATTTTCTGGATTATTTCCCATTTTCCAGCATATTGGACAGTTTTATGATACTGTATCAAAATATCTGAAGCTGGATAGAAAGAGGCTTGTTGAACTCATAGTGCTGGACGGTCAAAGTCCAAACAGCATGGTACCAACTCTAGTGAGTCACCTGTGCCACCTCCCAGTCCCACACATCACCTCATGGAAGATGGCACTGGGGCGGAAGCATTTGAGAGAGAAAGAGATCACATGGTAAGACTGGAAGATAGAGTGTGTAGAGAGGCTGTTTTTTATAAGAACTTTCTCAAAAGAACTAACTCAGTGCCCATGAAACCCGAATCCCAGGACCCCAGTGACATAAACACCTCTTACTAGGCCCCACATCAGAAAGGTCTCACCATCTTTCTTGTTGCCAACCTGGGGGCCAAGCTCCCAAGCCATGCCCAAACCACAGCATCCGGTTCACATCCTCGCTGTCACTCATCTTGGAAGGCTCCCCTTTGACCACTTCTGTGTGGGAAACAAATATAGAAGTGGCAGCAACCTTCCTTGAATGGGAAAAACTGACTTTCTGATAACCATGGAGCACTGAGCCAGCCTTGGGTAGCCCACCTCAGGACTTCCTGTCTAGCTTGTCTTTCCTCGTACATACAGCCAAACCTAGTCCTTACTGCACAGCCTATCAGTAGTGCCTATCATTAGTTTTCTAATGCTGGCATTCATTTGCTGTTCTTCTCTAAACCAAAGCCTACTGTGCCCTCAGTGTCATCATTTTGGAACTGATTTCATTCATTCACTCAAATAATACCATAAATGTGTACTGGGCACAGAATTTAGTCCACAGGATACAGAAATGAGCAGAAGATGCTCTTCCTCTGTCTCAGGAACGCAGGTGTTAGTGGGAGAAAGAGCTTTCCAAGCAGACAGAGTGACTCATTCCAAGTCCCGAGGCCGAGCGATTGTAGAACATTGGAACAACTAGAAGAAAAATACAGGAATCAGATGGAGACGATGTTCTACTTTCTCCAGAAGCAGCAGGAAATCACTGAAAGGTTTTAAATTACAAACTGGCTGGAGTTGATTTCTAAATGACATTTGGCTCTCAGAAAATTCATGCTTGAACTCACCAAAGGAATAAATCTCTAAAGGTGGAATCTATTGTTCTGCTAGCAAAGGCATTTAGAAAGTGGGTGACCCAGTAGTACTCCTGAAAACATACCTTAGATATGGTGAATGCCAATCTTCCCAACATGAGGCGAATTACCAGAGCTGCTTGGATGTGGGAAATTTTTTTTTAACTGCCTTTGTCAAAATAACTTTCCTTCTTTTTAGTGAATCAAGAGAAATAATATCATTCTCACTCTCATTATTGTAAGTGTCACCTTCCCGGCTTGGGCTCCTGTTTGGTTGAGAATGTCATCTACTTTTTCTGCAAGCTGTTTTGAGTTCAAGAGAAATTAACACTGAATGATGTGAGCCCATGGCATTCACAGTTGGGGCTGCCTGGCAAAGACTGGGTTTCCAGAGGACATGAGTACTGTTTCCAGTGCCCTAGGAAACTTTCCGAACACTCCAGGAATAGTCCTGAAAATTCAGGAGAGGTGTAATGATAAAAACTTACAGAACAAAATATAATGTCTAATGATGGTCAGGCTACAGCATGGCAGGCTCTGTGGCTTGTGTGTGCTTTCAGTTCATCCTCAGCCAATGTCATGAAGACATTATTTTTTTTCTGATAAAGAAACCGATCCAGAGAAGTTAGGCCATTTGTCCAAGTTTACACAGCTAGGAATTGGTGACACAGAAGTCAGACCCTGGGACAAGTTTGACTATGACAAGTCAAGTTTGACAAACTAGTCAAGTTAAGTTTGACTCTGACAATTTCCATGTCACTTAGGAGCCTCTTCAACCTTGTAAGGTCCTCTTTCGGTAGAGCGGGGCCACTAACAGAAGCCCCATGGTGCATTAGTGTCCTAAGCTTCCACTGACAAATTTCCTTACACAGTAAAACTTGGATTGCAAGTAACTTGTTCTGTGAATGTTCTGCAAGATGAGCAAACATCTCTAATAAATTTTAACTTGATAAACGAGCCATGTCTTGCAGTACAAGTAGTATGTAACACTGAACATCACAATCCAGCTGAACCAATGGTTCGCCTCTCTCTCTTTCACTGCGGCAGTGTGGGGGATGGTCTCCCAAAAGCAAGAGGTTGTAGAGGAGCTCTTGTCTGCAGAGAAGGAGGAGAAAGAGACAGAGGAATCCATCACTTCAAATGAGATTAGGAAGTTGTGTAAAGTGTGGAAAGCAGTGCAAAATTTTGTAGAAAAACACCACCCAAATAAGGCTGGAGCAGTGTGAGTGATGAATCTGTTTAATGACAATGTATGTCACATTTCCATGAAATCCTCAAAAAGTGGCAAAAACAAGTGTCATTGAATAGGTTCCTTGTTAAATTTGCATAAATAGGAAAAGATTCCATTGAGCCAATGGACTGCAGAGATTCCTTAATGACAGTGAAATTCGTCCCACACAATAACCCTCCTCTCTCTTGTCTCTCTCATGCCAGCCATTAATGTTTTCAAAGGTAAATGCAGGTTAATTTGTTTATTTTTCTTTTTATTTTGCATTTTCTTTATTATTGTGTGTCATATTACAGTATTGTAATGACTTTTGTATGAATATTTTTGGGTTTTGGAACAAACATCTGAGTTTCCATTATTTCTTATGGAGAAATTTGCTTTGATACACAAGTGCTTTGGATTACAAGCATGTTTCCAGAATGAGTTATGCTCACAAACCAAGGTTTTACTGTTTGCTTACAACAACAGAAATTTATTCTTCTATGGATCTGGAGTCTAGAAGCCTTAAAATCAAGGTACGCATGTGAGGAGAAGTCCCTTGGCTCTCCCAGTTTGGAGTGGATGCTGGCATGCTTGGGATTGTGCCCTTCTCTGCCTTGTCCTCTCTGATCCAGGTTGATCCTCTCTTTGCCTCTTTCCTGGAAGACTACTTGGGACTGCATTTAGGGTCCACCCAAATAACCCAGGATGAGCTCCTTAGACAAGTCTACGAAGATCCTTTGGCCAGAATTACAGGGTGGAGGGATTCTGACCGATACTTTGAGAGCATTTTTCCAGCCTGCTGCACCTGATCTGTGCCTGGCTGCCTGAAGGAGTTTCCCTGGCTCAACACCCACACAAGCATTCAGCATCTGTAAGGGGGTTCATCCTCTGCCCCCCGGCTTTGGTCAGGGTCAACCGAAGCACAGCTGGGTTGAGCCTGGATGCACATTTCTCCCCAGCATGACATAATGTTTGTCTGAAGGTAATTCTGCCTCTAAATTATTTGCAAATGTTCCTCACATTTTCCCCCTTCTCTTTAGGATTTGGAGCCAATTTGTAATAAGCAAGAGCAGTTTGACCCAGATTAAAAGATACAATTAGTCTGTCTGCTTGGTAAACCTAAAAAAGTACTACTTACAACAAGTTATTGTTTTTTGGACAAAGGGAGATGTCCTGGCAGAACAATACCCACCCCCCCAAAGCTGATAAGAGCCTTGTAATTTACTCAAAACACTCAAGTGCATAGATAGAACAGCCCCTCAGAGCCTGCTCCGCTGGGAAGAAGTGACCCATAGAAGAGGGCTGGACTCCTTTGCTGCACAGCAAGAAGAGATGCCACGCCAGGCTGGGACCCCTCCTCTACCTGCACTTGGTGCTGATATATGTTGCCTCCTGGAAATGCCTGCCTACAGTGACTGCCAATGTTATGGGGCCACCCTGAATTGTAGACAAAAGTCCTACCCACTATGTGGGTCCTGCACTGGCCTTGGGGAAGGGTGATTTTGTACATGAGGGCCAGCAGTAGGTTCCTGGCTCCTATCTGTTGCATAGGTTCTGGACTAAATCTGAAGCCATCATCTCTAGCACAATGGCGAGCTTAGGGGCTGGGTCCCAGTGGGTGCCTCTCCCACTTGGCCTGGCCATCTTGTACAAGCCCCGACCCTGATTTTACCCATAAAGTGTGGTGCTTTGAGAGTTGCCACCCAAATGAATGTATCTTGAAGCCTTGCTCTGTTCAGGCTCTGGTATTTCTGGACGTGGATCATGCCATGTCGTAGTCCATATTGTGTCGCTATAACAAAACTCCTGATAACTTATAAAGAGATTTCTTTGGCTCGTGGTTCTTGTGGCTGGAGGGTCCAAACAACATGGCAATGGCATCCTGGTGAAGGACCCATGGCTGAATTACAGCACGGCAGAGAAGATGAAAGGGAACCAGCTTCATGCAGAACCAGGAAAGAAGGCAGGGAGGGGCCAGGCTCACCCTTAACTTGACCCACTCCTAGGAGACAGCACTTATCCATTCACGAGGGCAGAGCTTTTGTGACGATTCTACCACCTCACACTGTCACCCTGGACCCCAAGTCTGTAGCAAGTGAACTTTGGGGGACTGTTGCATCCCAGTTGAGTTTCACAACCACGATGTTAGGGTGAGAGCTCTTCTTATGCTCATGTTAGAGTTGATGAAACTGGAGTTTTATGGGTTGAATTGTGTCTGCCTGAAATTCATACACTGAAGTCCTAGCCCCCAGTAGCCCAGAATGTGACCTTAGTTGCAGGCAGGTCCTTCCCAGAGGTAATCAAGTTAAACGAGATTGTGTGTGGGGTGGTGGTGGTGATGGTGGCACTAATCCATTATGACTGGTGTCCTTATAAAAAGGGGTAATTTGGGGACAGACATACCCACAGGGATGATGCAGATGAAGACAAGGGGAGTAGGATGCTTCTACAGCCAAGAGATGCTGAAGGTAGCCAGCAAACCACAGAAAGCTGGGAGAGGGCCGGACAGCCTCCCTTTCAGCCCTCAAACGAAACCAGCCCTGTCCACCCCAGTGGCAGACTTGTCACCTCCTGAACTTCCAGGTTAGCCATTTCTGGTTTTGGAGCCACTGAGTCTGTAGTAGAGCCAGCTTTCTGCATCCGCGGGTTCCACATCTATGGATTCAACCAGCCATTGAATGAAAATATTTGGGAGAAAATGCATCTATACCTAACATGTATAGACTTCATTTTTCTTGCTATTCTACTCTAAACAATACAACAACTATTTACATAGCATTTGCACAGCATTAGGTATTACAAGCAATCTAGGAATGATCTGAAGTACACAGCGGGGATGTGTAGTTATGTGCAAATAATAAAGCATTTTACAGAAGGGAGCATCTGCTGATTTGGGTATCCGAGGTGTCCTTAGAAGCAGGGCCTGATTGGACTTCTTTCGAAGCCCCAGCAAGCTAACACATGCGGCCTAGTGAGGGAGCCTCCCGAGCAGCCACGGCGTCGATCACTGGCCTGCAGTCTTCCCGATGCTCCGCTGATCTATCGCTTCCACCGTGTAGACTGGAGAAGCAGAATGACTGACGGCGTTCTCAGTTTCTCTTGATGTGGCCAGTGAAGTCTAAGCCAGTTGGGAGTTTCCGGGAAAGTTTTGGTCTCTGTGAGAGACAGACAGGTGTCTCCTGCAGCCTCCACCCCCCTGCCTACCACTTCCCCAGCCGACAGGTACAATGCCCGGCACGATGGTGAGTGAGATGCCCAAAGGGTCTCAGAGCTGCTGGTGCTTTTGCGGCTGAGCCATGAGAGCCAGCCTTCTCGCGAGATGAAAGAAGAGAAGAGGAGGCTCTGATTTATTTAAGTCATGGATTGGCCAGCCCGTACCAGCTGCTCCAGGGTCCCGAGTACTCCGCAGGTGAGCTACGATCAGAGCCAGTGCACTACGGCTGCAGCACCTACCGCATAAGACCTGTGTCTGTGGACAGCTGGGTCGTACATCTACAGCCCAGTGGTTTCATTTCTGTTGCCCCACAGCACTCAGCGAGAGGCAGGGAGGAGGCAGCCCCAAGAACACAGAAGAGACAGAAACTGCAGGAACATGGCACGTGGGAGCAGAGTGGAGCCGAGAGAGCCACAGGACGCCTCACAGAGTCCCTTATTCTCATCCAACTTGGCCCTCCGGCTTGGGAGTGAGCTCCACAGACTTCTCACTCCTTTGCGATTCAGCGGGAACTGACACTCAGCTGCTGGGAGGCCCCGGAGCTTTCTGGGAGGAGCGTTATCACAGGAGAGTGACCGCAGCTGGGCTAGACTCAACTTCGTCACACCTTTTTCTTCTGTGTCAGAGCCCCATTTCCCGTTTGCTTATGTGTTTTCTGTATCCCTCCTCAATACCAAGCACAGTGTCTTTCATACATTAAGCACTCAGCAAATAATTGCCTAAAACTTACAAAAGTGGGGAGGCTGCCTGACTCACAGTTCTCCTGACCTCTGTTCTTTCTATAATAAATGCTGCCTTTCTAGGCAGAAAGAGAGGGCCAAATTTTGGCTGGGCCATTCAGCCAGCTCTTACCCAGGGATCACGGCGATTGCTTCAAAGAATGACATGACTCTAGCTGAATCAGAAGCTGAATCGGAAGCACGTCTTTCTTGGGATTTTTAAAAACTAGAACCAGGAAGGATTTATTCTCTTCTCCTCATGAGGTTCTAAGAATGTGAGGTCACAGCTGCTAGACTCCATGACACACGGAATATAAAGAAAAGCTTTGGAAGTGTGATGTGCTTCTCTCCAATCTGCCCATGAGCCATTCTCCACACACCGCTCAGATAACCTGGAATCATAACAGTGACCCTAATAGTATGGACGAACCCCAGCTTTGACTTAGGATTTTTTGACTTTATAGTGGTATGAAAGCAATACTCATTCATAGAGAGAAATTCAGCTTCAAATTTAGAAATTTGATCTTTTCTGGACTGGTGATAGGGGGTACAAGACTCCCTCGAGATTTTGAACAGCTGCAGTGAGCCGCAGCTCCCAGGCAGCCCCGTGATGAGGATACCACGTATGCCAGCTATGCTACAGGGTGCTAAGCTAGAATGTTCAGCAGGGCAAGTATGTTACATGCACTTTCAACTTTTGATGGTTTTATTGGGATGCAACCCCATTGTAAGTCGGGGAGCACCTACAGTTATCACTAGTTGGGCATTTAGGATGAGTCAGGTGATGTTCGAGATGCTGTCAGGCCTGAGCTAAGCTGACCTCTCCTCTCTCTGTCCTCTTACGGCACCGTGCTCGTCCCTGTTTCATGGCGATTGCCATATCCTCCATTGAATGTTTCATGCTCCATCATTTAATGGGTATTTACCTGCAGAAAACACTGTACTTGGCCCTGGAGCAGGTTATAGAAAACAACATGATTTCATGTTAGACTCAAATACCATGTGGATGACTGTTGTGTTTGTCACTTGCCTAAGCTTATGCTGGACCAGTATGAAATGAACAGCTCAAAATATTGCAGGAACTAAAACCAGAAATGTTTATTTCTTGTTCATATTTCACTACTATCCCAAGGGGCCTTGGACTCTGCTCCCTGCGGCCTGCATCCCAGGACCCTGGCTGATGTCATAGCAGTATTTGTGGCAAAAGGGAAGAAGCGGGACACTGACTCTTACTCTTTTACCTAGAAGTGACTGCTGGCCCCATGCTCACATTTCATTGGCTGAAACAAGTCATGTGGCCCTGCCAGTGCTCAGTAGAAGAGAAAGGACAATCTGTCCAAGAGAGATATTCTGAGTCTTCCCGTGCAATGTACTGTCTACTGTGCTCTCTTTCCTCCACAGCCGGGCTGCCTCTTACTGCCCCTCTAAGCTCCATAGGAGCCAGCCAGCTGCTTTGCACTTAGCACATCCTCAAGGATGGCTTGCACACTTGTCTTCCTACCACTGATCACAATTGCAATAAATTCTCAGGTCATTGTCTGTTTAATGTCTCTTTTACCCACTGGACTATAAATGGCTTTAGGGACAGTCAATGCCTGTCTGATGTTAAAGTACTTTAACTGAATTTAAATAAAGTACTGTTTAATTGCTGTAGCCCTGCCCTCAGATCAGTTGTTCCTCATGCATAAAGCACAAGGAGTGCTTGTTCATGTATACAGGCATGAACAAGATAAGAATCCACGAAGGAATTTACACCTACTTTATTCTTTTGGTAGTGCAGCACTTGGTTTATGCCAGGTTCTGTTTAAGGACCAGGGATGGAGAAGTGGATTGCACCCCGTTGTCCGGCCATTTTTTGGAGCTGATCAAATGAGCAGGACTTTGTTCAACCTACTTGCCACGGGATGAAATTAAATTTCCAATGATGAGCTGCTTCTGACCAGCAAAAATGGTGACTTCAAATGGTTCACCTAAATCTGAAACAGATGAGAGACCTATATGAACCTGCCAGTCCACATAGTGTTTCTCAGGCCTACAGCATCCTCAGTTTATTTTCAAAGCCTTGTCACATAGGTATCTCTGGATGCAACGATTTTCAAGTCCTAAAATGCTATGTCTCTGAACTGAGCTCTGAGGCAGGACTCCCAGGCCCCTAACCCTAGAAATGGCCCAAGGCAATGCCCCTCCCTGCAGGCTGACCATGGCACCCGATGTGTCTGGGAACCCCAAGGGGGTCTGCAGGCTCTGGGACCCACACACACTGCTGTGTGCAGTGTCTTCTCCGCGACCTCTTCCCTGTGACATTGACTCTTGTGCTAACTAGGTGAGAAATTACAGCACACTTTCTTTCTATGGCTATTCCATGCGTCTCTGTCAATGCTGGTTTGCATTCTGGGATTGAACTAATTTGTTTCCTAGTTGTTCCTGGCTGCAGGCTTCAGACAGCTCTGCTTCGCTGCCTTGTGTTTGCAACTTGGCCCCCCTTCCCCTCCTCCCTTATCCCTAGCTAACCACATCTGAGGGCAAGAAGGATTAGTGAGCGCAGTGTGATGTGATTCGGGCTCTTGTAGCCTGGCCACTCCCACTGCACTCGAGGTGTGGGGGTGGGAGGGCGGAAGATAGAGGAGAAGGAGACTGAGCCTTCCATGCCCACCTTAAGTGCCACCCCACTGCAAGCATCCATATTCTGACAGTGAGCAAGTACGTATAATCAGATGATGATGATTGGAACTAATATTTACTTAAATTTAAGTGCTGGCCTGCACTAATCTCTGTTCTTGCATTTCACACCATTTTTTCCATAACATCTCTCAGTGATGAGTTGTCAATATTATGTCCATTTTGTAGCTGGAGAAACTAGGACCCAAGAGGCAAAATAATGCACAGATCACCAGTAGAACTCAAGCTTCAACGTTTGATGTGTCTGACTTGAGAGAGATGTCGTTACCACTGCTCCACGGAGCCTCCCCAAATCTTGATGCTTCCAGGACTTTACTGAAAAATGAATGTCTTTCAAAATGTGATCAGTGCTCATAATCTGGAAATAGTGGGAAGCTGGGATCAGAGATGGCATTTGAAACATTCGTAGTCCTCCAGGTATCCCCAAATGTCCCCAGATGGCATGTTTTAATTTTAAGTGACAAACCAGGAAGGCACTTCCCTAAATGTCAGGATGTTGGTAGAAAAGAGGACCAGTTTTCTCACTGACATTCTTCTCTTCAATAGAGTAAATAATTTCAGCTGTAAGAGTATTTATTTTTAATGCCCCATGAGACGTCCTACAGCCTATTTTCATACTGAAGATAAAGAAATAGAACCGATAAATATTTATATTTTTTCAGAATTGGTTTGGAAAACATCTGATTAATATTTTCCGAATCTGAATCTATGCATATCCTACAAGCCACCAGTGCCACTCCTAAGTAAATACTGCATAGAAATGAATACACATGTCCATCAAAGATGGCCCTTCAAAGCAGAGCCCATAGCCCTCAACCAGAAATGATACTAAGGTTTAAGCATGAGAATTAAATTATGGTCAAATCCCAAAGGGAACTACTACACAACAGTGAGAATGAATAGACCTGTTACCACAGGGACATGGAAAACTCTCACACCCATCATGTTGAAGAGCAGAATTTGTTCCCAGAGAAATTCATCCTGTATGAGTTGAAGACAGAGTTCCAATACAGGCACAACTTGTGTCTGGTGTTAGGAGTCAGGATGAGAGTTTCTTCAGATCAGCTCTGCTTTCTGTGCCAGGAGGCTGAACTGTGTGAACTGTAAGTCCCTTTGCTTTCTAATTTCCAGGTGGTTTGGCCAATTAGAGGTTTAGCAGGACACAACACAATTCCTAAAATTCCCCAAATCAGCAGGAGACTGGAGACAGATGTGACTCCCTCAAATCAGAGGACTCTTGAATGGCCTAGACATTCCATAATCTGACTCAATCTTAGCTAGACTCTAGACTGTAAGAAGCAGAGGGATTTCACTTATATCTGTGTTGCAGTTTAGCAGCCAATTGATTTATCTGTATAGTGAAAAATGGCCAAGGGTACCCAGGCTGCTGTCTCTCCGGGTTTGTGGATATTTTTTGGAAACAAAGAAAAAAAAAAGTGTAGCTCTAAAGCAAATGGCTACAGTAGTTATGGAAAGGGTATATGAGTACTGCCCTACTCTGGTCTCCTGTCAGCTGGTACTGGGCCATTTTGTCCCTTTGCACAGAGCTTGCTGGCCAATAGTTACGTGCTCAGGAGTAACACACTGTCACTAATAGTTCATCTCTATTTTCCTACAAAGAACTAGGATAATAGAGGACTCCAAGCACCATAATATCACTAGAGGGAAAGAGCTTTGGGCACCGTCATTGTACTGATCCTTGACTCATGCTTGGCACTTACATTTTAAAGTCACTTCATGTAGTTGACTATACTTGTCTAGGAGTTTACTGCATCATCTGACCTAGAAGAAATTGGAGCAGTGGAAGCAGCTACTCAGAATGATGGAGAAGATTTTTGTTTTTCTTTTGTTTTCTTTAGCCCTAGTCAGTGTCAGTACTTTTGCTAAAGTTCCCATTTAACAAATGACTCAGTGGAGTTGACATTGGTAAAACCTCCATCTGAAAACATAGAAATTGAGGTTCAGAGAACTTATGCAGCATTCCTAATGTTATGGAATAACACTGCCTAGAAGAAAAGGAATCAGCCAACCATGGACTAAAATTTTTTAAATCGTGAAGCAAAATAACTCTTGCATTCTTTAAGTTTTATTTCAGCTGTTTTGTCACCGTGATGGAAAACTGATTACCAAACTGTATCAGAGTTCACTAGAGAAACAGATTATGATTCACAGTCGGCTTACATGATCACCTGCAGAATCTGGTAGAAGAAGGCAAAAATGCAAAACGGCCATGTGCATTCTGGAGAGTCAGGATCCGGTTGAAAGTCAAGAGCGTGGAGCTCACTGCAGCTGGAAAGGAATGTCTGCAGGGAAGACTGGAGCTCCCCTGAAGAAGCAAAAGGGACGGCTTCCTTTTTTTTTCCTTGTTATTCCATCCAGACTGCAAGCCTGTTGGTTGAAGCCACCCACATCTGGGGCTAATCTTCCTTCCTGGGTTTGCAGTTTACTTGTCAGTCATCTACAGACACACCCAGAACTGCGCTTCACTAATCCCCACCTAGGCATTTCTTAATCTGTTCAAGCTAACATCACAATAAACTATCACACACACCTGAGGTCACCCAGATTAATCCAGGATTGAACACAGATTCAGTGAACACCAAGGCCCCTGGAAACCTTTTTTGCCATGTGACTTTAGTGCCAGCAGCTGATGACAATAGGAGGGGTTGCTTTGTGATTGAAGTGAGGACAAACATTTGCCCTATAACATAGGAAATTCAATAGTGTGTTAGTCAGTTTTTCATCACTATAATTAAATACTTGAGATGATCAACCTATTAAGAGAAAAGGTTTATTTTGGCTCACAGTCTGGGAGGTTCCAGTCCATGATCAGTTGGTGCATAGTTTTGGGCCTGTAGCAAGGGTGCACATCATGGCAGAAGTCTACAGCAGAGAAAAGGTGCTCACTTTGCAGCCAGGAAGCAAAAGAGATGATGAGAAAGAGGCAGGCACCAGGGTCTCACAAATCCCTTCAAGGGCACACCCCCATTGATTTTAAAACCTCCCACCAGGCTCTGTCTCTTAAAAGTATCACGATCTCCCAGTAGCCCCACCCTAGTGACCAAGCTTTTGCTGCATGCACCTTTGAAGGATGTATTAGCCAGGGGTCACTAGAGTAACAGATTTATTATAAGTATATATAAATTTACAATGGCTGCCTGTAGGGCCAGGTAAGAATGACATGCTGGAGAGCTGGATGATCCAGTCAAAGGTGGATGACCTGGAGCTCACTACAGAGTCCTGTTGGTAGCCAAAGGGTCTGCGTTGCAAGGCTGAAGAGTCTGTGCTGGGAGGCTGAAGTTTCTGTGCTGGAAGCCAGGAGACAATGTCCAAGGTGAAAGTGAAGACTGGAGCTCCTGTAAAGAAACCAGAGTGAGATGTCCTTCCATCCCCTTTTTATTCCATTGAGGCTACAAGACTATTGGCCGGTGCCACTCACACCCAGGGTGGGTCTTCTGCCTTCACTAAATCCATTCATCCACACCCAGAACTGTACTAATCCAGTCAGGCAGGCATTTCTTACTCAGGTTGATACAACAATTAACTATCACAAGGGACATGTGAGATCCAAACTACAGCAGTTAGCTTTCTCCAACCTTGACTGAAAACTTTGTAACAGCTCAGTAGAATGTGGCTGGCGTTTGACCCCTATATTAGGGTTCTCCAGAAAAACAGAATCAATAGTGTATATCTGGATCTCTATCTGTGTCTGGGTCTGCACCTACATCTTCGTCTACGTCTATGTCTATGTCTTCATCTCTAGCTCTATCATCTTTACCAGTGATGGCGAACCTGAGTCAGAAGGTCCAAGAAACAGAAGTGCAGATGGCCCAGAACAGAAGTTGGGTGTCCTAGCTCAGACACATGGGGCCAATTGTCCCTTCTTTTGCCTTTTTGTCCTATCTGGGACCTCGGTTGGATGATACCACTTGCATTGGAAGAGTGATCTTTACTCAGTCTGCTGATCCAAATGCTGATTTCTTCTGGGAACACCTTCTCAGACACACCTAGAAATTATTTTACCAGCTCTCTGGGGATCCCTTAGTCTAGTCAAGTTAACACATAAAGTTAACCATCTAAAACCCCAAATCATGGAGAAAGAATGTGATGAAATGCCTCTTCTTAGCATGTGTTAGTTTCCTTTTTTTTTTTTTTAACCAGGAACATGTATTGGTACATTGTATACATAATGATCACATTCATCATGGTTATTTTGTACCTGTACCTGATGTATCTTGGTTTTCCCCCCTTTTCCCCATCCCTCCCTTCTGCTCCCCCTTCCCTATTTACAGCAGTTTTATTTATATTTTCCCATTTTTCCCCTTTCCTCTTTCTTTCCTTTTTCTCTTCTTTCTTTTCCCCTTCCCCCTTTCTAGTTCTCCTCTCTTTTCAATATAATCTTCATTTTATATAACACCTACTACACCTCTCTGACCTTATTTAGCCTTATGTTTCATGTGTTATTTTCTTATTGCTGCTGTTAACACATTTGCCTTGTTTTACTTTCCTGGTGCGGGGGCTGGACCCAGGGCCTCATGCATACGAAGTGTACGCTCTGCCACTGAGCCACACCCTCAGTCCTGCTATTAACTCATGACCACAAACATAGTTTCAAAGAACACAAAGTGAGTATCTAACAGTTTTAAAGTCAGAGTTTGCCTGGTGTCAGTGGTACAATCAAGGTGTCCTGACGACTACATAAACATTTGGAGGTTCTGGAAGAGAATATTTGTTCCTTGCTGTGCCAGCTTCTACAGACCCCTTTCCTTCCTTCTTTACCTCGTCTCCATTCCTCCACCTCCAAAAAGCATCAGCTTGACTCTTCTTTGTAGTCACAGTTCTCTGTGATGACAGCTGGGAAAAGTCACCATTTTTAAGGACGTATGTACAGAGGTTGGGCCCCTTTGTTCATTATCCTTGTTGAGGTCCATAGTAAAATTAATCATACCTGCTAAGTCCCTTTGCCATGCAAAGCAACAGCACTGGTCATAGAAGTCAAGGCGTAGGTCCTGCGGGAGCCATTGTTTTGCCTACTACAAATAGGTAGCCCTTAAAAGCAAGCAGGTCCTCACTGTTCTTAATCTACCCGCATTGTGTCTGTAGGATTTGTTCCCTGTTCCAGGTCCCACCACGTTTCCTTTGGGCTCTGAGGCAAGGTTTACTCCTAGTGCTCCCAAGTGCTTTTCCTCTCCCCTCCCCCTCCCAACACCAGCTTAATTCCAACTCATCCTCAAGTTTCAGCTTGTTCATCCTTTCCTCAGAGATGTCTTGCCTCACTACAGGATCGGACCTAAATGGGCTCCTTATAAGATCCTTCAACACTTCCGCCATAGTTTTAACCAAAATTGGTAATTCTGCATTACATGATTGTTACACAGATGGATTAGTAGCACGATGTAATGATTCTGAAACTTGGTTAAGGTCCTTTCTCCTCTGATAACTAAGTACGGTGTGATATTAGGAAAGTCATTTGATGGCTCATTGCCTCAATTACTTCCTGTGTGAAACGTATTTGTCACATTATTATAAGACTGAGAGAGTTCTTATGCATAAAGTTCTTAGAATGGTGCATGTCAAAAATAATAGGCATGATATATAATATTAAATACATATTTATAATTTATATATGAACATTTGTGTATTTCTTATATTTATTTAATACAGATATCTTTATAGAATGAGTACTGCATTCTGATACATATTATATAAAATTTTAGGGGAATTTTTAAAATACTGCTCTACCTTCAGAGCTTGAGGCATGGTAGCTGCTGTGTGAATCTTTGCTGAAGGACAGAAGGAAGGAGAGAGTAACAGAGAGAGAGAAAGAGAGCAGAAAGGAAGAGACAGAGCTATCTGCCCTGTAGTAGTTTGTCTGGCATTTCTTTAGTTAGGGTTATGCATGCAAAGTAGCTACCACGAAGGCAGAAATAACATAACTCAGGTTATTTTGTGAGCATTAAAGATCTATTTTCGTAATCTCAGGCCACGACATGGCCACTGAACACTTTTGTTCGGAAAGTGAAATCTAATTGCTGAGAGACCTGGAAGGTGGAAAGCACCCGGCTGGCTACGGCCAGTTCACACAGTTGCACGACGGTCCCCGTGAAGCCCACCCCCCATGTGGTTGAAAGTGGACTTGGGGGAAAAATACTGGAAAATGGCTACTCTGAGATAGCTGGAAACATGCGAACAGCTCACCGGAGCCAAGCAGACATTCTGCTACTTAAGAAAGCTAACAAAACAGTGGACCTTATTGATGTAGCTGCTTCCCTCTGCGGAAGCATCACAAAAATCTGTCCAGACCAAACAAACAAGTACGCAGGTCTGGCAGAAGACCTAATGCGAGTGTGGAAACGGGGACATCAAAGTCAAGGCAGCTATGGCATTGGCAGGAGGGATTTGCTCTCTGCTGAAGCCTCCACCTCGGGCGGAGAGGCTCTGTTGGGGATCGTTAAGGAGGGTGGGCTTGCTTTTGCTTGCGTGACGCGGGCTGCCATTTTGACAATGACACCCTGATTTTTCCTGCGCTCCCCACTTTCTACATCTGAAAGCCATTACTGAATGGGGCAAACAGATCCATCCCTGAGTGGAGGAAGTAGCCCATGCGCAGGTCTAGTCGAAGGACATGCCACACTTTCCTGCCACAGACATTGATTTAGAAAAGGCCAACGTGGCAGAGTAGTGGCCAGTAGGCTCCTTCTCTTGGAATTGCCTGGAAATTCATGGAGAAAAGACACCGATTTTCCAGCAGGGCGCTGACCTTCTACATGTATTGGTGGTCATCTCTGCCACTACTCGGGGAGTACTTGGGCGAAAAACAAAGCCGAAAAAGGAGCAATGAGAAGGCAAAGATGGAGGAAGGGTCTTGAAATATGATATCATCTGAATCAGTACAAGAGACAGTTCGTTCCTCTAACCTGAGGTACACAGACTTTTCTGTGACCACCCCTCTCCCTGCAGTCCTCATACTCCTGGCAGTTCTGAGTCTGTGTATCAAAATGTTCAAGCCATGCTCTCTGGCAGATTTGAATCTCTTCCAGAATTCTCCTCCTCGTCCACTTAGATAATTGGTCCTCGGTCTTCAAGTCCCATGGAGGAGACTCTGTGTAAAGTCTCCCTTTCCCTGCCCAGTGAGCTGATGATCCCTCCTTCCTTTTTGTCACCTCAGAACTCTCGCAGCCCCCACCAGCCTGTCTGCAAAGTATTTGTCACCATGCCCCTCCCCACTGGACTGTGAAGGCCTTGAGGGCAAGGACCACGAATGGGGCCTCTCCGACCCCCACCGGCTTACACATGGCCCACCCCAGCAGTCACACCGTCTGTGGACAGTGAGCAACAGATGCAGTGCCACAAGGATGATGAGGTCTGTGGTCTTGAACAGCTCTGAGGAGGGCTTTAGACTCTCTCAGGCCGTCGAGTGGCTTCATCAGGGGAGAGGCAAGACCCAGCCTGAAGTGAGACACCCTGACCTGCTGATGTGGTCCCTGACTTTGTTCCTAAGAGGAAGTCTTATGTGTGAGCTGCAGCCTCAGCCCTGGTCCTGACAGATACTCTGAGCTTCCCCTTTTGCTGTGCCTGTCCCTGCACTGTCCTACTCAAGTGGGGCTCCTGAGGCCTTTCTGCCCGGCCTGCAGTATGCCATACCTCCGTGTCATAACAAGGCTTTATGCTCTATTCTGGGACCCCACTTTGGAATTCTGACTCCTCCTTTTATAGACTCTCGGCTTGGAAAATATCCAAAGAGTGTCTCAGTTCTCTGTGTTTTTGTTGGTTACTCCTTGCTGGCAGGAGCTGGCCAGGCTGCCCTGGATTTCAAGGTACAATATCATCTGATTCGTCTTGTGTCACATTTGTCTTGTGCCTAATTTGTGAAGTTCCTTCCTCAACTCAAAGCTTCTGCTGCAGAGAGGATTGGGGACAGGGTTGTGTCCCTTGGTGGTTGTAATACCTCTTTTTCCTCACTCAGGAAGTCGAACCCAGAGAGGACTATGGAAGCCCTAAGGGCCCGAGATTCTATTCTCCTTAGAGCATAAACTTCTCAGAGTTCCCCACACTTCGTGGTTTGCTCTTTCTCAGCAGGTGAAAAATGAGCAGTGAGCCAGCATGGAAACACACACTTGTAATTCTAGCCCTCTGGGAAGCTGAGGAAAGTGGGTTGCTAGTTCGAGCCCAGCCTAGGCAACTTAGTGAGACCCTGTCTCAAAATAACAAATAAAAAGTGCAGGGGAAAGGAGCAGAGAGGTGAAGAATGTGGGTTTCCAATCTCTTCAGAGAGAGGTACACACGTTACCTGGACAACAGAATGGATCTCTCTCTTCTTATAACAGGTATTGGCTCTGTGCAGCTAGAGCAAAAAAGATGTTGACAAAGATTCAGTTCCGTAAAACAGAAGTGATGCCATTTTTCAGGCAAACATCTCATTTTCTAAGTTGACAAAATCTGATATCATATCTGCTACATTAGGTCACATATGCTTTAAAAGGTACATAATTAGATTTGTTTTCTCACCATATTTGATTATATTGTTAAGCTAATAATATGCTATATAGCACTTTATGTTTTATTTTTATTTTTATTTATTTATTTATTTTTACCAAGAACATGTATTGGATTGTATACATAAAGATCACATTCATCTTGGTTATTTTGTACCTGTACATGATATATCTTGGTTCCTCCCCCACATTTCCCCATCCCTCCCTTCTCTCCCCTACCCTTCCCTGTTTACAGTAGGTTTATTTACATTTTTCTGTTTTTCCCCTTTTCCTTTTCTTTCCTTTTTCCCTTCCTTCTTTCCCTCTTCTCCCTTTCTATTTCTCCTCTCTTTTGAATATTTTCTTTCTTTCATCTAGTATCTATTATACCATTTGACCCAGCTATTCTCCTGCTTGGTATCTTCCCAGAAAAATTGAAAACCTCATATCATAGAGATATATGCACAACCATGTTCATAGCAACACAATTTGTAACAGCTAAATCTTGGAAACAACCCAAATGCCCAACTACTAAGGAATGGCTAAAGATGTGGTTTTTCTACACAATGGAATACTACTCTGCCATAAAAAGGGATAAACTAGAGACATTTGTAGGTAAATGGATGCACGTTGAGTACATACTCTTCAGTGAAATAAATCAGACACTCATGAGTACACATTGAATTGTTTCTCTGATATGAGAAACCATAAGTGTAAATAAGGACAAAGAGGTATATAGTACTTTAATATGTGAGAAAAAATTGATTGAAATTTGGAAGACCACAGTAAGGGAAAAATCAATGAATATTCATAGTGTTGGGATGTGAGATAGAGGAAGGATGGAGGTTATTTTTGAAAGCTCATTTGGTGAAGGGAAAGGCCAGGGCCACTAAATTTGGCTACATGAGACCCCACCATGAACTGAAGGCAAAGGGAAGCTCTGGCTTGGTTTCCTGTTGAGCCTGAAAACAGAGTGGGCAGAAGAGTGAGGTGCATCTCACCTCGATGGACCAAAGTCCAACTGGGGATCAGGGAGAACCTCTTCTGCTGTAAAAGTGGAGAACAATCATCATAAAACCAGAAATTAGAAACAGCAGAAAGAGGCTTACTTCCCCAAATCTTGGTGTGTCCCTCTATTAAACTGCAGGAAGAAGTTGAATGGAATGCAGGGAAATTATTTGACTCATGGTTTGCAGCTCTTTAGAAAAATCCCAGGATAGTATCAAAACTTGGGGTTCAAAGACTCAACTGCCTACAAGGACTGAACAACTGATGTGAAAGAGGGGGCCTGATGCGGCCTGCAGATCCTGCAAACACAAGCTCATCTAAGGTCAGTGCCCCAGCTCCTGCTTGGGGTTTCTCTGAGCAGATGGTGCCTCTTCCAGCTCTCAAAAGCAACAGAACATTTAAAACTATCCTGAATTTAAAATGTGTCATGTCAGGGAGCGCTAACCCAACATCAGCGTGATTTACAAGGGGCGAAAGGGTTATCAAGTATCTTGGTTTGGGCTCACCATGCGCAGAGCTTGAGGCAAGGATTTGAGCACCAAGAATTTATAAGGACAAGGGTCTCAGGGATTGCCAACTACCGATTGGGGGTGAAGGGGTGAAACGGGGAGGATAAGGGGGCTACTAAAGTGCGTGCTAAAACTAGGCTATGCTTGTGCATATCAGAGGACTCTGGGAGACCTCAGGCCGTGGTTTGGAGTTGTCTGCTTGGCCAAGGAGGAAGCCGGGGCATTTATGTTACGCTCCACTCCTCCCCTGGTCAAGAGCTGCTTCCTGAGTACATTGGGCTATGACATTTCTGTTTGGTTCATGAGAAAAGAGCACCCTTCTTCTGTCTGACAGCCCTAGCAGGAGTCAGGAATCGTGAGTGCTGAGGGCATTCGCAATGTCCCTGAATCATGGACTGACACCAGAGGCCAGACTAACCAGTGAATGCATGAGTGGTGGGAAGTCCCATAACCTGGGAGGGTAAGACTGAGAATTGGAACACATGTTCTTCTTTCCAAGAAGGTGTTGCCTGGAAGCTGCTTTGATCCATAATGTTATACAGGCAGTCAGCAGCCTGTGCCTGGGCACCTGTCACATTGCAGCCTTTGAACCGAGGTGTGTGATAGATAAGGGCATTTCTTGCTCACTTCCACGCACAGATGTCAGGGCACCCTGCCCTCCCGGCCCGAGTGCTTCATTTCGCTGGCCTTTCTGCACCTCCCATGCCTTAATCAAGGCCTTGGAGGTAATTGCTTGGTGGACAAACAGCTTGAGGCCTAGTGTGCAACTAACAATTAGTTTAGAGACTGTGATCTATAAATTTTGAGGAGAGGGAAAGAAGATTTGGTGCACTTGGGCTATCGTTTCTAATGAAGAAAAATAACACACCGGAAGGGATCCACGGTGTTATTGAAGTAGCTTAATATCATCTGGTCGTGATTTGTAGGCCTCGATAATGTCTTGTGATCTTGGAGAGAAAAAGAAAATGGAGTGGGAGCATGAGTTGTTGTTGTTTGTGTTTCCTAGAAAAAAAAAAAAGAAAAAAGAAAAACCTGTCACTCTGTGTTTATGAGATTTACGACGTACAGGCCACCATCTGTATAAACCCCACCAATCTTCCGTCACTGTCTCCCAGCTCTGTAAACTAGGCCGAACCGAGTGGGACACCAGCGGAATGTCATCCTATTTATTGTTTATAAAAATAAACTGGCTGGCCGGAGATGTATGTGAGGAATTTATACCGAGCAGCTGCACAAGCAAGTGTCCGAGGGGCGAGGAGCTGAGGAAGTTGGGAGGGGCTGGGGATGTGACCTCCGCGCAGCACAAGACTCTCCCATCAGCCAGGAGAGGACCACTTCGGGAGATGAAAGGGAAGGAGGGCAGGAGGAGGGAGGGAGGGAAAGAGCCAGACTCAACATGCAGCCAGGTCAAACCCCTTTCTCTTCAGTAAAACCAATAAGTCACAGCATTGGAAGCCCTGGCCTTGATGAGGCGCGTCTTCCTCCTAAGAAGATGCACAGGAATGAATCCCGAGGGGCATCTACGTGCTCTTTTTTGTGGAGCAGAGAGCAAAAGAAGGAAAAGAAAACCAGGAAATGTTTCCCAGTGAGCTGCTGTTTTAAAAGCTGGGGGCTGTCTGTCTTCTGGTTTAAGAAGGCCGAATCAGGTAGGCATCATCCCCTGTCATGGAGCCAGTGGAGAGGTGTGGAGCACTCGAGGGGGCCTGAGCTTTGTCACCTGTGTGTGAGCTGGCTGTCAGAACACGACTGACTTTAGCTTTGTCTCTGAAGCCGAATGAAAAGAGAGGACTAAGATTCAGAAGTTTACAGGATATCAGAGCTGAAATGGCCCTGGAAGATGGCCCCGTGAGGTGCAGCCGATAGGAGGCGTAGCTGCCTGTGTTCTGTAGCACAGTAGGATAATTACGGTTGACAACAGTGAATGGAATATTTCCAAATAGCTACCAGGGAGGTTTTGAATGCTCCCAACACAAAGAACTGATAAATGTCTGAGATGATAGATGTGACAATTACCCTGATCCCAGCATTATGCATTGTATACATGTATTGAAATATCACTCTGTACCCCATAAATATGTACAATTACTATGTGTCAATTAAAAGGAAAAATGTACTAAAAAAGATGATCTCAGGAGCCCTCTTATTTTAAAAGCAGGAAAACAGCCTGAGTGGCAAAGCAACCTTCCCAACGTGCAAGTGGACAGCATAGGGTGAGGTACGTCCTTCCCTGCCAGCCCTTCGTCCTGTCCTGCTGCCTCCTGCCCTGGGCCTTTGCTGGCCCTACAGTCCAGTCTCCAGGTGGAAACCAGGGTAACGATCTAGCAGGGTAAGGCAGGGCCTTATCTAAAGCCAACACTCAGAGATCTTGCATGGCATGCTATGGCCCCTGCCGGGGTTCCCACATGCTCCTCTGAACTCTGCAGAACTCCATCAGCTCTAGGAACTACGGCCTTCTCTCTGCCCCTTGACGTTGCCAAACTCCTACCTCAGAGCTTTGGCATTTGCTATTCCCGCCGTCTGGGACCCTCTTCCTGGGAATCTCGCGATTGCTGTGTCCTTCGATGTCTCTTAAGTGTCCCTGGCTCAGCGCGGGCTCCCCTGACTACTTATGACACAGCATCTTCCTGCTGCCAGTCACTCTCAAGTCGATTGAACATTCAAAAACCATTTACTGGTTTTCTTTTCATAGAACATTTATAATGATTGAAAGTAGAATGATGGATTTGCTGTTTTCTCACAGGCTTTCTTTCCTTGTCATTTGTTTGACCTAAGAGAGAAGTTTTCTTACTCTGAGTTACTAGTGCCTAGAATTGTGTGTGCTGTGGAATAGTCATGTGTTTGTTCAGAATTCATTCATTCACTTAGTCAATTATATTTACTGGATTCACTCATAGCTGATGATCCCACAAAACCTGCATTCTAGTGAAGAAAGTGAAACAAGAAGTAAACAGGTAAGCCAGGTAGGTACCTGTAAGTGGATAGACCATCAAGGGGAAGAAACAGCACACGAGTGGGCAACATTCGACCGTGTGCCATTTACAGATGGCGTTCACGTGGCCTGGGTGAGAAATCCCGAGTCTGCGTGCATCATACACTGTGTCGCCCTGTCTCCTGGGAGCAGGGCCGTAGCTTTCATCTAGCTTTCTGCTTTCACCAAGGCGTTCTTCTCCTCAACGGAAGGTGACTACCACTAAGTTAAGTTGTTGACACACAGGGCTATTTCAGAACTATGAATGTATCTCCTAATTTCTTCAAAAATAAAGAACCTTTTTCCTAATTTGGGGTAAAACGTCTATATATACCGAATTCCTATAGTATTGTGGTGTTGGTTATTGAGCAGTTACCAGGGCAGACAGTGCTCTAAATGCTGCAAAGACAGTAATGTCACAGCAAAGAATTTTCTTCTTCTAAAAAGGTTTCCTTCTCCGGAAGTGAGGCCAACAGAGAGCCAATAAGTAAACACACATGCAGGATCACTCCAGTTGGTGGTATGTGCTCTAGAGAAAATAAAGCTGTGATGTAATAGAGAAGGAAGAGAGTATTGCTTTGTGCTGGGTGGTCCACGAGGCTCTCTTTGCCAGTAAAGTCCTCAGGCTGAGGCCTGAATGACATCATAAAGCCAGCCAAGCAAAGCTCCAAGTATTTCTGGCATTACCAGCAGAGGAAACTGCTGGCACAAAGGTCCTGAGGCAGAAATCAGCTTGGTAAATTCCAAGGGTAACAGTAAGGCAGTGTGGAGCTCCAGTAATGAATAAGGTAAAAGCAATCTGGGAGGGGTGAGAAACACAGGTGGAGGCAGGACCTCCCAGTGCATGCTAGACAAGTGCTCTATACTGAGCTCCAGCCCCAGCCCTTTTGATTTGTTTATTTTCAAGGCAGGGTCTAGCTACGTTCTGAAGGCTGGCACAGACTTGGGACCCTCTAGCCTCTGCCTCTGAATAGCCGGGATTACAGGTGTGCACCACCCTCCCAGACTTGGATTTGATTTTAATGTTATGAGAAACCATCAGAAGTTATCACCAAGCCCACATGGTTTTCTAGGGCACGACACATGGCCGACAATAGCTCTACGTCTGTATGTTTGCACAGAGAATAGAAACGCACTCTCACTCATTTAAGATGTTGGCTGTGGCCTTCCAAATGGAGTTGAACGCTCCCTGAAAAGGCCTGCGGTGGAAAGACAACACTAAGTGGCAGGGTCACCCACTCCAAGAAGGCCAGCATTCTGTTATATTGCAAAGCCATTTAGCTCCGTGCTGTTTACACTTCTGCATCATGGATGGGGAAGTTGGTGTGGCCATAAGAAGATTTCTGTGGAGTCTTTTTCTCAAAAGGTTAGATGTTCTGTTGTTTGAATCCTACTGCTGTAATTTGATTTTGAATGGCTTTGGCCCCATCCTGTGGCACTGGCTGGGAGACAGCAGAACTTTGAGGAGCTATACTCCACTGGGAGGAAGTTAGGACCCTGGAACTCTGTCCTTGAAAGGGATATGGGGAGCCCGGCTCCTTCCTCCTTTCTTCTTGGTTGCCATACAATGAACTGGTTTCTTCCATCACATGCACCTACCATGATGAACTGTGCTGCCACAGGCCCAAAGCAATAGGGCCAAGTGACCATGGGCTGGACCTTACAAGAAAGTTAGGCAAAATAAAACTTTCCTCCTTCAAAGTTGCTTTTTTTAGGCTTTTGGCCACAGTCATGAAAAGGTGACTAGCACATCCTTTTTTGTTCTTATTCTTTTTCTGTTTGTTGCATTACACTGTCAAGTAAACTTTGGGGAAAACTTTTGAGTCCCAGGTGTCTGAAAAATATATTTACCCCCATTCCCTCAAGGTTTTTTATACTTTAGCTGAGTATAAAATTCTGAACACAAAACCATTTGTTTTTATAATTTTCAGGTTTGTCCTTTATCTGCCAGTGTTCTGTACTTTTATAACAGATGCAGCTTTGTTTTATACTTTGCAGATAACTTGCTATTATTATGTAAATCTTATAAGAATATGTTGAAATGCAAATTTTTTCTCATCTTCAGTATGTGGTGTTTTCCACTCCGTCAACTTTCCATTGTAAAGTATTTTCTTCTATAAGTTTAAAATTTTTAATAGCTTTATTAATATGTAATTCACATACTGTATAATTCTACTGCTTAAAGTATACTGTGTGATGTTTAAAATATATACACAAAACTATGCAAACATTACCACAGTCAATTTTGGAAGATTTTTATCATCTGGAAAAAAAAAAATCCATGGTACCTATTAATCATTCTCCGCCCTCTCTCATTGCTCCTGCTCACCCTGTTTCCAGTCTTATTTAATCATGAATCTACTTCTATCTCTATAGATTTGCCTGTCTTGGATACAATGTAAATCGAAGCATGTATTAGTCAGCTTTTCCATCACTGGGGCAAAATACCTGACACCTGAAGTTTGAAGGAGGAGTGATTTAATTTGGGCTCTCAGAGAAGTTTCACTTCATAGTTGGCTGATGATAGAGGGGTATGGCAGGAGAAAGCTGCTCACCCTACAGCAGCAGGAAGCAGAAAGAGAGGAAGAGCAAGAAACAGAGAGGGACCTGTTATGGCTTGTGTTTAAATGACCCCCAAAGCCTTATGTGGCCATAAGTGGGGTTCTTAAGAGATGGCTGGACCTAGAGTGTGTGATAAATTCACGTTGCAATGCTAGGATTAAGGGTGCTGGGATTAAGGGTGTGAGTGCTGTCTTCCCCAAGAGCAGGTAGCCTGGATACAATACAAAGGACAGAAAGAGGCTTGCAGCCAGTTACTTGTAGTTGGTTGCTTGCTTGCTTTTGCTGTCTTCTGCCTGCCATGAACTGTTTCTCCTCTCTGACGCCCCTCTGCCCTGCCACCCTGCCTTGGAGTCAGCCAAGTAATGAAGTGAAACCTCTACACACTGTGAGCTAAATAAAACTTTCCTCCTTTAACTTGGGTATCAGGTATTTTGTCTCAGCAATGAGAAAAGTAACTAAGACTGCACCTTCCAAAGGCATGGGCTCAGTGGCCGACCTCGTCTAGCTGGGCCCCAGTTCAGCCATGAACTCACCAGTGGATTAATCAAGGGATGAGTATAGTGCCCCATGATACAATCACTTTCCAAAAACTGCACCCTGAACACATAAGACTCAGGGAGGACATTTCAGATCAAAGCAAACTGTCTCATATGTGCTGCTTTGTGACTGGCTTCTTTCATTTGGCATAATCTTTTAAGCTTCATTCTTGTTTTAGGATGGATCGGCACTTCTTTCCTTCTTACTGCATAACACTAGTCCCTCATGTATACACTATTGGTTATTTTAACCCCTCTATTTTTGAATATGTTGGAACTTTTATGTTGGCGAGTGAAATTATTGGAAATTTTCATCCATTTTGTGGCTTTTTGGGAGGGGGAGAAGTGGTCTTTCATTTTATTTTTTGATACTTCTGTTAATTAGAATACGTTTTCCACAGCAGAAAGTCAAACTCAATTGGCTTGCACGATAATATTTTTTAGGTCATATAACTGTAAACGCACAGGTAGGACAGAATGCAGGATTGGCTGATGTACCCATCTGAACACATCATCAAGGATGTAAGTTCTTCCTATCTTTGGTCTATTATCCATAGGGCTAATGTTATAAGGCTGGTTCCCACATGTTGTAGGATGGCTGCAGAGGAGCTGTGTGTACATCCTGCTTTGTTAATGTATTTCCAGGTCAAGAGATCTCCAAGGACACCTTAGAAGCCTAGCCAAACTCCGTTTACATCTGTCTAGTCTGAGTTTTGTCATGTGCCCGTTCCTGACCCAACCACTGACAAAGAGGAAAGACATTTCTGAATAGCTTACCGTGTTTCTTAACAAGAAAATGATTGCCATTTTTAGTTAAGATAATTCTTCACTGTAAGCAATTGCTCATGCATTTCAGGACACTTGGCATCCCTAGTATCTGTCTACTCAATGTCAATAACACCTCTTGTATTTGTTTTCTTATTGCTCCTGTAACAAATTACCACAAACATAGTGGCTTAAAATGCCCCAAATTTATTCTCTTGTAGATCTGGATGTCTCAAATCAAATCCAGATGTTGGCAGGATGATGTTCTGTCTGCAAGCTTCAAGGGAAAATCCATATCTTTACCTTCTGCAGTTCCTAGAAATCACCCGTTTTCTTTGACTTATGGTCCTTTCCTTCCCGCCTTCCTTCCTTCCTTCCTTCCTTCCTTCCTTCCTTCCTTCCTTCCTTCCTTCCAACCTCCTGCTTCAATTGTCAATCTCCTACAGCTGCCTCTATCCTGTCGCCTCCTGCCTATGTTGATTTGTGACTGCATTCCGCTCAGATAGGTAATATAGGAGGCTCCTAGTCTCAAGATCCTTAACTTAATCATATCTTCAAAGAACCTGCTGTGGTTGGAATTTGTTTCCCAGAAGTTCGTGTTTGGCAAGCTTCACTCTCCAGGCAGCAGTGTTAGGAAGGGGGTCCTGATGGGAAATGTTTAGGTCATAAGGGGTCCACCCCCAGGGGTGGATTAATACGATTTGGGGGATAAATTGCTTCTGGTGAGATTTGCTATTTTTAAAGCAAGTTTAGCCCCTGGGCTCTATCTCACTCCCACCTTCTTGCCCTTTGCCATGTTATGAAGCAAAATGAAGCCTTTACCAGAAACTGAGGAGATGGTGGCACTATGCTTTTGGATTTCTTAACTTCTAGAACCATAAGCCAAAATACATTTCTTTCTTTTATAAATGACTTAGTCTGTGATAGTCTGTGATAGCAACAGAAAATGGATGAAGACAGTACTTTTGCCATGTAAGGTAACATACTGACAGGCTTTGAAGTTTAGAATTTGGGTATCTTTGGGGACCATTACTCAGCCTACCATACTGCCATTCCCCTGATTCTTTCCCCCCTTCCCAGCAAGAATCAAAAATTACCTGTTGAGTCACATAAGCTTCCTGGGATGAGGAGGTCACTCCACAAAATGGGGGTTGCTTTGGGAAGGACCAAGGGAGGAATGAATACAGAGCAGGTAAGCACAAATACCTGCAACATTATCACGTGTATTTTCAAAGTACTTTCTCTTCTCCTTGGCTTGTTTTATTTTCTGAGTGACTTGCTCTTTTTTATGGATCTAATATTGCCTTAAATCTCTTTGAGTGTACCTACTTTGTTTTTAAAAAATAATGATATCTGCTTCCCAAAATTTGTTTTCTCCTAAGGCATTTTTGGTTTGTATTTGTTTTGTGCAGCAAGTTATCCTCAATGGCCTTTCTACCTTCTTTCTTGATGTTTTGATGCCCAGGCAAGATCATCAGTTGTGGTTGACTAATACGGTAGGCAGTTGCGTTTTGGTTGTACATTTCTGCATTTCAACACAGCCTGTCAGGAACAGTATGACAGCATGATGTGACTCTTGGCATATGGTGGTAGGAGGTTAGGAAGGTGGATAGTTAGCAGGTTATCCCCTCCTCCGTGTTGAATGTGGCCCTTGACCGTCATATCAGGAGCCCTAGTCCGGATCTTGGTGTAAAGCATCACTCACTTGGTATGCTAAAATAGGAAGTGATGAAGGGGAGCCCCAAAGACCTTCAGTTTACAGCTTCATTTCTGCTCCTCTCCCCATTTCTCTTCTGCATGCTCTCCAGCACTCTGCCTCCTGCCTTTGCAGGAGCCCCTCTGGAAAGTCTGGACTTCAGGTCCCCCTTCTAAGATTATGCATCTGGAGGATCCCATATACTTTCCTTTCTCCAGAAACTACTTAGAACCTCTCCTCTATTGAAGAATGCCTTCCTCCTACTCTTAGCATGTTTTGATTTTATTAGTGTTATTTTTTTTAATACTGAGGGAGAAGTAGAAGCTAAAAGATCACTGTGTGATCTCTCCACCACTGTGAGCTAAAAATCTGTCAACGGCTTCAACATGGTGTTATATCCTTGGTTCTTAGGTAGCAAGACTTCAGAAATTCAGTTTGAACTGTAACACCCCATTATAAATTTATATAGAGGAAAACGAAATGGTAAAAACTGGGCAAACTAACAGTGAAGTAGGCTTTTGGGCATGAATTAAGGATGGGGGATGCCCTACAGCCTTCTTGGCAAGCTCAGGATAGATTCCTGGTAGAGGTAGACTTGTTTACTTCCCCTATGAGTCGCCACATGGTCATCAGAAAATAGGATGTTCTTCCAAGGCAAAAAGAATTGGCAAGCAGCAGGGAGCAGACCTGCTGAGAGCGATTCCAAGGGTCTATGGTATAATTTTCCTACAGTCTTCACAACCTGCCTAGAAGCCAGCTGCTCTTTAAATTCTGGAGCCTCTTAGAGTGGGATCATTTGCCCCAGGGACACTCACTCACACGCCATCTGCAGAAGCAGCAGCTTTTCAGTCTCCCCGAAGTCTTCAGGGGCGTGTGGCTGAGGGAGATTTCTTGTCCTCATGTGGCCCCCTTGACCACTCCCTTGTCTAGGGAATTAGCAGAAGGCAAGATCTAGAATGTCACATATCTAGGTCTTCTCTGAGCACTGGTGGACACACTGCGGGCCCAAAGACCCAGGGGACAAGAGCAAACCCTTGGATTCTGGAGCTGTAGACAGAAGGGGCTGCTGGTGAAGGCAGAATGAGTGTGGACCTTTGAATAGGGGAGGGCTAGAAAGGGAGGTATCTTGCCATTGACTTAGCAATACCTCGTACTTTGTCACTCTGGTCACTATCCCTGTTCAGTGGGCTTCCTTTATAATTTGTTAAAATTGTACAAGTAAGCAATCGATATAGACTTTCTTTGGATTCTATTATTTGATTCAAGTCTATCACTATTTTTTCAGTGCTTGGTATAACCTTTTTAAAAAATTGTACTTTGAGACAAATTCTCACTAAGTCTCTAAGTTGCTTAGACTAGGTTTGAACTCACAATCCTCTGGTCTCAGCTGCCTGGGAGTGTATGGGTGTACCACCATGTCTAATATACAGTAACTTTATTCTTAGGAGAGTATATGCTTTACTACGTATTTAGTATGATTAGCAGTATTGATATTAAGTACTTATTACTTATCAATCATTTATTTAACCAAGCTGTATATCTACGTAACCAAACCTGTACTATCTTCAGATACCCACTGTTGCCCTACACTGTGGAAATCGTTGTTGGAAATTCCAGTCCATAGTAAGGAAAGTGGGCACTCTTGGGCATTATGTGAATTTTCAAAGTCACTATTATACATGCTTTTATGTATAATGTAAAATACGTATTTTAAAACTCTCTCTCTATACACACACACACACACACACACACATATTAGAGAGGATAGCCCAGGTATCTTGGGGAGTGGAGTGGCTATAGGTGGAAAGATGGAAAGGAAACTACGTGCCACTGTGAAAACTGGATGATGACAGATCTCAGTGGACAGGTGATAGAAGTCAGCCTCTTCGGTTAATTTTTTTCAGAAAAATTCTGTTGATGATCTCCTTCACTCTCCAGATAATGATCTCCAAAAATATCTTTTTGTGTGTGTGCATGCTAGGGATTGAACTCAGGGCCTGTGCTTGCTAGGCAAGTGCTATACCACTTGAACTAAATTCCCAGCCCCTGATCTCCAAAAATAGACCAGATGCTATTTCAATGTCTGCACATTATGGGCCAGCCTTCTTCTAGATAGGAGATAATATGGACACAAGTTCCTCCTATCCCCAGGTGCATGTTACTTTGCGATGTGAGTTTGCTGTTCTCGTCAACAAAAGTCAGAGTCTCTTTTTCCATTCCCTTGACTGTGACCCAGAGACTTGCTCTGGTCAACAGAACGTGGGAGCTCTTATCATAATCCTCAAGATGGGTTACAGCTGCTGCTTTTGCCTGCCACTGTGCTGAGGCTCAGGTAAAGAAACCTGGACCAGCCTACTAGAGATTGAGAATACATGGAGAAGAGATGGGGCTGTCATATCTGAGGACCCCTAAACCAACCTGCTCTCACTCAGTACTCCTGAAGATGGTAACTATAGATGTGACTCTGGAGAAATAAACAAGCAGAAGAACCACTCTGCTGAGATCCACCCAAAAGCTGACCCACAGAATCACTGACAGGTAAAAGGGTGGTTGTTTTAAGTCACTAGGTTTAAGGGTAGTTTGTTATAGGTACAGGTATTGGGTAATTGTTGTGGATATTCTCCATGTTTCAATTTGCCTTAGCCATGACAGGCTAGGGTATGTCATGGCAACAACTATTAAGTTTCAGCAGCTTAGAATGTAAAAATTAATGTCTCAAGTATGGGAATTTTGTGTCAGCAGGTAACTTTGTTTCTTTTCTCCATACTCTCACATGATATAGTAAGTGTGGCTGGATGTCATGGCAGAGAAACTAGATCTCTAAAGATACTTCACTAGCAATTAAAATTTCTGATTGGAAGTGGTGCACATCATTGCTATCCACAACTCATTGGTGGGAACAAGTCTTGTGGCTTCATCCAACAACAGGAGACCAGGATCCACAGACCTGCCACATGTTCAGGAGGCAGAGCACCAGGCGTGCTTGGTGAACACCATCAGTGGCTACTAATAAGTCAACCTGCCAGAGGAAAAAGGGGAGGAATGGAAGAAGAAATAGGCAGTGTGCTCCCAGCTGGACTAGTCAAGTGTACTGAGTGCTGCTTAATCTTGTTATTCACTCAAGAATCTCCAAGCAGTAATAGCCAGCAATTAAACTTTTCTTTTTCTCAGCGTGTTTCCATGGTGGGAAAACCTCTTATTTCTGAGTTAGCTTATGTCTCACAGTTAAAATTCAATCTGAACAGAACCTATGGCATTTCAGGTACTCTTCTGGACGAAAAAGATGGAGTTCCTCTTCAGAGCTCATAAAGAAAAATGAGCTCCTTGAAGATTTCACTTTAAGAAGGCGAATGTTCATTCTCTGAATGCGAAAACATGTAGTGCTGCGGTTGGATGTGGTTCAAGCGTGTCCCCAAGGGGTCACACGTTGGCAGCTTGTCCCCCAGTGTGGGCAATGTCGGGAGGTGGTGGAACTTCTAAGATGTGAGGCCTAGAGCAAAGTAATGGGGTCACTAGAGGCATTGTCCTCAGAGGAAATTAATGTAGTTCTCATGGGATCCCAGTTAATTCTCATGAGAGTGTAATTCTCTTGAGAGTGAGACAGGCCCCTCCCCCATTTTCTCTGGCTTCCTGTTTCATCATGTGATCTCTTTCTCCTGTGTGTGTTCCTGCCATTTTGATGCCGCCCACCTTAAAGTCTTCACTAGAGCTACCCAGTGCTGGAGCCATGCCCTTCAACCTGCAAAACTGTGAGCTAAATAAACCTTTTTCCTTATATAGTACCCAACCCCAGGTATTTTGTCACAGCAATGGAAAACACACATAAGTGAGTTGGGTCCACTTGTTATGAAAGTACTTTTATATCTTCTATACAATTTCACTGCATCCTACCTACCTGAGTAGAGAAACATACTAAGAAAGTGTTTTCTTTTAAATATAAATTCTGTGTGTTTGTAACATCTCTAAATTTTGTTCCTTTCCAAATTAAAGTTCTACTTACCCTTTATGTAAACCCAAGGGAAATAGTGGAGGTACTAACCATTGTCATCTCTGAGAAAGGCAGGACACCCAAAGTCATGCAGCTGTGAGGGCACAGGCAGAAATTTCACCCAAGACTCTAGAAGCTTTTTATTGTTTTCTTTTCTACAGGATTTTGTTGCCTTAATGCCTCCCTTTCTAGGGGACAGGTAGATACCTACTAGTCAATAGTTTTTCTATTGTTAAGTGGAAGAGACTGTATCATATCAACAGAGATCTATCTGATTGCTTGCTTGCTTGAGTCATAGTTATGAGGCAGCCATGGTTCAGTGGAAGGCACACTGGGAAAAGATCCACTCATTTAGTCATTCGTGTATTTACTGAGCACCTAGTTAAAAAATGCTAGAAACTTGGTCTACAGTACCATATTAGGAAGATGAGGACTTTGCCTTTCCTTCATGACACTTATGATCATATGTGTAGGCTAGTGTGCAAATGTCTACGCATTTTGGGGGTAGCTTAGGCTGTCTGAGCTGCTCTATCAAAATGCCCTAGACTGGGTCACTTATAAACAACAGATATTTATTGTTGACTGTTCTGGAGGGTAAGAAATTCAAGATCAGGGTGTTGGCAGATTTAGTGTCTGGTAAGGGCCCTCTCTCTTCTCCTTGGAGAGACCCTCCTTGCTGCGACCTCACAGGGTAGGCCCCTCAAACCATTTTTATTAGGGCCTAATCCCACTCATGGAGATGGAACACCATGACTTAGTCACTCATCATTTCATGATACTATCACAGTGCATATTAGGTTCCTACATATGAATTTGAGATAGGACACCAACATTCAGACCATAGCAAAGGGATGAACGTGAATAAGAGCAAATGTGCATACATGAATATAGTAAATACATACACATTATTATCAAGAACTCTGGTGAAGAGCTATTAAAACAACTGGTTTCTGGTTCTGGATTGCCGAGTGACTTGCTGTGGGCTGCGGGCAAGTCATTTTTCTCTCTTCTGACTCATTTTCTTACTTGAGGAGTGAAACATAAGGCTGCACTTGTTAAGGCTGAGTTTTTTCACACTGAACATGTATTACTTTACTCCTTAGAGAGAAGGCCATAAAAACTGAGGAGACAAGGATCAAGAAGTAAAGTAGGAGCAGGACTTCAGCTTGGATCTTCTGTGATTCGCATGACTCAAGCTTTGTTGACTTTCCTGACACTCGTTTGGAATTTTGTGGATCATTCGTTTTATTCTTTTGAGGTCTAAACAACTGAGAGTATATTTGTTTTCTAATGAGCTTAAGTTTCATGTGCAGCAAATCGCGATCCCTGTGCCGGGTGGGGGTTGTGAATCCAGGAAAGATGCACAGGCCTTTCCCTTGGTGGCTGTGTGAAAACTTGGGTTGTGTGTTTGGTTTACTTTTGTTCCTACCAGCAGCACTCCATCCTCTCTTTCCTCTGCTTCCTCAAATCGCTTTTATCTTGGCATTAACCCTCTTGTGTTCAAATACCTTATTCTGATTTCCCTGGCTTTTGTGTTTCAGGCAAGGTTTTGAACATCTTTTTTCGGTTTAAAATTCTTTAAAAATGCCATGTGATTTCACTGATCTTACCAGAAACCAATAAAAACACATTACTTTAAAAATAACTCTCATAAAATCTCTTACTTGTGAAAAGCTTTCATTCTAATAAAAATGGAGCTAACCAAAACCTTTTAAAACCCCTTGCAGGCATACATGGGACTTGGCATGTCCAGACTGTACTACCTCGAGAGGTGATGAAGATCCCAGACCTCTACCCTGTCTGCAGGGACAGTGGTCCAAGATAAATGAACTCGCCTACCTTAGAAAAGAAAAATCTAATAGGAGAATGGTACAGCCCCACAGAAGGCCACTCGTTCTGTGTCCTGCCAACATAGCCACAGGGAATCTAGCATCTTTTCCGTCGTGTGTGAGGTTGTGGTTGAGTTTTTCCCCTTTCCTTTCCTTTCCTTTTAGTTTCCTAAATATAGAATTAATGGGTTGTAGGGAAAGTTAATGATTGCTCTTACTTAGGTCTGGAGAATGGAAAGAAAATATTCCTTTTTCTTCAGGCTTCAAAACTCCCTTTAGGGTGGCACCATCAATCGCCAATTTCGCTTTCAGATAGGATGCGTGTCAAGGGCCACGATGTCTGTGACGGCAAGGATGTGAGCAGTGGTGTCGCTGACACAGAGTAGAGTAGGAGCCCCAGATGTCGAGCCTTGGTCAGCAGGCCAAGGAGGGCTGCCCCTGAGCCTTGGGAAGACGGCTCTGAGAGGACACTCATGGGTTTCTATCCCTAGGGATCTGGAGTGGGACTCCAGAATTCTTAAACATTTTTTTTTTCCTAAAAAGATTCTCAGATGCACCACCAGTTTGGGATTCAGAAGTGTAAGAACAGAAAATAGCAGCAATAAAAGATAAATAATTTCCGCTCGGTAACTGGAAAGGAGAAACAATTTGCTGATGGGTTAGCACCGCTTTTACCAGCCCTCTGCAAGATACACCCTTTGATCACAAGAGTCTTGAGATGCTGGCCTACGAAGGGGCCTGAGGTTGAGGGCACACGGCAACAGCTCCAAACTGCGTCCTGTTTTAGGGATTCTTAGGTTCTAAAAAAGTGTATAACCGCTACCAAAGAAACATGTTTGGTGAAGTTTAACTGAGCTCTTCTCAAATGAGTCTGACCAAAGAACCATTTTTTGTTCATCATGTCTTACCATCCTTCAGGACCTAAAGGATGTACTTAGCAAACCATCTTCTGGGGAGCTGGGTTGGTGACTCCCACAAGGAAGGACCAGGGTGCTCTCCAGAATACAGTAACTTTCACTCCCACAGAGCCCAACCCTCTGCACGTCAGGTCGGCACTCTGAGGGAGAGTTTCCTGCTTTCCTTCATGGGAGAGAGGCGACTTTATTTTTGCTGTTGACGGTGTCGATCAAGGCATTTCAGAAATGTCACCCCACCTCCCTGGGATTGTCACTGTACGGGAGGCCCATGCCTCACCGCTGTTTTCCCTGAGAACATCTTGTTTTCCTCCAGCCTACCTCGATCTGCAGATAAATGGGAGCAGAAACGTGCAACTTCTGTGCAGTTGCGCTCCAGCACTGTGTTTTCTGCCAGTTTACAGGAACAGTACAGCAGCGACAATTACAGTGGTTACAGCAGTGACAACTGGTGATCTGTGTGCCAGGAGCATTGCCTGTGTCACCTCTGATCTTCACAGCGCTGCACACCAGCCCCCATCTCACAGAAGCTCATAACAGTTAACTACCTTGTTTAGTGGTAAGTGACAGAATGAGCTGTGCGTTTCTACAATGAGGGTCTTTCCTCTCAAAATGACCCTCACGAGCATCTTTTTTCTCTCTTACACAAGAATTTCCCTCGCCTCCCCCCACACATCCACTAAGTCCTGAGGGTGTCACTGATTTTCTTTGGTCATCTTGAAGACAGAGATAATGTGAGGAGCAAGTTATTTTTTTCCCTTCTGGGTTTTTACTCAGTCAGGCGTTTCCCTTTCTATGGAAGTTCTGGTTGGTGAGGAGAACGAAGACACCTTGACCAACAGCCCACATACTGTATTCTTTGAATGTCATGAGGCCTCTTATCCATGCAGGGAGTTTGTTTACATTTGGCAAGGTATAAGAGCCAGCAAGAGTCAAAAACATATCTTCAAGGGTCTCTTTTTAGGGAACTGATCTTCTCTTCTCTAAACCCCAGCCCAGTCCTGGTCCATCTTCACAACTGGAGAAACGCATATTCTTCTCCCCAGCTGGTGTCTGTTTCTAGCTCTACGGGATGCTTAGATGCTGGTTGGTACGGAGGGCGGGTCGATGTTGACTGCGAAGGAACCTGGTCTCCCTGCGGGTTCCCACTGGGACGAGCAGAGGTGGAAGGGAAACAGGACCCGGGTAATGATTAGTGATACATTTTTATTCTTTGTTGGCAAAAATCAAGGGGCAACCCAGACTCACTGTCAAGAATTTCAAGGCTGCACTGTTAAAATAATTTACAAACTCGTTTCATTCTGAAATACACGAAGCCCTTTGCAAGATAGTCCTCAGGGCAACAGTGGTTATCAGTGTTGTTTCTTTGAAAATGAGCAACTATTTCCCCCCACCAAATGTTCATCTTTTCTCTTCCCTAAAAATTATATTGGTTCGGAATGAAAATGAAATTTTGATCTTGGTTTCTGAGCATGTGAATGGAAACCAACAGAATATCAGCTTCCCCTTGGTATGGGCAGGGGAGGTGCCATTAACTTGGGCACCGAGGAAGAGAATTACTGCCCTGGTCTGGGTCGTACAGGAGCCCCGTGCTGCCTTCCCAGGAGCACGCTGGCCGGACTGCTGCTCCAGCTTATGACAGGTGCCTTTGCCTTCGCTCTCGCCTTGCGGATGCCTGTCTGTCACCTTCACCACCCAAAGCTGTCAAGCTGAGTCACTTCTCTAGGTGGGTTGTGCCAGCCCCTGAATCCCAACACATACTCCATTTTTCTTGATTCTCTGGTTAATACAGTTCTCAAAGGCCCTAAAAGAAATGCCAAATATGTTTTGTGTTCTCAACAGACAGCTTTTCAAACGACTGTATTATGTATTCATTAATATTAGGTTCAGAGTGCAATGCTTCATGTTACTTGGGGGAATAAATGAAAGAAAAGCAATATTGCTTCAAATCCCCCATTTACAGCCTCTTGTTACAAAGCTCTGTCCTGGGCTGGCCCCATGTGTCTCTCTCCTGGGATCTCTTTCTTTATCACTCTATCTGCCTGGGATGGACCAACCTAGTCATTTTGTGGGCCCAGCAAATATCTTGATCCGTTTTGCGAATGCTTTCAGTTTGGCTAAAACTTAAAACACATTTTCCTTAAGAACCCTTTTTTCTCTTAATTTTTAAACTCATATATTTTCAGGAAAATTTAGCCCATGTGTTTCTCATTACTCCTGATTCATTTGCACTCAACTCATCAAAATGTTGCTTTGCAAAAGTTGTTTGCTTTCCAAGAAGACTCCTGAAGTTCTTTTTTTTTTCTTTTGTACACTCAGCCTGCCCTCTTCTTTCTCTCTCCATTCCTTTTTTTACTTTTTCAAAGGCACACTTTTCTTAGAAACAAGAATTTTTTGCCCCCAGCAGCACTATATTATTAGTGCAGTGTGGAAAAGATTGGCACAGGTGTGGATTCCAGCCTGTAGTCCGCTTGTACCTTTTACTCCTGCATAGTATTTGTGTTCAGGAGAAACGTGTGGTCCTGCAGCATGGAGCAGTCATTTTCTGATATTTTAGGGAGATAAATGTGTACTGGACCCTGGAAAAGAATGATTTAGGATCCAAGCTCTGGAGACAGTCCTTATGGGTTTCACTTTTCTCCTCTGTGAAATAAATGCAGCAATATTGTCCATGATACAGAGATATTGTAAAGATTGATAGACTGTACACAAGGCAGAGTACTATGACAAGCACATAGTAAATGCTCAATTATTACCTTTTCGGTTTTGCACACGAGGGCCCCTCTCACTCAGAATCTCATATTGTTTCTCGATACTGCAGGACATTATATTTAGGTTATCCCAGAAAAAGATCAGGATTCAAGGGCAAGCAATTTGTTTGAGTAGTTATCCTGATAAATTCTATTAAAACTGTGTATAACAGCCAGGGCTCATCAGAGAGAGAGAACCAGTAGGATGTAGGTGTGAGTTTGTGTGTGTGTGTGTGTGTGTGTGTGTGTGTGTGTGTGTGTGTGTGTGTGAACAGATATATTTTGAGGAATTGACTCACACGATTGTGGAGGATTGGTGGGTCCAAAATCTGGTAAGTCTCAGGAGAGTGTTGCAGTCCAAGTGCAAAGGCAGTCTGCTGGAGAATGCCCTACTGCGGGAGGAGGTCACTCTTGCTTTATTCAGGTCTTCAACTGATTGGATGAGACCCACTGACATTGGGGAAGACAATCTGCTTTAAGTCTACTGATTTAAGTGCAAAGCTCATCCAAATACATCCCCTATCCCTAAGTAATCCCTCATGGAAATATCCAGGATAATATTAGACTAATAGGGTAACCCTGTGGCCTAGCCAAGGTGACACATAAAATTTACCATCACAGGAAGTAAGACTGGGGACAGTAAGGAAGCTAATTGTTGGCTAAGCAGGTGGCCTGTGTGGGTGACTAGGGCTTCATCCAACTGGGGGGCTGAGGAGATGACGATGACAGTGCCCCAGAGTTGTGCCTGATGGAGATGTTGGCCAAGAGCTGCTCCTATATCATGTTGCACACATGTCAGAGTGGCTCTGGACACTGGAGAAGCCCTTCCATACAGCAAGTGGCCGAACACTGGGCAGGTATGTGGGGACATGGTCTGGGACCAGAAGATCAGGTCAACACTGACAACATTTTCTATAAGGTCCTTCATCTCTCAGGCTCTCAGTGATAGCCAGGCCTCCTGTTTGCTTCACATTTTCACTTCTCACAACTTCGAAGTCAGATGGAAGATACACTCAATTATAGTACCAAGAGATTCAGAAATAGACCCTCACAGTGATACTACATAGGGCTGCTGTAGAAGCTAAATTTATGCCATGCGAGAACAGGGACAGGTTTTAGTTTATGCCTAGATGTAGGCCTTGCACTCACCAATGTACTGAACACCAAGAAACACTGTCATTAGCCCATTCCAAATTGGCAGAAAGTTCCCAGCTAAGAATAAAAAACAGCTTTATTCAACTTTTAGAAACAATGAAATACATTTTCACCTATAACTCATTAACTGTAAAATCACCAAAGACAAATATACATAAAAGAAATATAAAATTTACCTTTTAACGAAGAAAATTTTATTACTAATTTGTTTTTTAAGTTTGAAGTTAAAAATAGTATAACAAAACATAGTTTATCTGGACTTCATTCCTATCTTTGCTAACTCTCTGAGTCAGTTCAGGATCTTTTGTTTGTCTCTGACTTCTTTTTCTTTCATTTTTAAGGAAATGAATTATATTTATCATGTACAACATGTTGCTTCAAAATTTGTGTACATGGGGTTGGAGATCTAGCTGAAGTGATAGAGCACTTGCCTAGCAAGCTCAAGGTCCTGAGTTTGATCCCCAGCATCAAAAGAAAAAAAAAAGAAAAGAAAAAAGAAAAAAGTACACAAAATTTGTGTACATGTGGAATGTCTAAACTAAGCTAATCAGCATATGCACTACTTCACATATTATCATTTCCTGTGTGTTGAGGACATTTAAAATCTCTCTATTGACCATTTCCAAGAGTAGAATATGTTATTATTAACTCTATCCACCATGTGCAGTCAATTTATATTTTTAAGAGCTTTCTTGATATAATTCATATACCATACAAATTATTCATTTAAAGTAATTCAGTGACTTTGAATGTTTTCATCACCCTAACAAGAAACTCTTTCTCTGTCACCTGGACAGTCTCTTGTAGACTCCTGCCCTAGGCAACTGCTAACCTACTTTCTGACTCTATGGATTTTCCTGTTATGTCTATTTCATATAAATAGAATCACACAGTATATGACCCTTTGTGATTGGCTTACTTAGTGTTCTCAGCAGACTATTTTCAAAGTTCACTCATGTTGCAGTATCTATCAGGATTTTACTGTTTAATGCTAGGGATACACCACATTTTATTCCTCTATTTATTATAAAATAGACATTTGGACTTATCTTAATTATCTTTTCATTTCTGGTACAAAATACCCAACATCCACACCTTAAAGTAGGAAAGGTTTATTTTGGCCCAGTTTCGCTCCATGGTCACCTGGACCCAAGGCAGAAAAAGGATGGCAGAGGGGTATGGCAGAGGGAGAAGGTACACAATCCATGACAGCCGAGAAGCAGAGAGAGAGGGTAAGAGCTGGGGATAAGAATATACCCTTCCAGGGGAACATGGTTGTGGGGAGAGGGAAAGGAATGGAGGGACAAGAGAAAAAAAAAGAGAATAGAAGGAAAAAAAAACTGGAAGCAAAGTTTCTGTAAATAAGGAGGGGAAAAGGGGTTGAAGGGAGGGGAGGGGAATGGGAAAAAAAGAAGCAGCAAGATATATCATGTATAGGTACAAATTCCCTATGATGAATGTTATCATTATGTGTATCTAAAATGTACCACTAGAATAAAATTAAAAAAATAAAAAGAATATGCCTTTTCAAGTCATACCTCCAGTGACCCACCCCTTGTGACCAAGATGCTCATCAGAAGTGAGACTTTTGGGGGATATTTTAGATATAAACCATAACATTCTACCCCTTGCCTCCAAAAGGCTCATGTCTACCTCATGTAAAATGCACCTAGTTGATCTCTAGTAGTCACCAAAGTCTCAACAGTTCCAGCACTGCTGAGAAGTCCAAGTCCAAAGTCTCCTCTGAGACTCAAGGCAAGCTCTTAGCTCTGAGCCTCTGTAAAAATAAAAAAGAGTTAAACACTTCTAACATAAAATGGCCCTGGGAAAACATTTCCATTCCAAAAGGGAGAAATAAATAGGGTGATAGGAAGAGATCTGACTAAACTAATACCAAGATCCAGCAGAGCAAACATTAACTCCTCCATGTAGAGCACCAAGGGCAGATTGTTGTGAGACATGAACTCCAAGGGGCTTGTGCAGCCTCATGCCTACAGTATTGCTGGTTGGAGCCTACATGGCTTCTTTCTTGAGGTGGCTCTGCTTACTGTCTTGTGGCTTTCCTCTGCAGACCTTCCACTTTCCTCGGTCTCCTCCAACTTCCTGGGATCTTGATTGCACTTTTAACTTCACTCCCACAGCTTCATGTATTATCTTCTCATGTATATACTGCCTGGTTTCACAAGCCTTCTTTTGAAATCTGGGTGGAAGCCTCCTTGGATCATGGTTGCAGAGGCCTCTGAGCACCTGGATAGCTGAGCCTTGTGAAGTAAATTTGGAGGGGCCAATTCCCTAGGCAGCCTTCTCAAGCAGGGAGTGGAGGGGCTCTCGTCTCAAAAGAAACATTTACAATTTTACAACTTTGAGGCTACAAAGGATAGGGTCTTGCTGATGCCTGAGATACCTTCAAGCCATCTTTCCCATTATCCTGGTGCAAGTACTTGGTTTATTTTCAATGATAATCTTTTCAGCAGCCAAGCTTTTCCTGGCTTCAACTTTGCAACTGCTTCGTTTCTGAAGAAACTGCAAACTTTTCACATCTGCTTTTTGTTCCTGATTTTCATTGTAGATCTGGCTCAAAGCAGCCATCAATATGCATGCAACAGCCTGAAAATTGGTCTACTTTGAAGTTTCCTCTCCCAGATTAGTTAGTCCACTGCTCTTAATCTCACTCTCCTGCGAAATTTTAGGTCATGGGTAAAATGAAGACAAATTTTCTACCAGGGTGTAATACATGTGGCCTCTAGTCCAACTGCCAATGGAATCCTTGTTCCTAATTAAAACCTCTTGAGCCTGGCCTTTACTGTCTACATTCCTGTCAGCATTCTGTTCCTCTGAGCTCTGACAAGAATCTCTCAAGTTCAGCCTACAGCATTCTAGTGCTTCTTTCCACACTTCTCCCACAAACTAGTTCCAAAGGGTTCTAAACCACAGGCCAGCTACAGTTACAGCAACAACCCCACTTCTCTGGTGCCAAAATATGTCTCGGTTACTTTCCCATCACTGGAACAAAATACTTGACACCCACAACTCAAAGGAGGAGAGGTTTATTTTGGCCTACAGTTTGGCCCATTCATACATTCATATTCATATATTTTCCCCCTGTACATGAATAGATACTATCAACCAACATGTTCCCAAGTGGTTCAGTTTTGTAGTGGTTTTAATAAATCTATTCAGACTCATGGAATATTTGCATAGTGTGCTAACGAGTAAAAGAGAAAATTCATGGCCTAGGTTAGTTTCACATCTACTGAGAAATTCATTATATGTGTGCATGTAAGGAATTTAGATTGATTGGAAATTTAATACAGTCTTAGAGGTCATTAAGTGATTGTTGATAATGATTAATGGATACCTTTCTTAGCAGTGAGACATCTTGGAATCATGAAGAGGTTTAAATCCTAGCTCCATCTTCTACTAGCTGTGTGGTTTTGAACAAGTTAATCTCTCCGAATCTCCATTTCTTTCTATAAAATAAGGATAGTAAAAATAGTCTCTTGTTAATAGAGTTGTTATAAAGAGAGATATGAGTACATGAAAATCTTTACATGGGGCTTGGACCATAGTAAAGCATCAATAAAACATTAGCAATTCTTATGATACTAAAAATGTAAGAGTTTGAGTTCAATGACCATTAGGTTTAAACCCTGCCTCTTCCATGTACTTGTGTGACCCTGGGGAGGCCACTCATTTCCTGGGACTTTCATCTTCTTGCCAGTACAATGGCCATGTTTTTGACTGCTCTGCCTCTCTTATGGGGTCATTATGAGGTCATGAATGGGCAAATATGTGGTCTTTTGTGCTTTACTCTTTACACTTGGCATTTTGACATGCCTTTGGAATATCTCTCACCTACTTGTCAGTCTTAGAAGTTTCCAGATGTAGCTGCTAAAAGTTGCTTTTTGAGTGAACCACCATGGAAAAATGACAATCTAGCAAGCAGAATGGTGTAGTCTGAGAAAAAGGAGCTCTACAGCCCAGAATACCTAAACATATTTAGCAAAGACTTGAGCTCTTAACCTGCTGATGTTGTGATTTAAATTTTTCCCGTATTTTATTATGAAAGTCTCCAAGCATGTAGCAAAGTATAATTTTACAATACACATCTGTCTATCAGCCACCTAGATTCTAATGTTAACATTTTACAATACTTGCTCTATGTATACCTGTCTATCTATCCATTAATTGAAGATTTCTGTCTTAAATTCTGACCTTGAAGCTGCCTTTCAGATATGGTGACTATCCATCTTCAGTTCTCTGAACAATCCCAGCTGCACATTTTCTACACTGTGGATATCACACTCTTTGTATTAGGAATCTTAATAGGTTGCATTCAATAGAATCTCCTAGATTTGCTTAAATCCAGAGATGACCTACAAAAATTGTTATTCAGATTCAGTGACTTGAGTTCTCTTTACAAAATATAGTTGGCGCTGTTAAATAATCCAATCTATACCATTTATTTCAGCTCAAGATCTCATAGTCCGTGATGAAGTCAAAATTAGAACTGAGATAGCCTGGCCCCAAGATTCCTTTTTTTTTTTTTTTTCTCCTCCCAAGATTCTGTGATAAAATTGTCTTTTAGTTCTTTGTCATCTCCTTAAGATTTTACTGTTCTTAATTTGGATTAAAGAGAAAACTTTTGATACAAATAGCTACAAATGAAAATGACTATTACATACTGCTTTTACTCACTGAAGTTAAATATTTCAGTCATATGTGGTGGTACAAACCTATAATCATAATACTCTGAGAGGATGAGGCAGGAGGATTGAAACTTTGAGTCCATCTTGGGAAACTTACTAGCAAGACTTGGTCTGAAAAATATAAAATAAAATAAAGAAGGACTTGGGATGTAGTGCAGTGAGAAGGCTCTAGGTTCAACCCTCAGGACCATTAAATATGTAAACAAACAAACAAACAAACAATTCTCAGATATCTTTAACTTTTCCTGTAAAAGGAAGGCCTTGGATTCAATCCCCAGCACACACAGACACAAAAAGGAAGTAGGAAGAGGGAAACTGAGGCACTGGAAAGTTAACAATCTGTTTAAACTTTGAGGCTGATTTTCTTGAAATATATTATATAGGATTCATTCATATATTAAAATTTATCAAATATTTGTCATGCACCTAGCAGGTTCACTGTTTTAGGAATTTAGTGTGAACAAGACACATTAGGTCTTTTTCTTTTCTAATGATGCTCGTAGCCTACAGAATAAAAATAATTACCTAACTTTACACAAAGGGTAGAAAAAAACTAAAAGAGATGTCAAGTTAATGATAAGAAATAAGTGACTAGTTTATATAGTGGTTGAAAGACTTTTTTGAGCAGGTGACATTTGAATTACAATTCAAAGATGAGAAAATAAATTAATCTTTTGTAGAATAGACGGAGGGTCCGCAATTAAAGGTGAACAATCTGAGCTAGCAACGGGGATTGAGCCTGTGAGAAGAAATAGCAGGTTGCAAGTACAAGGCCCTGAGTTTGATCCCCAGCACCAAAACCAAAACAAAACAAACCAAAGTGCAGAAATAGCAGGATTTCTCGGGAGCTTTCTGGTAAAAGACACGCAAGGGTCTTGGGTTAAACTGTCTTCTAACATGGCTCCTGGTGATCCCTGTCCCCTGGTATACACAGCCTCGTGCAATTTCCTCCCACTGAGTGTGGAGTGCACCTAGTGAGTTGTTTCTGATGAACGGAACACAGCAGACATGATGGGACTCTACTTCTGAAATGAGATTATGAACGATGATCACGCCTATCTTGCTGGCGTTCTATCTCTAGCTCTTTCTGTATAGCTGCTTTGAGGGAAAGAGCCACCGGCTTTCTGTCAACAGCCCCCAAGCTGCTGAGTCCTGCCGACAGTCACTTGAGTGAGCCTGGAAGTGAATCCTTCTCTGTCCAGCCTTCAGATGAGCCTCGGTCAACACCCAACTGTAGCCTTCTGGGAGAGCTTGCATCGGATGCCCCTATGACAGAGGACCCAGCTGAATTGTGCCCAGACTTCTGATTCACAGATGATGTGGGATAAGAGCTGTTGCTGTTTTCAGTCATCAAGTTTTGGGAGTGATTAGGTAGGCAGTGATAGGAAACTAGCTCTGAGAAAGTACTGACAAGAATATACAGTGACGTTTACTCAACTCTGGAGTTGGGTAGACCACCCAGGTATGAAGAGTCTGACTTCCTTTTTTCCACCAACAACTGGGGATTGGTGCTCGGAGGCACAGAACATTTACTTCCACATGGATACAGTCTTCCCTTCGGCGCTTTTCTGTCTCCATACACCTCTGCATTTTAGTGCCTCTCACTAATTGAGAAGGGAGAGCTACAAAATCTTGGCTCAGTGAAAACGTGAAATCATGATGAAAGACAGTTGTCCTTCTGTGTTCACAGGGCATTAGCTTCAGACCTCCTGTGGCTGCCAAAATCTGTGGGTCCTCGAGAGCCTTGTATAAGACGGTACAGTGACTGTGCTGGTGAACATATTCTGGAAACCGCTGAAGACGTTTTTAAGGGGAAGAGAATCTTTATAAGAACAAAGGCTCCTGCCTACATTTGTGCAGATGTGTGTTCGTGCTCTTGTGCATGTGTGTGTGTGCATGAAGTGTGAACTTGCGTGTGCCTGAGAAGTGAGAAAAAATACGAGTCTAACTGTGTACTTCTTCTGTGGTTTTCACTGTTTTTCAAACACACTTAGTCTGCCTTCCAAATGCCCTTCCTGCCAGATGTTGACATGTGTGTCCCAACTTCAGAAAGGAGAAACCAGAGTGAGACAAACAAATTTAGGTCAACAAGCCAGAGTCAAATTACTGCAAAGTAAGAAGTGATCTGAAGAGACTCAAAATGCCACACCCCTGTTTGCTGCTGGGCAGCCCCAGGACCTAGTTTAGCTCGACATTTAACATGCATTTCTGGCATTAGTATTGTTTCAATTACTAGATCATTCACATCTCAGCTGACACATGCAATGAAGCTTGCTCCTTGCCTGGTACATAATTTAAGGTAAAAAGAAAAGAGGGTGTGTTTCATCATGGTCTATCATATCTTTGTCTTTTGCTCTGGGAGGTATTTGCATACCTAAAGGGAAATGGCCTCTTTAATTTCTTTCCTTTCTCCTAATCAGCTGAGGCCTATTAAGAAGCGCTCTGTATCCTGTAATCAGACAATTTATACAGCATGCACCCTTAGGCAACAGCTATTCTAAACAAGCTGGAGAAATCCTTTACAATAAATGATTAGCATGGGAAGACACCATTCATAATTAATTTTTTTTCTGTTTTTGTTGGCAGATGGTCCGAGGCATCCAAGCATGGCCTATTGCCCACATCTTTATTCTGAGCAGATCAGGGCAGCCTTGGGAAAATGCTGGCTGCTCAGCTAGCTCTTTTTCAAAAATAGGATAACTCCTCCCCCTCCTCCTATTGGTGCTCCAGGCCTGAAGGCAGCTTTCGGGTAGAGTGTTTAATGGATCACAGGACTGTACCTGCGGGTGCTTTCCTGCCTTGATAATTATAAGGTGCTAGAACCCACAGAGTAGATAGATTGCATCAAGGGGCTGACCTCTCCTTCTTACCACGTAGCTTGGTCATGCTCTCTCGCTCTGACTCCAGACTTTGCCATGTAGCTTGCTGTGGCCAGTGGACTGTCAGAAAAAGTGATGCACGTACAGGATCCAATCTAATTTAAGTCTACTTCTGCTGTTACCACGTGACCGTGCCCAGGCTATCCGACTGGATGAGGACAGACACGTGAAGTAGAGATGAGTCACCCACTCCTCTTAGCTGAGATCTTTCTAGATGTGTTACCAGCCAGCCACCCTGAGACATGTGAACCCATCCAGCTGGGTCAGCCAAGTCCAACCCAGATAACCGAATCCTGCAGACCAGTTAAATATAAGTATATTATTGCCTCCCACGGAGGTTTTACGGTTTTTTTAAATGGTGTGGCATTTTTGTGGCGGTAGATAGTTGACACAATGACATTGATAGATCATCTCCTTGCCTGTGTGAAACAGGTTTGGAAGTCCTTAAGTCCGGGCCTTTCTGCATTGACAAAGCACGTCTCCGCAACTTGCACTTCAACTGCTCGGAAGTTAAAGTGTGCCCCCCACAGGGGGATGCAGACACACATGCCTGTGTGCTGAGGGCCCTTGAGGAGTCTGTAAGGAAGACTGCTAAAATGTCACTCATGGGACGGAACTGGAAAGAAAATAGGGTTTTCCCAACCTCACTGAACTGCCTACTAGTTTAACAACTCTCCTCGGCCTTTAATCCCCACATATTCATTTTATGTTTCACAATGCTGCCTCTCGCCTACTTTGGGATATACTCCCTCTTTTTTTCTCTCCATCATTATTCCACTGGTGCCAATGACATTTCAGTTCATCCCAAAACAACCCAATAAACACGAAGCCCCTTTTGTGTGGAGGAGGTTCCTGTAATCTAAGGATAAGTGGTAGGGGAAAATATTTTTGCAAATGAATCCAGTTAACTTGAAGGACCAGATTTCTTCAGAGTAAAGGGAAGTGAAAAGGTCTCGTTGAATCTATGTATCGAAAAAAGAAACAATTTATCTCACATTTAGCAAAATATAGTCTACAAACAAAACAATTTATTAACTCTCAAAATTACCAAAGAATGAGTCAAGTATGAAGTTTTGGGCATTTTTTTCCAATGACATCCCTTACCTAATCTTCATTTGTTTGTTTGTTTTTTATTCTATTTTTTTTAAAGAGAGGAATGTTTGTTTGCTTTTTAATTGGTGCATCATTTTTATTTTATTTTATTTTTTTCTCGATAGGTCTTATTGGTTTTTGTTTTGTTTTGTTTTAAATTTTATTTAAATGGTACATTTTAGGTGTACATAGTGATAACATTTACCATAGGGGATTTATACCTGTATGTGATATATCTTATTGCTTCTTTTTTTCCCATTCCCCTCCCCCCTTCGCCCCTCCTCCCTCCTTATTTACAAAAGCTTCATTTCTATTTTTTCCTTCCATTTTTTTTATTTCTCTTGTCCTTCTGTTCCTTTCCTCCTCCCCCTCTGTTGTTCCCTTTCCCATTTGGACCCTTTCTTCCCTTTCCCAATATAGCACCAAACCACAGTGAGACATGCACAGCCATATTTATAGTGGCACAGTTTGTAACAGCTAAATCCTGGAAACAGCCCAAATGCCCATCAACGGGGGAATGGATAAAGAAAATGTGTTTTTTTTTTTTTTTTATACAATGGAGTACTACTCTCCATAAAGAATGATAAGCTTGAGATATTTCTAGGTAAATGGTTGCATCTTGAGACCATTTTTGAAAAGTCATTTTTGGAGTGAAAATATTTGAGAGCTTCATCTATTTCTGAAAAGACCTCTATTAATTCTTCAGCATTTAAATTGTTACCCGAAACACTTCTTCCTAACATTGATTGTTGTTTTACTCTTGACGGGTTGGTGCATTTTCCTGAGAGTCTTCCATTATCATTTTCATCAACTTCTAATACCGTACAAGACTTGTGAATTAACTTTGCTTTGGAGTCCGCGTCTTAGCCAAAGACATGCTCCCAATGATTGATCTCTGATAGGAGAGGATGGTTGCTAGTGTTAAACTGAAAGGGATGTGTGAGTGGAGACTACATTTATTAAGCAGCTAGATAGTACTTTGGAACATTTTGAGATTTTGATGTCAAAATTGCTAGACATGGCACTTTGATGAGAAATAGTTGAATGACAAGAGCCCCCTATAGAAGGTTAAGGAAGTTAAGAACACGGGAGATAAAAATAATCAACCTGAGGTCAGAGCACCTGGGTTGTAGTTCCTGTGGGGCCACGAGTCCTGTGGTCAAGCCCAGTTCCTGTATAATCCTGCAGCTACCCTGGCTACTTCTGAAGTTCTTTTGGCAATCAAAATGAATCTGATGCAGAAACTGCAAGGTTCTTTGTTGTGGGAAGATGGCTGAAGAACCATGATTCCTAGTATTTTATGGGAAAAGCAAGGACCCGCTGAAATCTGGCATTGCTGGTTAACACCTTTGCCTGGCTTTCCCCGCACCTGGGTGTGGACAAACTCTGAGGGACCTTCTAGAGTTCAGATGCTGTCTTCTTAATCATAGTCCTGCATGGGGCTCCTCTCCTGATAGACAGACTCTTGGCGGCCACCTAAACTTCTCTCTCTTGACAGGCCACAGTCCTGAAGTCACTTGGACTAATAAAATGAGTGGTATCATGGGAAGCTTTGGGTTTAGTCGCTTCTGGCCATTTCTAAAAGGTGTTGGCCCTCCAAGACCCCAGGGGAACTTACAAAGGGTAGAATTGAAGGAAACTTCTGTTTCACAGGTTCAACTCCTGCTTTAAAGCCCCCACCCAGATTATTACATTCCTAAGAGAAGTTATCCCTCTAATCATCCCTTCCGAAAGTGGTGGAAAAAAAAAGCCCCAAAATGAAACTGAACAGTGATGACAACAACAACAACAGAACCATGTTCTTGTTCTCTTTGCTACAGGACAATCCTGATGCTTTGGAGAGCTTCGTCCTTGGGGATCATAGGAAAGGGCAGTATGTCCTCTACACACACCCATCAGAAGGGGAAATCCTTAAATGTACGAAGCTTGTCCAACAGCTTAGCTTATTTTAATAAGCTAATAATTAATTTAATTAATTTAATAAGCTAAATTTAATAATTTAATTTAATAATTTAATAAGCTAATAATTTCTTCTAATATATATATATATATATGAATTAGTTGCAAAATAAAACCCAATTTAAAATGACTTAAGCAACACTTAGGTAGAAAGGGCATTAGACTGAGATGATCCGAGGTACAAGGCCCAGACTCATCACCTTTTCTCCTGGGTCTCCCCTCTCATGTACAAGCTTCCTTCTTCAGAGCAAACAGCTCTCCTGGTCTCAAGCTTACATCCCCAAAGAACCAGATGAAGTGGAGGCGCCTCTGTGCCTTTACTCACCCAGCCTGAGATTCACCTTCATGAATTGTGCCAGGAGTATCCTGGGTCAGCCCCTGTGAGTCAATTGTGGGGCTCTCTTCTCAGCTCCACATTGAGAGATAGCATGTTGACAAACTCAAAATCATGATGGGAACTGGCAATGGCAACAAATCTGGGCTCCTATTTACAGAGCCAGTTGTTAAACATGTACCAAGACACCTCTGTTTGTATCCATCTTTTAAGGAATCACTAGAAGGATGAGCTTCAACTTTTGTATGTGGGTTAAGTGCTGGACTTGGGGTCAATCACACTCTAATTTTATGCCATAAAATATGAGATATTTTATGTCAAAATGTGATGATGACTGAAAACATATTGTGTACATTATCACTAAGAAAGAGGGGCAATGGGTGGGTACTAGCTAGCCCCAGAGAGCAGATACTCTACACAGAACTCCAAACTTCTGGTTCTCTTTTTCAGATGAGGAAGTGGAGGCTTAAGTGATGTCAAAGTTTCCCTAGAGGAAGTGCTAGATTAGACACTAGTGCCTAATGCTTCTCGACATCAATTTCTATATTCTTCTTCCTGCATATCTTTATTCTTACCTGATGGAGGGTCTGTATAACCTAGAGACAGCCAAGCCTGGAACTGGCACGCTCAGTGCTCTGCAACATCCTTCATCAAGCGATGCTCAAACTGGATCGACATATCCCCGGTGAATGGTGCTGTTCCTCTGCCTGAGCTTCTTTCCTGACATTGTAGTCAGACCAACGTCCCCTCTTCTTTTGGATTTGACTGCAAGTTCACCGTCCGAGGTGTGCGTAGATGTATTAGCCCTGATTTGACAAACATGCCAGGAAGAGCTGGTGTGAGTGTGGCTTCTACCAAGACTGGGCTTAGTGAACTGAGCGTTATCACTGCGAAGAGCTAGCTTGGTGGTGGAAAAGGTAGTTCTTCTTCTTCTTCTTCTTTTTTTTAACGGCATTGGACTTACCTTTGGCAGTTGGATTCCAAAACTTCTTTGCTATGAAGCCCTTCTTGATGAGAGGGTCTGTGTTGTCTATAGGAATACAAAATGTACTGCACTTATGTGAATAATCGTCATTTTGCGGCCTGGTAGACACTGTTGATCATTCTGGACCCTGACTCAGCTCACATTAAAGCTAAGACCTTGAGATGATTTGTTAGGTAACTATTTTCAACACGTCAGGCCTGTCATGAATATGAAACCTATTAAACCCTTTGCTTTCATTGTGTGCACTTCACCTTGAACACATTGATATATTGTCTACCTTTTGAGTTTTAGTAACATTTGATAATGTAACATTTCATTACACTGTGATAGTATCTTCTTTCTTGATTCACTGGTGTTAAATACTGTTTAAATACTCTGGGTGTTTGATTGTACTCATGCCACTTTGTAACCTTCCCAATGTCAAGGGAGGTACAGACTAGGTGCTCAATAAATATTTGGTTGATTAATTACCCAAGGAATCAGGATTAATCACCTAAGGGATTCTTTGGTTGATTAACCAAAGGAATCCAATAGAATGGAAATTTAGGAAGAGTTTTTGCTTACATGGAACTATCAAAGTGAAGCCTTGAACTATGGGTGGTTTGGTCAACCTGCAAGCCTTTATTACCTGCTCAGAGGAGTCTTTTCCCATAAGCACTGGGGTTACCGAGAACTAGGCATGACTTTTACCCTCAAGGAGTTTATGGCTTAGTATCAAGGACAAGGTAGATATGTGTAATCATCAGAAATATAGAAGTGGTGTGAAGAGAAAAGTTTGAAGTAGGTGGAGTTCACAGGGTTAAGGGCTGAGCACCTCACAGTGGAAAGAGATAGCAAAACAGGAAGTTACTCCCTCCTTCCGTCTGCCGGATTCCGCCAGACCCCTTCTTCCCACCTGCCTGCTCTGCCAGATCCCCTCTGGTTAAATGCTTTGCTCCTTTCCTGTGACTTTCACGAAGACCACGACTGTGCCATTGTACCACCCCCAGATGCAGTGAGTCGGGGGCCCCAGGCACTCCTATCCCCGTGAGTCAGCCCTTGGGGGATGATGGGGCGGGCAGTGTGTGAAAGTTCTAATCCCTCCAACCCAAACGGAAGCACAATCTGAGTGGTCCCGTACAGGGCCGAACTGAGGCCAAGACTTCATCCAGTTTGTTCCCCGGCTTGTATTTCTCCTCTCCCCACTCTTCTGATGGTGTCTACTAGAGTGGTTCCTTAATCTATCTCTCGTACGTGATCTTCATGCCAGGGTATGCCCTGGATGGCCTCTGGAGGCCCCAGGCTGACACAGGGGTGTTTCTCACGCGTGGTCTACAGTCTTGGAACCTTCTTAAAATGACAGATTCTAAGTCTCCACCTCAGACACTCTAAAACAGAACTTTGGGGCCAGGCCACAGAATCTGCTTTTATAACAAGATTCTCAAGTGAGCTTCATTTTTTCTTAAGTGCGAAATATTGATTAACAAATATTACAGTTTTGTTCATTTTTGGGTTGATACTGTAATCAGGTAAATGTAAGATACTTGTGGGTGAAATATTTAATAAGGTGGGATACAAATGATACCCACATCAGCCTGGCCACGGGGTCTGTTAAAGGATTGAGTGATTCGACTGCAGAATTGACACTGATATTCTGTGTCGATGGCATTTTCGTTTGTATGTGTAATGTCTGTGCATAGATCTTACCAACATTGTTTTCTTTTCTCCAACAGTGATTTTTTAAAAATAAAACTCACTCTGGAATCCAAGTTCAGTGGTTCTCCACTTCACTTTTTAAAATACTTTAAGCAATGAAAACTTTTAATTGGAAGCTTAGGCAGAAGCCCTATCAGTAGCACAGATACCTCCCAGCTGTTCTATCTGCTGCAGGTGGAGAGACTGGGGCCTCATTTGCTCTAATCCCTTCACACTGCCCATCTTTAGGAAGCACAGAAGGGAAATAACTGGCCAAGTCCCAAATTTCAATTTACAGGTGGAGAATCTAAGGACCTGGGAGGTTCAAAAAGTTACACAGCCAGACCACATAACCAGCAACAGGGGGCACCTGGTGTTCAATGCAGTTTTCCACATTCTCTTGTCAAAGGTGCTTCCACTAACTCCTATTAATTATTGAAAGGAGGCTAATTATTCTCTTATCTCACAGGCTCCTAGGGTTCTGTTTGAGTGGAAGAGAAAAAGATTTGTTGTTGTTCTTGTTTGTTTTTAAACAAGGTCACATGCTTAGTATTCCTGGAGGCTCAACTTTTCAGGAATGGAAAATGGTCTCATGGTCTCAACATGTTTGATCTGTTGGCAAAAGTACTGAACAATTCTCATAGCGTCTGTGTCCATCTCTCTCTCTCTCTCTCTCTCTCTCTCTCTCTCTCTCTCTCTCTCTCTCTCTCTCTCTCTCGGTGCAGCAGAATGTTAAGTGGGAACCGAGCCTTTGGATTTGTATGAAGATTGTCAAAAGAGGCTAGGACATAGCAAAGCCCATCTCGTGTCACACAATAACAAAGACCTTACTTGTATGTCACAGCAGCTGCCTCCTGCCCTGTCTCTTGTCATTTTACTGGCATCCACAATGGCCTGGTAGGATGTGCCTCCATCCATTCCGCTCATTCTTTACCCTGCCTTCAGCTGCAGGGAAAAGTTGCATTGGGTCAGCCCCAAAGAGTGTCCCTGCTGATTCACTGTGGCTTTCTCTGATCATTGGCCAAACCAGGGGACCTCTCCCTTGCCGAGCTGTTGGAAGTCCAGACATGCAGAGTTTCACGTAATGGCTTCATTCCTGAAAGAAACAATTAATGAAGGCATCTGAAGATGAAGAAACAGCCTCTCCTGGTCAAGGGGGATGGGGATTGTGACTAGGGACGCGGTGATCAGGTCAGGCCTCTGCAAGCAGGTCGTGGGTCCAAAGTTGCTCTCTAGATTTCAGCAGGTGAATTTGGGGATCTTTCTCAGACCCTGAGATTTGCTACCCGCTGGGTTTGGACTTTGCCTGGCCTCTCTCCAATTATCCCTGGCTTATTTTCTTTCTACCTGCACTTGTGTTCTTGCTGTGCCACATAATTTCCTTCTACGGTTCATGGTCTCCACTTCCTCGTGCTTGTGGCTTCGATGTGGTTCTTTAGAGAAGTCTCCACTTGTAGCATTTGATCCTTAATCTCACTTTCTGGAAATATAGCTATATTTAAACACAGATGAATGTATCCTTCCAAGAAGCCCTCAGTGAAGTAAAGAATCATTTGGAAACCAATCATTAATATGTTTGTGGAATTAATAACTTGGCTCCTAGGGGGACACACGTATACTCTAAAGAGGTCTTGGAAAGGTCCAGAAAATGCCAAGAAAATGCCTGAGTATCTGGACAACTGGGATGCAGAAAAGACAGTTAACTGTAGAAGGGGGTGGGTGATCTTCAGTAAGAGAAGTAAGGGGCCCATGAACAAAAACTACTGGAGATAACCAGGAGACCTGATATGAAATGTCTTCCACTCTGGGCTTTGTAAGCCACATAGGTGTCCCAGGTCTTCTGGTAGAATTGTGTGGTAAGAATGGAGATCTCCTTACTCTCGTCTTCTTTTTTCACTATTCACTTCTGCAGTGATGAACATTTTGGCCCATCACATTTCAAGAGAAGCTCTGACATCCCTAACTCTGCCAAATTAGAAAGATTTTCCACCTGATTACCCATTGGGTACCAAATGCCAATCACTAGAGGAGTCTCAGGCTACACATCCATCAGAGCAGACAGAGGCTGATTTGTGGCTCTTACAAGAGTGTCCACCCACACAGGCAAGCTTTTTCTTTGGGAAGATTTCATGTAAAAGAAACACACACACACACACACACACACACTCTCACACACACACACACACACACACTCCTCAGATTATAGCTGTTCACTGGCCAGAGCTCTGGTCTTTCTTTTTTCACTAGGGTAAGAGTCTAAGCCAAGAGTTAAGAGATCTAGAATTAGTCTGCCTCAATCTCTCAGCTGCTTGGTTTTGGTGGGAAGCTGGCTGCCTGACCCTAGAATAGTTTTATTAACTAAGTCAAGACAAAGGCTTTAGCTTCAATCACCTTGTGACTTGAGGTTGAATGAGAAGTAAAGTCACTTGGCATCCTTAAGAGATACGGTTTGTTGCTGTGCACAGATTCCTCTGGAGGGAGTTTAGATTTAATAATAGGAGTGAGGGAAGAAAGAGTGGGAGACCATAGAACTCAGAGTAGAGGAATGTGTTTCATCTTTAAAAGACAAAACAGCAACAGGCCTATGCGGGGAGGCTTAGTGGGAAGCATTCTGTGGTTTTCTAATGCCTCCTGCCATCAGAGAGAGGTCGGCTCCCTCAGTCTGGAAAAGTGCCAAACCGGAGGGAGGAGGTCAGCCTGAGACCTTAGACTCGTCCAACTCTGAGCGGATTCAAAGGACTTCACTGCTGTAGGGGTCACTGTCTTATTTGATAGAAACACAGACATGGAGAGGAGCATTTCCAAAGCCATACACACACCCGTGGTGGAGGCACAGCTAGAACCTTAGGAGCTGCCTTCCAAAACAGAGTTTGTGCTTTAGATCCAAGGACAAATTTCTGGCTTAAGGGCTCAGAGATAAACCCAAACCCTCCTGGCTACTGTTACTGAGGTTACAAGAAAGGGGTACAAATGACAAGTGGAACTCCAGAGCCCCAAATCAGGTGGCTACCAAGCCCTGATTGGACGTGGTGATGCTGAGACAGTGAGGGCCTTGCAAGCAACACACCTTGTTATCCAGATAGGTAAGGTCTAAAGTGATTTCAATGCCCAAAACATCAAATACAATTATGTTCTCAACCTTGTATGACTTTAAAGTGTACTATGAATTAATTAGGGCTCAAATCCATTTCACTTGGCTTCTGCATCCAAACCAACATAAAAACTTGCTGTCCATTAGTGCCTCTGAGATGACGGGACATCAGAAATCACATGGACCAGGAGGTTTCCAGTCCACCCCTGCAGGACAGTTTTATTGGTAAAGGGGAGTTTTCTCGTAGTCTCTCACACCTGCCAGTCTCCCATCTCCAGGCTTTACCACTGGAAAAATATGTAGATATCTTGGTTAGATCCAAATTGAAGAGTCTCAGGGTGAAGGGAATTCAACTTGGGTTACTTGCCTCTATCCAGCCCTCACTAGAGCAGGATGTTGATTTGGGGTTTCTATTACTGTTTGCCTCAGTGTTTTTGTATTCTGTTTCTATCTAACAAAGCCTTCATATTTAGGCATCAGGTCAAGATGTGGAAAAGACTTTCTTTTTCATATCATCTGTGGTCATGGCTACTCATGGCTACAAATAGGCTATCTTGAAGAATTCTAAGACCAGCAAGAGGCCCAGTGCAGTGATTGATTAGTAATGCCTTTCACTGGTGTGGGAGGGTGGAGCGATGGCATGCATGCCACACATTTGTCATTCATAGCCAATCGGCCTTAAAGGTCCCAAATTCAAAGTAGATGTACTAGGTACATCAGATGTGGTTTCTACCTTCAGAGTCAAATGAAAGAGACAGGTAGTTAAGAGACTAGTTATAGGAAAGTAATAAGGGCCAATGCTATTGCTAAGGAACAGAGGTAACATACAAGCAAGGAAAGAGCAATTTTTTTGTGTGGCATGGATACATTTAGATTATCTTTGGATAACTGCTTTGGGGAGGGGAGCCAGAGAGATAATTGTATTTATATTACACTTAAATTGCACATTTAAAATGCATTATTCTATTTCCTCCCATGTACTTACATGTCTACGATTTTCTCAAATTAGTATTGAAATGATATTTGATTGCCCGCATACACCAATCAGATTAGAGTTCAGCTAGATGTGCTCCCTGAGAGACGACAGGTGCCATTGCCTTGTGATTGCTTTCTGTAAGTGAGCCCCTTGGGGTTTACCAACGGCTGTTGTATATACATTTGAAAATTACATTTGAAATCATGCTCTAACAAAGTGGTTAAGGCTACCAACAAGATGGCTTTATAGTGTGACAAATCAGCTCTCCTCTCTCCCTCTAGAAATGAGATGTGGGATTTTGGACAAGTCCCCAAACTCCTCAGACTGAGTGTCCTCACTGGATAACCACTCAGATATGGTAGATGACGAGGGTCAAGTTTTAATACAGTGCCTAGCACACAGTAGGTCTCAATAAAGGAAGGCTGTTAAATGTCAAAACTTATACCTGTACCCGTATATATGAAAGAGGGCTCATAAACATCTCTAAAATATAGACACCAGAAGCCCAGACACAGCCTCATACCACATCCAGGTAGGAAATTGATTGCTGATCTTTGGTTTGATGCCGCCTTTGCTCGGAATGTGACTCTTGCAAGCTCAAGGAAGAGACCAAGAAATTGGTTTCAGATTTTTAGCTACAGTGGAGAGCCAAGAGTCTATTTTTGCCAAATCTGCCCCTTCCTGCCCTTGGCCAGGTCAGAAGAACCCATAAATTCTGGCTGTCTGACAGGAGGATGCTGGGACCACCATAGGGTCCCACACCACACACCTGGGTTGCCCTGATGCCAGAACACCTCCCCCTGGGCTAGGCCCAAACCACAATGCACTTGGCCTTGGGCCTGTTTTCCCTTTAAAATTTTAAGCCCATGAGTGTTTTTGGTGGGAATTTAATCCACATGTTTTTTTTTTTCTTCAATTCATTTGCATTTAACTCATAAAAGCTTTGTTTTTAAAGAGGAGGTGGATGGTCCAAGAACCATTTCTTTCTTTATTCTTCTTTTCTTTCTTTTTCATACTTATGCCTCCTTTCCACCTCCTTTTCCTTCTCCTCCTTGTAATTCCTCTTTTTCAAGAAAAGAAATTACTCTTGCCACTTTTTTTTTTTTTGTAAATATCTAAGACCGAGGGTCTGAGTTTGCTTGGTGATTAGTATCCATTGATCTGAGTAAGGGCTGCATGACTGTTTCCAGAGCAAAACCCGAAGCATTATTTCTATTTCTGTGCTTGCTCGGAGGATGTCATGGAAAGGTACATTTAGGATAAAGCTACTTATCACAGTGTGATATGAGTCATTTTGATGACTCACACGAGGGCGGGGTGGAGCAGATGGCTGGCAGCACGCTCTTTTATATTGTTTCTGGAAATTTGGGGTTAAAATGCTTTATCTTCAGCCTCCAGAAGATACTTGTGGCTCTGGACTCAGAATTCAAAATAGTGCACCTGAGGGGATCCGGATTGATGATAGGTGTGGGAATGGAGAGAGTGATCCTGGCACTCAAGAATGCATGTGGAGAGACAGAGGAACAAGACAGTGCCCCATGTCTACGGCGTGGTGTGGAGGTGAGAGAAAGACTGGCAAATTCCGTGGCCTTTGTAACATGTGACTATATCCTGTGGCCTTTGTAACATGTGACTATATCCTGTGATGACTGTCGGTTTGTACATTCTGATAACGCTGCAGTGGCACAAGCCTGTAATTCCAGCACTCTGGGAGGCTGAGGCAGGATGATCTCCATGGTGAAGAAGTAAAGAAAGGAGAAGGCAGGAACTGGCCTGCAGATCGTTCCTGACACAGAGGCATGTGGAGAGTTCTATTCTCCTCTGTGTTCAGCATTCTGTGTATGGGGATGTGTGTGTGTGGGTATGTGTTCCAGCAAAGACAAGCCTATACTTTTTTCTTTTCTTTTATCCCTCACGGCTCATAGATTAGGGCTCAATAAATACTAAGTGTTCCATGGAAATTTGCTTATGTTGAACATCACTTTAGCCTGTCTCCTGAAACATATAGGGAGGTACACGGGTTAAAGACTTGTGACATTGTTTTAAACTTGGGACGTGAGTTCTTTCCTTGAAGTAATTTCGTTTTCCTTGGGATGCGTTAGAGGCAAAACCATCCTCCACCCTGTTTCACTGTGAAATGAGGAAGCAATTCTGCACAGCGACTCAGAACCTCGGCTGGGGAACCCGTCTGAGTTGGTAGCTTCGAGGTAGCAGCAGTGTGCTCCATTTCTCAGCACCTCCATTTTCATCATTTTTCAAATGAGGGCCCTTGAAACACAGAACATTAAAAATAATCACCTCAATTCATAGATAAGCAAACTAATTCATATTTAGACTACTTAGAAACCTGCGTTGGGACCCTTCAGGAAGAGAGCAGATAGAGTGGGTAGATTGGAGGCCCCAGACAGTCTATTTCAAAGCTTGTCTTGGCCACTCCTGGCTGTGTGGCTTCGGGCAAGTTACTTAAAGTCTACGATGCCAGGTTTCTTTATTTGAGGAACAGGGTGACAATAGTGGCTATCCCATAGGTTCAGAGTCACTATAAGACCGCCCTTGGTCTGTACCGAGGAGTGAGTGATTATCAGATTTAATCACTCCAGCGTTGTGCAATCCAAGGTCCACTGGGCTGGTCATGGTTGGAATCTATCTTCTGAGGGTCGTTGTTCTAACGGCTCCTTCCAGCCTGCGTGTTACGTTCACAGCAGGCTCCAGATTTTTAAAAAGTTCCCTTCAGCAGTTTTCATATGCAGTAGTGATAAGAAGGGCAGCTGTACATACCACCCTCAACTACCTCCGAGGATATTTTTCTCGAAAATCAAGTGTAATTTGGAAACTTTATGTACAAATGGCATCACTCACCATTTGTCAAGCCCTTATTGTCTTGCGAGGGGCATGCGCTGATTTTTCACTATTATTCTCATATCAGAGATGTGAAAATACATTTTTTCTATTTCCTCCCTTTCCTGAGAGCCCCTGATGGGGGCTGAGCACAGCATAGGGGGCTTGTTTTAGAAGAACCAGAACAGCCCCCCACCCCCGGGGGAGAGATACATCTGATCCCTCCAGTCATTATCATTTTAATGTACGAGATGACATTATGCCGAAAAGAAGGGGTTCATAAATTATATCTGATTTTAGAAAGTTTTCCAGCCATTGTATAAATGACAGATCTATAAAAGAAGACTGAAAATGAATTTCAAATTAAAAAAAAATAATTCCATGTTTTTATGGCAAGCTTAAAAAAAATTATTGGAACAAAATGTTTCTGAAGAGGGTGATTCAGCCTGTGGAGCCGAGCAGTGCCTGGTGGAAGGAGGGAGACTGAGAACGAGGGGGAACCTTGGGGCCTGTCAGCACGGAATGACAGTCACCAAGCTGGTGTGCCCGGAAGCTAGAACTGGGTCCCAGAGGTCTAAGGGGGAGCGGCTTAATTGTCTGCGTTGAGGGGAGCAAATGCGTAGAGTGTGAGGGAAACAGTGGTTCCCGGGCCCCCGACAGGCTTGAAGGCCTAGACACGCTTGACAGACGCTCTTGAGCCCCGAACTTCTCCACACACTCATTTACACTGGGCTTGGTTGCAGCAGGGCAGAAATGGACAGTTTCCCTTCTCTTTTTGCACCCCGCAATTTACAGGGGTCAGAGAAGCTCTTAGTGGAAACATTCCCCTGAACTGTCCCCTCCCCTCCTGACCGTCCAGGGACATTTAGAACAGTCTGAAGGCCTGCGGGAGGCCTCAGAGGGACCAGGAAGGAGAGAGGGGAAGAGGCCTTTGCCAAAAGCCCGAGGGCTGAAGAGAAGAGGCTGACGCTGAGACTCTGACACCACAAGGCCGGACACCTCCGTGGGGGCTTGTCACCCCAGCGGAGTTCTTTCCCGAGGCTGCCAGGTCAAGGTCGCCAGAACAAATCGATTATATACACAGTGGGCTGGGGGCAGTGGGGTGCATAAGGAGCAGACTCCTGGTTTCTGGCTTCATCTGTGTGGCTTGCAGTGTTTGAGGTGAACGAGTCCAGCATTCAGGCTGCCTGGGTGGGAAGGCTCATCAGAGCTGCCGTCCTCCTGGCGAGGTAGCAGGCGCACAGATTCCCAGGCGCCTGGAAATGCCCCGAGGGACATAGAAATAGTAGTAAAACAGACTGACATTCCTGCTAATCAGTGGGGAGTGGTGGAGGGAAGCAGAGGGGCCCGGATGCCGCTTGGCTTGGAATCCCAGCCTTTTGGAGGCTGAGGCAGGAGAATTGAAAGTTCAAGGCCATGCTAGTCTAAATAGCGAGACCCTGTCTCAAAAAACAAAACAAATAAATAAATACAAATCAAAAAATTGGTTAACCCATTGTGTTCCACAAACCACCTCTGTTTGCATAGTGTCCACCCAGTTTCCTTCTTTAGTCCTTTCTTCACCCATCCAACAAACACTGGGCTCGATTCTGTGATAGAAATAGGACAGAAAAAAGTGGAATAGGTGTCCTCATCTCCCGGGCAGGATGGCTCCTGAGTCCTGGTAGAGCAGCCCAAGAGAAGCTCATGGGTTGTCACATGTCACACTGTTCTGCCCTCAGCCTCTGTCTTGCAGGAGCCACCACGGCCCCAAGCACCCACCCCACGCCAGCTCACACCACCCATAGTCACACGGATGCCTCTCTGACAGGCTTCCAGTGGCCTCAGGTCAATTTTTCTGCATGTCTGATGGGTATTCTCTGCTGACAAGTGTCTTCCTTAAACATACTCTCCCAGGCACAGAAGTCCTCCAGAAGTTCTGTGAGGGAAGGCTGCCCAGTCAGAGACATCTAGGAAATTCTCTGCTCGGCCTTTCATCACACATGCGGGCAGACTCAAGACTCTTAGACCCCCTGGAGTGATGAGATCTATTTAACTTTGTCTAAGCAAGCGTTCCTTGATCTTGCTTGGTCACAAGGCATTTTGTCTCACAACACTTTTCAATATTTTTTCTTTTTCCTTTCCCATTACAATCCCCATCTTCTTTTCTTGCCTTGTTTTTCTCCTTAGAACTCAGCACTTTTTGAAATTCATCTTTCTGTATGTGTATACGTACTTATGGAATATAGCCAGCTCTCCCATGCACAAGTTCCACATCGGAGCAGCCAGCCAATCGTGGACTAAAAATATTTTTTAAAAGAATGTGTCCATGCTGAACATGTATGGACTTTTTTCTTGCCATTATTTCCTAAACATTACAGTACAACAACTACTTACATTTACATTGCGTTAGCTATTACAAGTATCCTAGTCATGATTTAAATATAGGGGAAGCTGATTGTAGGTTATGGAAATACTACGCCATGTTATACAAGAAACTCAAACATCCATAGACTTTTCCTTGTCACTGCTTTGATCTTCACATGACCTTCTCTTCTTGTGCGTCTTTCCTCTGTGCCTTTTATAAGGACACTTGTCATTGGGCTTCGGGCCTTTCTGGATTATCCAGGATGATCTACCCTGCAGGTTCTTAAACACATCTGTGAAGACCATTTTATTACAAATAAGGTCACATACACAGGTTCTGGGAGTTAGGACACAGATACATCTTTGACAGAGGCCACCATTCAATTTACCACAGGTTGCTAGAATTAAATCCAGCGCTTTGGCCTGGGGATTTAGCTCAGTGGTAGAGCGCTGGCCTATCAAGTGCAAGGCCCTGAGTTCAGTCCCAGCACCACAAACAAACAAACAAACAAAAATAAAAAAAGTAAATAAATCCAGCAGTTCATAAGAAAGAAGTAAAACACTTCTCAGAGGTAAGGAACACAAACTTATTGTTTCTAGAGACACTGAGCTTCTTTTGTAGAACACTGTTTTTTCTATTTATAAATATCTCATGTGAAAGGATTTGGGATTGTTTCTCTCCCTTTCATTTCTACCTCTGCAACCCACTTCTCACCCAGAGCTGTCGGTCCTCTTCAGAGCAAAGTCTTCGAAGCCTCCTTGGATCAGGTAGACCTTGGCCGCCTTGACTTGCTCAGCTACCTGCCAAGCCAGCTGGGATTCTTCTCCATCCTATAAACACAGCACCATACAGCTGGGCTCTGAGGTGTCACTGAAGGACCCCAAAGCACCATCCTGGGACTTCCTCTCCTCCCGATTCCCTCACCTGTGCTCTCTAATCTCACTGTAAGATTTAGTTGCCTTGTCTATGTGTCTGTTACGCATTGTGACTCTGTGTCGTCAGCTGTCTTGTATTAGGTTACCAGGGATGCTGTAGAGTGAGCAGCTTCAACAGGGAAAGCGATTGTCTCACGGTGCTGGGGCCAGCGGTGGTTCCGTTCAGAGGGCTCTGTCCTCGACTGGCAGATGGCCGCCTCTCCCTGTTTCTTGACATGGTCTTTTCTGTAATAGCGCTTGTGTCCTGATCGCCTCTTGTCACAGGACCCAGTCAGACTGGATTAGGATCAGGATCAGGGTCACCTCATCCCCTCCTCAAAGCCCTGTCTCCAAACACAGCCACGTTCCGAGGCCCTGGAAATTAGGATTTTGACATAAAAACACCCCAGGCATTTGTATTTATGTCAGCATCCCTCACCAGAGGAGAAGGTCAGTGACGCAGAGGTCTCACCTTTCCCTTCTCCTCCATCTCCATCCTCTCCCGCGTCACCTCCATCATCTCTTCTGCTTTGTCCTGCCTCTCCTCTCTTCTCTCTCTCTTCCTTTTTCTCCTTAACTTGCTGCTTCTTCATAAGAGGTAGCACCTTCTACATGCTAGATTTCCTGTATCCCCGACAATGACTTGGAAGAGACAATGGCATCGTCACCTTTTAACTTGAGTTGGGGAGGCTGGTGGCCTTTCAGTCCATGTGCGAGGTGATGAGGCTGAAATTAAATCCTGGCTTGTGGGGTGCCAGAGCTTTTACCCTTCACAAAATGCAGACTCCTCAGAGGCCCACTACCCCACACAATGGGTATGGATATAACAGAGATGTGTGCTAAATGAATGAACAGATGTTGACTCATAGGGGCCACTTAAAATATTTTAAAAATAGCAGAGGAAGGTAAGAAAATCAGATCATTTGAGCCCAAGCTATTCGTGCATCTGATAATTGCCACACAAGCATCTAAACAGCACATTTGTTAGTGGTCTGTGGGGTGATTAGAAGGCGCATGCTTGCTTCTGTAGAAATAAGACCTCATTATCCTGTCTTTTTAATTTCAAGCCTGACATTTATGAAAGGTGAACAGATATCTTATCTGTAAGAGCAGCCAGCCACTGCAGGGCTCCTGCCTTCACAAAAATACTTCTCCTAGTGTTTGTTTTCCTGGAGTCTCCGCTCGTGGCTATTTGGCAAGACTTTATTAAAACATGAAACTTCAGATCGCAGATGGGAGGCAGCGATCTGGCAGCACCATCAAAGCTGCAGAAAGAAAGCGGGAGGATCTGCCTTGGCAGCGACTCCTCTGCCCACGTCCGGGGGAGGGGCTGCTCTCTCTCTCGGAGACCCCTCCACGGACAGGGCAGGGTCCTGCTGGGACTTCTGGTGGTCATTCTCTGCATGCACATCTGAAGCTCAGAGACCTCTGGGGCTCGAGTAGGTGATAGTCCCGATCAGACACAGGTGTCGCTCCCACCTGCTGCCTGGCTGGAACGTGACAGTACGTTCCAGGAGTTTCCGGTTGTGTTTTCTCCCTAAAATTGGAGCTGTGCTTCTTTCCTCTGAGCTTGTAGGTAACTCTCCACAGCGAGGGGCTTTTGGCAGCTAGTAATAATGGTAAAAATGGCTCATATTTACTGAGTGTCTACTATGTCTTCAGCTCGGTCCTGGAGACCATCAGTCCTCACAGCTCTGTGTGAGACAGATATAATTACACCGAAGATAAAGCAATAGCTGGACCGCGATGTGGCAGAACGCATCTCACCACACAGCTGTCGTGCGGAGTTGCCTGCCCACAAATCAGACCTCCATAAAGTCGATGGAGAAATTATAGGAACACACATGCAGTGCTTATTTCCTAGCCAAGCCCAATTCTCAGAGCTTTAGCTGCAGTGTCCCACTGAGTCCTCACAGCACTCCCAGGAGGTCGCGATTAGTGTTATCCCCACTTGGCACAGAGGCTGAGAAGTTGCCCCTGGTCACGGTGCGTGAAGTGGGATGGTGGAGATTTGAAGTCATTTAGCCAGATCTGCCCTGTTGGTGAGCTCTGCTGGGTCAGAAGCCGTTGTGGAAACCACAGAAAGGTACAGCTCTTGGCAAGTCCTAAGGAGAGAATGAGTTATGTTGTTTGTCCATCTTTGTCCTTGTGTTCCCAGTGCCTGGTATTTAATAGATGCTCAATAAATCCATGTTCAGCAAAACATGCGGCAAGGTGGTGCTGTGGTTCAAACATGGGTTCAGGGTCCTCCTGTCTGGGTTAGAATCAAGGCTCCACCTTTATTAACAGTATGAATCTGGACCTCACTTTCCTCATCTAAAAAGGGGGGATGATAACAGGCCCTTGTGTTGTAAGGATTAAAATACCTAATTCTGTACTGTTGAATACAAAGTTTAGAGTACATGCAGTTTTCAAACATTTCATTGCTAATAATTTCCTATCAAAGGAATGGTAGCTTTCTGTAATATTCACATCATGTCTGTGCCAAAGGACGGGAAAATTCCTCGCATCCTCCTACAGAATCATTGTAGGATGGATTAGCCAAAAAGCTTTTTCTAAGCTCCTATTCGGTATGGCTCTATTTCCTGATTTTGGCTGCATTTGGAGTTGTAACCTACGTGCTTCTGCATGTGGAGGCTTAGAAGATACAGACGCTCGAGAATGACACGTCCGGAGGGTCACAAGCTTGGGAGTGGCTCGCCCAGAGCAGAGACTATCTGATGGCCTCACAGCCATCAGATAGTCTCTGGGAGTCTTGATGAATGAAGTCCCAATATTCCGTGATTTGAGTTTTAATGCTTAACTTCATGAATAATAGGAGACTCTCCCTCAGATGTGTACTCACCCTCGTTCCTGCCGCCCCGCCTTCATGCTGTTCTCAGTCCCTTTACCCCTTCACACTCTCTGCTTCTTGCACGTCTGTTCTCCCCCTGCCTTCGGTCTAACTGGCTTCCTAAACCCTGCCACTGTTTTGCTTGGAAAACCCTGGCCAAGAACTCCCTGAAAGAACACTTGGCTCCAGGGCTCAGGCAGGGAAAATTCAAGAAGCGTCTGTATCATCTTTTGGTGCCAGAAAGCAAAGAATTGCTTAAAAAAAAAAAATGGAAATGATAGAGGTGTGTCAGAAGCGCATAGGAGTTAATGTGGAGAGGCCTCAATAGGCAAAGAGATGGACTTGGAGCAACATAATTGGTAATGATAGTGACATGTCATAAAAATAAAATAGATACCTATGTAATGGCCATACTGATCTAAGTAAATAATTGGGTAAGTTCAACTTGAATTCCTGCTTCTGCATCCGCTTTACCCGCTGTGCTGCTTGCTCTCTGCTTCTAGTGAGTTTCTATGTGTTTTTTAAGACCAAGGAGAAGGCATCCTCTTCTGGGAAGACTTTCTCAACTTTTTGGGCATAGCTGGTCTTCCCTGCCTGTCCCTCATCTCCTGCATTACGTGTGCACTTTTCTTCCGATCCTCCCTGCACTAGGTTGCAAGGCGTTGGTGGGTCTGTGTCCCTCCACAATCTGGGAATATCTGGAGAGCAGCTACCATGTCTTGGTTATCATGCATCTCTGCTTATGTCACAGGGCCTGAAGCAGCCATATTTTGCACTCTGAAGGCAAAAGTCCTTGGGTTTTGTTTACATCTCTGTTCCCAGGTCTAATACAGTGCTTGGCATGTGTTATGGTATAGATCAAGACAACATGTATTTGATACTTAATAAATATTTGTTGTATGAATGAACGAATAGATGGGTCCTACAGGATCCTTCTAACTCCTTGGTCTGGGATTCAGTAAAGGTAGAACTGAAGAATGTGGGCAATCATTGCAATGGTCCTGGGAGCAACTGGAAGGTGAATTCTGCTTTGGGAAATGGAAACAAAGGGTTGTTTCTAAGTACAATGCCTACATCCAAACATTACAAAGAAGAGGGAAGTGAGGAGGACTTTGCAAAATGGAGCCCATATCCTACTATGCTGAGCACTTTCCATGCATTCATGAGTGAGCACCAAGGTTCTACTCGCCATCTCTCTCCACGTGAGAAAAGCGAGGGATTGCAAGGCTGGGTACCAAAGTCAAAGTCACATCACGTGCCCGAGTTAGAGATCAGGCTGACCTCATCTCTGCAGCCTGCAGTGATTGACTTGCCCTTTCGCTCATCCTGGCTTGCACTGTGTCTCTTGGTCTCAGGGGGATACTGGGAGAAGCGGAGACCACCAGAAAGAAGGGGGCATCTGGAAAGGAAGAGGGCCCAGAGCTGGAGAAGGAAGCAGAGAACCTGAAGACATTAGAGGCTGCCGGGAGACTGTGAGTAACAGAGAGCATAAAGGAAAAAGAAATGGAGAATTAGGAAATCATGGCTAAATGACCATTCCCTAGCATTCAAACTTGGAAATTGTCTTCTTCCATGGACTGGGGGAAATTGAGGTATTGATTGCATTTATTTTCTCATGACACAAAAGGTAAATTAATCCTTTTAGAGGAGAAAACATGTTTTTATTACATACTGAGTAATTTCCTTTGAAAAAGAAAAACATTTTTTAGAGCCTCTGGCAATAAAACTAGATTCCCCCCACACACATCTTAGATGAGAATGTGTGTCATTATTCATGCATAATCTGATTCCAAATGATTCCTTGTTTACAGTTTGTTTTTTGTATTTCCTTATGTAAGCAAGAATTAATACATTCAGACATGAAAGAAATAAGTTAAATTATTTTTACTGCTTTTCTTTAAGACGTACAATATGTCTTCTTTAACTCCCAATGACATGCAAAACAGTCAGAGGAAAACACAAATAAATACTTACAGAAACAGAGACAAATATCCTGAGGAGTATATATGTATTTAGGGGCTTGCCTAGCCTGTCTTCCTCCCTGGCACCTGCTGGGATAGGAGACACGGTCTGGCCCTTCTCCATACCCATTAGGTGCTCACCCTGGCTTACAGTCCTAGAAAGTCTCTCAGTTGAGCTGAAAGCAAGACGAACCTCCGGATGTGCACGCTTTCTGCACATCTCAGGGATGGGTGGCTTCTGTGAAAAGCCGTGGCTACTCCAAACCTTTGTGTACCCATCCTAGAGCTGCCACCAAACTCTGGTGTGTGCACATGATATGGAGAGTGTATTTGTGCGTTAGTTCGTCAGCAATTAGAGAATTTCAAAGCCTAGCTGGCACTTTTAAAGGCCTTGATGATTCCCACATCTTGACTATTGTGACTAATGCTTTAATGAACATCGGGGTACTGATTATAATTCTTTTGGATAAATCCTCCACATTGAGACTGTCAGATCATGGAATAGTTCTAGTTTAAATTTTTGAGGAAATTTCACACCATTTTCCATTCCTACTAATAGGGGACAAAGATCCCAATTTCTCTTTATCCCCCCGACACTTGCATTTTGGTGTTTGGATAGTGGCCGTCCTAACGGTGTGAGATGATACCGTATCATTGTGATTTTGATCTGCATTTCCTCAGTGATTAAAAATAGTAAATTCCTTTCATATATTTATTAATTATTTGTATATCTTCTTTAGAGAGACATCTATTCAAGTCTTTAATCCATTTTTAAACTAGAGAATTTATTTTTTGCTGTTGAGTCAAAGAAGCACCTACATATTTTGGAAATTAACCCCTTATACCAGATATAGTTTGCAAATAGTTTCTCCCGTTCCATAGAGTGCCTTTTTCACTCTGTTGATGGTTTCTTCTGCTGTGTAGAAGCTTTTCAGTTTGGTATATGTGCACTGGTCAGCTTTTGCTCTTGTTGCTTTGGCTTCTAATGTCATATCCATGAAACTGTTGCCATGACCATTGTCATGAGGCTTTTCCCCCTTTGTCTTCGTCTAGGAGTTTTATAGTTTCAAGTCTTATATTTAAATTTCCATCAAAGGATGATGGATAAGGAAAACCTGCTCATATAAAAGCAGTGGAAGGAGATCCTATGATACAGAAGAATATGAACGAACCACAAAGACTTTATACTATGTGAAATAAGCCAGTCACAGGAGGTCAAACACTGCATGATCCCTTTTCCTAGGTATTGGAAATAGTCAAGCTCACAGACTCAGAGAGTAGAACACTTATTACTAAGGCATTTGGGAGAGGGAGAAACGGGAGATTACTAATCAAAGGGCATAGAGTTTCAGTCATGTATGCTGATAACTGCTAGAAATCTGCTTATAACATTTTTGCTTAAAGCCAACAATACTATATTGTAAACATAAAAATTTGTTAAGAAGATAGATCTGCTGTTACATGTTTTTTAACTCCAATAAAATAAAAATAGCCAAAAGGATGACACAAAGGATGCCCTAGGACTCCAGAGTGAGAGGTCAGGGATTAAGGACTCAGATTTAAGGAGGCACTCACTTTCAGGAGCTGACTTTGTGCTAGTACCTCCCCTAGAGTGAGCACCTCCTTAAATTTTGGGGCACTCCCTTCTGCTTCGCTCTAATTTCAGCCCAAAGATGCCTGTAAGTGTGTGACTTTAAGCTTATTTTTATACCTTCTTTCCTGGAACTCTTTACCTGGTTTTCTAGATAATTTACATTTTTCTAACTTGCATTTCAACGGACAATTCTGTATATATGATGTCTTCTTAGAAATATGTTTCTACCTCTTTAATTTTGGTATCACACATTGCTTTTTTTGTAGCCTTCATTATAAGAAAACATAGAAGTCATTTTTATTATTTAGTGTAGAGATGAAATAGATAGCATATCTTTGATAGGGATTATCAACTGTGGCAGTAACAGGGCTGTAAAGTTTGACCTTATGAATCCAGAATACGATGGCCGCTGGGAACTTGAGGCTTCTTGTCTCCCTGGGTCCGTCTCCTCATTCCATCACCTCCTTGAACTCTCTTTGAAGGAATAAACTGGCTTTATTTTCTCTCCAATTCAAATAAAGTTTATTCCTTGTCATCTGCTAGTAGGTCTTAGGTTCAGGGGACAGTTGAACCTTGCACAGCTTGATACCATGGTGAAACTGAAACAAAACATAGTGGCAACTTACAGAATCTTTACCCAGAATCTTTACCAGGTGTCTCTCTGCTCTAAGTAATCATTAACTCTTCACCTCTGTACCCACCTTGGACCCCAGCGGATGAGGTTGTTCTACGAACTCTGCTCTGTTCTTTGATGACTGTGTCTCTCCCCATGGTGGGTGTCCCCTCTGGGGACAAGAGTATATGTCTACCTGGAATGTATGCCCCCTCTTTTAGACAACACCAGGGGTGCCCAGGTCCTTGACATATCCTGTCTATGGCTGCATATATCTTTTTCCCGGGTCTGCCCTCTTGAAGGAAGAGGGACCAGTGAATGCCTCTAAGTCCCAAATAAGGTGCTATAGTTTGGATCTGGAATGTTCTCCAAGGAACATGTGTTAAATGCTGAGTCCCCAGCTTGTTCCAGGGAGGAAAAGGAAAATTTTAAGAGATGGGCCCTACTGTGAGATCTTTCATTCGTTAGGAACATGCCCGTGAAGGGGAGAATGGGACCCGGTTCAATTCCTGTTTCATCTTCCTATTTCATGTGTTCATGACCTTGAAGTGTTGGACTTTGCTTTGCCATGTATTCCTCACCATCATGTTGCTATCTTGCCACAGGCCCAAAAGCAACAAGGTCAACTGACCATCGACTGAAGCCTCTGAAGTTGTGAGCCCCAGTAAATCTTTTTTTTTCTATAAGTCGCTAATATCAGGTATTTGTTACAGAAACAGAAAGCTACCTAACACTAGTGGTCATTAACTCAGCTGGGGTATTGGGTGGAGGGGGATCTGGAGCAGGGATAGCTAAATCCATCTCGCACTTGGAGGCTGTTTCTTCAGCCTTGCAAATGTTAGGAATAGGCCCACTCATCATAGCCCTATCAGGTTTTCTTATTGTGTTTTCCATTTTATAGAAATCAAGATCCAGAAAAGCCAAGAAACATTTCCAAATACACACAGTGAGTGATACAGCCCAGATGTTAACTCAGAATCTGAGCTTCCAACTTTATCTCTCCAACTTGATCCCATTCCCGAGACTGCCATCACTTAGCAATTCAGTGGCATAGTATGAGACCATGAGAAGGCAGCAGCAGTGACCATTGGGTCTTTCAGGGACCAGACCCTCCACTCTGTAAGTCAGAGTTTTCTAGAGAAACAGAATCAACAACCATTTATTATGAAATAGTAGCTCCTGTGAGCATGGTGGTGGAAAGCCTCCCAATTGGTCATCTCTACTCCAGAGACCCAGGAAAGCCAGTAGTAGAGTCAGAAATTCTGAGAGCAGGCCCATGTATAATGGTGTTGATTCCAATCAGGGAACAAAGACCTACTGTCCTGGTTACTTTTCTTGTTGCTAAGCAAAATACCCAACACTCATAAATTAAAGGAGGAAAGGTTTACTTTAGTTCACAGGTTATAGAGGTTTCAGTCCATAGTCTGCCAGCTCTGAGGCAGGGTAGCACGGTATTGGGGGCACTGCAGAGGAGAAACAGTCCATGGCAAAGCAGGCAAGAGGCAGCAAACAAGCAAGCAGCAGCCGCCTGCATTTTTATGTCCCTTTATATTCCATCCAGGTTATAAACCTATTGATTGGTGCCACCCACACCCAGGGTGGGGCTTCCATTATCCATACGCAGAACTATGCTAAACCAATTTAGTTATCATACACCCTTAATCCCAGTATCACACATCCATGATCCAGCCACCTCTCCAAAGTCCCACCTGTAAGTGCATGAGGCTCTAGGAAGACATCTAGATACAGGCCACAACACCTGTGAACTAAGAGTGGTGAAGGCAAGAGAAAATCAAAGTCCTGGTTTGTGAAGCCAGGTTGAGTGAATTCCTTCCTTTCTCTTTTCTCCTATCTGGGGCTTTGGTGGACTGGACTATGCCCATCCATTTGATGAGGACCACCTGCTCTACCCAGCCCACCAATTTCAGTGCTAATCTTTTCTCATACCACCCTCACAGACATACCCAGAAGTAATGTTTAATGGTTTCTCTGGGTGTCCTGTGGCCCAGCTGAGATAACACATAAAATTAGCCTTCACGACCAGTCAGAACAACCTCAGCCTTGATAAGGGTCCTGAAGATGTTCTCATAGGTCAGGAATCATTCAGTTAGTTGCTTGATTAGGGGCTGAACCTGGAGGTAGCTGGAAAGATTTGAGGGCACTAGGGGACACAGAGACTTCAATAAGTCTGGGAAATATAATGAAATGAACTAAGAGTATTTCAACAGACCCATATTATCCAATATGCTTCTCCACTAGACTCATCTGACTACTTAAATAAATTCAAAGTAAATAAAAATTCAGATTCAGCCCTCCAGTAATGCTATGCACATGTCAAGTGCTCAGTAGCCATATGCAGCTGGCAGTTGCCACAGTGAATAACACAGAATTTCTATCATGGAAAACATTGTACTGGGCAGCATTGGCTTGGCCAGTCCTTGCATGTCCTTTGCTCCCATAATTAATATTGAAGGACACTTTGCCAACCTTTTTGCCTTATTTCCAAGTGTCAAATAATTTTTCATACATGAAAACAACATTAGAGTTCAATAGTCAATATATTTGGGAAAGCTTTGATTAAACAAGTTGTGCTCTTGATTTGTAAAACCTTTTTAAAATTTCTTTTATTTTTATAGATTTTTCTTAAAAATTTATCCAAAATGACACAAACTTACAGGTCATTACACAAGCTTACAGACCACATTTGTAAAGCCTTTAATATGTTGGTGTGCATTTTGGCAGTCCAAGAGGAAAGCAGAGAAAGGCAATGTTTTCTAACTTATTGGGGTTATAGTATTTCCCCCTCCCCCAGTATTTCTTGGGTCTGGTGTTACATCTATGAAGTGCTCTATTTGATCAGGAGTGTTTCTTTAGAGAAGGAATACGAAGCCAAAGTTATTGCAATTCTTGGCTTTGGAGAAGCTGTCTGCCATGTAAGAAGACAGATCACCCTGTGGCCTCTGTGCTGAAGAGGCCTCACGTAGGTGCCCTGATGACATCTCACATTTCTAATGGTTGCTCTTGTCAAGCACTCTAGACACAGAAGAAGCTATGTCGACCCTCTTGGACCAGAACAGCTATACACTGGAAATTTCTGTGTGACATCAGCTGATGGCCAGGTAAATCACCCAACCACCAAGTGCCCAAATTTTGGAGTTAAATAATCCAGGAGATATAGTAAAGTGATATTGCTTTAAACCACCAGGTGACTGGTAGTTGCTTATGCAGCAAGATTAACCAGAACAGAATTTCTCCAGTAAGAAACGAACAGTCTCTAGCAAGAAATTAACAGCTAACAAATTGGTCATTTATCCCCAGTTTAGAGTTTCTTTTGAGTCCTCTAAATAAAAAACAAACAAAAGACACCAGACACATTGATTGTTACAAAGATGAAACACCTTGGACTAATGTTAGTATAAGGTAAACCAAGCTAGGAGGCAAATCTTGACTACATTAGCTCTCCCGGGCTGTACACCAAATTACCCTGAAATGTATGAGCTTAAAGGAAAAGAATAATCTCACAGTTTCTATAGGTCAGGAATCTGGATGTAGCTTAGCTGCCTACTGGATTTCTATCTCTGAATTTGCAAATAAGGTCTCATCTGGGGTTACAATTAACTCAAGCATCAATTAGGGAAGGACCCACTTCCACGCAGATTCATAGGGCCGTCGGCTGAGTTGGAGCCTTGTAATCAGCAGGACTGAGACCTCAGTTCCTCCCTCACTACTGGTTGGAGGCCACCTTGGTTCCTACTCATGTGGACCCCTCTATCGGAAGCTCACAACATGACAACCGGTTTCAACAGAGCAAACAAGAAACCACGAGAAAGTGAGCAAGGTGAAACTCACAAGCTTTTGCATGCTAGCCTCAGAAATGACATCACATGACTTTTTCAGTAGCCTGCTCATTAGGAGCAAGTCTCTAGGTGCAGCTGTTATTCAGCCTAAGGGAACTACACAAGGACACTAAGAGCAGGTGGTGACAATTACTGGGGGCCATTGTAGAAGCCAACTGCATTGACCTTCCAAGTGACTAATGGGCATAAGGTTATAGCTTTACCTGACAGCCAGCAACGCTCTTGCATTGACAAACCAGAAGGCAGTGACATTATATTAAATAGAATGTGATCATTACAATACAATGAATAATAAAATCTCCCATCCTTACATATCTACCGTCAACTCTCCATTGCTTCCATTTCCCCTCCTCCTTGAGGGTCAGTTTTGCCAAATTCATGCAACACTGTTCTGTAAGGCATTGAGCTAGACTTTTCACATGTTAGCTTTAATAGTTGTGCTTTCTTGGACAAATTCATATGTTGTTGTGATCTTTCTGCCAACCTGCTGGTGTTGATGGACCCATAGTAGATAATGGGGACCTACCAACCTGCTGTGTTTTCACTGCTGACATGTCTGAGGAGCACAAATTAAATTCATCTAATCTTAGCAGCTGTTATCTTGCTCCTCCCAGATCATGGGAAGCAAAGTGAGGTAATTCTCCCAGCCTAGTAGGAGGAAAAGATTCAACATGCACACTTGAGTGAGCAGAAATAATCCTGCTCATCATATTCATAAGTTAAGTTTATAAGATTCTGAAGTACCAGTGGATAGTATCTTAGATTCTAAAGTAAATGTGATCATGTGAAAAAATAGTCATATAGTCTAAATCAGCCCCAGAAAAATCCCTTTAACACCAGTGTTAAGTCCCCTACACATAACAATGTTGTTTTGAGTATACCTTGCAGGCTCTCAAAAAATCCATCATATTGACTTTTCTTTATTCTGCATTGGAAAAGATTATGATTTGTTCAGCTGAGTCCCAGATGATGGGGTTGACTTGGTTTATTGCCCTTGTTCTACCAAAATATGCTTATTCGGTTATTTATTGCCCAGCATATCTACTAGCGCTCATACAAGTTAAGAGTACACGATGAGGGTTTATTGCTCTATTAGTCCATTTTCCATTATCATCATGAACTACCTAAGGCTGGGTAATTTGTAGAGAAAGATGTTTATTTAGGTGCCAGTTTTAGATGCTGAAAGTCTAACCAGTGTAGATCTAGATCTGGTGAGGATCCCACCCTAATTAAGTCACCTTGTGGTGAATGGCATCACAGCAGAAACGTGTGTGTGCAAAAGGGAGAGATCAGCTGGCGGGTTAGGAAGCCAGAGAGGATGGAGAGGGGCCAGACTTTTCTGTTACAATAATTCTTTTTGGGTTATAACCCATGGATCCCAGGAGAGCTATGCTAATCCCTTCTAAGGGCAATACCAAATGACCCAATCCTTTTGCATGAGCTCCACCTTCTAAAGGTTCGACCACCTTCCAAAATTGCCACATTGAGGACAAAACTTCCTACACATGAACCCTTGAGAATACAGGCAAACAATATCCAAATCATAGCATCTGCTTATTTTTTGTTTGTTTTGTCATCGTATTAGTCACTTTTCTGTTGCTGTAACCAGATACTGGACATACACAATTTAAAGGAGAAAAGTTTTATTTTGACTTACATTTTCTGAGGGTTCAGTCCATGGTCGGCTGACCCAAGGCAAAAACATCACAGCAGAAGGGCATGTGGAGGAAAGTTGCTCAATGTATAGCAGCCAGAAAACTGAGAAAGTGGGAAAGAGCTGGAGAAGAAGGAATAAAAGGTCAGATATAGTCCTCAATTTACACTCCCTTGACCCACCCAGACATACACAAAAGTGTGCTTTACTAGTTTCCTTGGCATCTTTTAAGCCAGTCAAGTTGACAATCAAGATTAAACATCATAATCAGTAATAATGAAAAAAAGGGGGAAATTACATGCAGTCTCATAAAACCTAGCATAGGTTTGGTGAACTCATCCTGTAAACAAACAAATAATAAATAACTTAGGCTTTGCAGGCCATATATATCCTCAGAAACAATACTTCAACTCTGTGTCAGATGATAAAAGCAGACAAAACATAAGTGAATGGTCATAGCTGTGTTTCAATAAAACATTTTTTTAAAAAAAAGATGTGGTGGGCCAGAACTGGACTAGAGGTCATGGTGTAGTTGAGTAATTACTTGCCTATTCTACCTTGTGTGGAACCTTTTTATTTTTTTTTGTGTGTGGAATCTTTAGATAATCATCCATCCATCCATCCATCCATCCATCCATCCATCCATCCGTCCTTTCAGCCACCCACACATCTGTCTTAGTTAGCTTTTCTAGAGTCAGTGGTTTGTAAGAGAGCAGATTTAATACAGGATGTTTGTAAGTTACAATATCCACCCACAAGCCAAATGTTGGAAGAGTGCCAAATGTCTATCTATGCACTGGAGACCTGAAAGATACAATCAAGGGCTGGGAGCCCACAGCACTGTCCCGTATAAGTCCGTGTCTGCAGATGATGGCTGAAGAGATCTTTACTGGAACCAGGATATGATGCTCACAGCAGAGATGACCACCAGAGCTCCCCTGAAGCAACAGCAGCCATCCTCGACGACAGCAAGGCCCCGAGCTCCTTCCTCAACAAGATCAGTCAAGTTCCTTTCAGGAGACCCAGCTGCAGCAGAGCTTCTCCTGGGAAACAGCCTGCAAATATCTTCTGCTCCCATTCTGCTTTATGTCGCATCAGCAACAGTCCTCAGGAGGATCCTCTATCTAACTCAGTCCAGCTGGGTGTTCTGGCTCAAGTTAACCACATTAAGTCCACCACAGCATCCATCCTCATATCTCCATCCATCCACTTACTGACTCCTTACATGCTTCTTGGGGGCCTACAGAACACATGAAATGCAGACCTCCATCCTAGTGGTGCATCTTTGTTTTCATTTCATGTTGAGATGAGAGGCCACATGGTAATTTTAGCTCAGTGCTCCAGCTGTTGCTGAGATTTGAGAAGCTGAGGCAGGTCCTCAAAGTCAGGACACCCTCCCTTTCACATCTACTTGCCTCTTATACCCACCTTCATTCCAAGCTGTCTCTTTTACCTCTTAATTCTTCCTTGAGCTGCAAGGAAGAAAAACAAACAAATAAGCAAATCTCCTTAAAACTGTAGCTGCAATTTAAAAATGCTTTGCCAGGGTAGGGGTGCGGAATGGTGAGACAGAAGGGCTCTTTGAGAGGTACCTGGACCCCTTCACAGCTTCCAGAGTTTTTCTTCTTTTCAGATTCTGCCGGAGGTGAGAGACTCCCTTTAGTACCTCCTATTTTGTACTTATCCTTACCGTAAGACCTTGCGTTGTTCCTAATTTCTCTAAGTGTTGGTATTTGTTACCTCTGGGAAAATGTAAAGAGCCTCTGCCATCCCAAGAGTCCCACTCTGGTCATTCAATCTAGAAGAACTTTTAAAGTTGCCCACAGCCTGCAGAAATCACACAGATGACAAATGGATAAGGCCAGTGCTCAATCAAAGGTATGGTATTGGGTAATGCCCTGAATGCTGTAGAATAAATGGTGGCGGGATGCCCATGAAAGATCTGCGTTGATTTCTGATGTGGTACAGACAAATTGATATATGTGAGATTCCTGCCATGAAAATGATAGATCTTTCTTGGGACCCACTGTTTGTCTCCCTCTAATAGTTCTGAGAATTAAGACAGCAAGGGTCACTGCATGCAGGGACTGGGGCTTGCCACCCCATTGCAAGACTGGCTCCACTGTGAAGTGGCCTCTGTCCAGTTGCTGGCTGAATCTTTCAATCTGTGCCCAGAGATTTGCAGGCCCTATGGTTTAAACAGGTGCTGAAAGGCAGGGAAAGCCAAAATATTTTGCTCTTTCTGGGTCATGAACTGTTTGCTGTTGGAAACATCTGTATGGACAGGCGTACTGGTTAACCATAACAGAAGCAAAGCGAAAGATGATGGCAGTCTTTGGGAGGGAGCCCTCTCAGGACCCCAATAAAGCCAGTCTCTTCAGCGCAAGCCCCTGGCTTTGGGCCACAGTGACAGGCAATGAATTATCCATGTTGGCTAAAAGGGCAAGGTCGCCTCATAATAACACCGCCCATATGCTACAGCTAAATCAAGCCTGTCCCCAAGTATCATCTGGGGAAGATGTGCGTGTGTGTGTGCACGTGTACACGTGTGTGATTGTGTTCAGAGCGAGGTGATGATGTAGGCCTGCTTTCAGAAGCAAAAATCACCATAATTAGAGGAAATGCTACAAGTTCATTTCCGCAAAGGGGGGAGAAAAAGAGGCAAGTGAGAGAGAAGGAGCTTAAAGCCTAGATGTTTAGACAGGCCTGCAAGCCCCCTTGTGACCTTGCTCTGATATTTAACAAAACATTAATCTTCTTGCCAGCAATTATAAAGGATACAGTGATGTCGCTGGCTCTCGGAGAGTGAGTAATAGTAATTCCATTGTTCCCTTTTATTTATGCCTTGGCTGTACCAGGCAGATGAGGTAAGTTGGGGCTTTGATATGTTATTATTCCGCACTGGCAATACAGAAAGGGTGCTTACACAAATATCTGTCTGTTTCGGGGGCACTGTTTCACACCTCCTTACAACTCCAGATCAAAGCGTTTCAACATTTTATTATGAAATCATGAAAATCCTCCTCTACTTTGCATATGAATTATAGTCTTTTTTTAAACTACCACTGTGGCCTAGTGACAGAGGCTTCTGAACCGCTATAGGAAACAAGGTGTTAGATATTTATTCCTTGAAGGCTGTGACTAGCGGAATAAAATTGCTGAATGCTGTTTGCCAGGGTACTGTCCAAGATCTCCAACAGACACAAAAGCTTGGGGGGCGGGTGCTTGGCGCTGCGAGGGGGGCAGTGGTTTCTCCTTCTCTTGTCGGGAAACAAAATTTGGTGTGAAAGCTTCCGTGTGAGAGCGAAGGAGAAAGGAAAGGTTATGCACCTTGTAATTTCAAGCTAAACGAAAAAGAAGCCACCCTCGCCTTCCTAAAATAAAATAAAATGCTCATCCAGAGACTGGGATGGTAGCTGTGTTTGCTGTAAATGATGACTTCCAAATTGTCACTCGGACTTCTTGCTCCAATTGATCTGATGGTGGGGGAGAAGCGATTGCTTCTTTTATGGGATTAGCATATCAACTGGGTATCTTCCTTTTTAGTTGGCCTCCTTTTCTGGGGACAATTAATAATCTCCTCCGGAATGTGGAGGGTGGGAGGGAAGTTGCCCGACAATTTTGATGTCTGCAGGATATACATGTGCCTGGTGTCTGGATTCTTTTACTTGGGAGTTTTGTTTCTTACATGGATCTATAAAGAGCGTGTAGATGGCAAGAAATCAAAGCAGTCATATTGTAGTAAAGGAAGTTTCATTCGGGAAAGAGCTCTGTGGAGTTGTGGAAAAAAAGAGTTTATTTGTTTACTTATTTATTTTTTGCAGTACTGAGGATCAAATTCAAGGTCTTGTGTATGTATTTTAGATTTATCATAATCCTACGGCCCTCTTGATAGTTTAATTTCTGGCTTTGATTAGCACCTGTGGTCTCAGCGACCATGAATGCAACTTGTCTTAGTGAGCGTGGAGGATAAGGAGATGTTTTATGGGGAAATGAGAGGCTTCTTCTCTGGCGGTGTCCAAGTGGGACTTTGCACCAGATTCCATCCTCAGCCCACTCCCACTGGTGTGAGGGGAGGAAGACAGAGACCAAAACTCTGAGCTGCTACAGATCACAATTGGGAGGAGACGGCAGATTTCCTGGCCAAAAAATTTCCCTCCCTGAGTTTGTAGAGGCAGATGTAGGGTAGATGGCAACGTGAGGGATTGCCACAAAGCCACAAAATTAGTCTCTGAAAGGAGGCCCACCCTTCACCCTGTGCAGGGCTCTTGTGGCTTTTGTTCAAGGATACTGCAAAGGCAACTGTGGTCACATCCTACTCTTTCAGTAAAATACTCATCCCCATCTCAACTAACAGCACCCTGAAATGTATAGCACTGAGTGTAGTTTACAGAGTGACTTATAGTTCAACTTTTTTGGCTTGAAAGGAGCAAAGATTTGTCAGAAATGTAGGTGGGAATTTCTAATCCTGTTCCTCTCCCCACATCCTGGTATTTATATATAATTTGAGAGTTAAGGCCGTATCCTTCTTTCCTGTCTATATTCCTCCCAGCCAGCAGTGAAACTCTGCTCACGGTCCAAGGCTAACTCCCCATGCTTCCTCCTAGACCTATGCGCTCACTTGTGCCACTTTCCTTTGCTTAGAAGGATGATAAATGACTTTATGAACTATAAATGATTAGTCGTATCTACCAGGAGTGCTGGGTTGAGAAGGATTCTAAACCTAGACCAGAGGAGGGGGCTGGAGGATGGTGGCTTGATTGATTAATGATGACTGATTCATGATGATCGATTAGCAATGGCTGCCATAGTCAAAGAGAGGAGAATGCGGTGACTATCCTAAAAAGCCACAATATCTGAGCCTCCTGGGGTGCCCCCCTTTCTGTTTCCTTCCTCTAAATATAGCATCCTCCAGGCCCCTCCCAGGCTGCATGGAGCCTTCCTATCAGCAACAGCAACCATTCCTTCTTCCGTGGCTTAATTTTTTTTTCAGTACTGGGGTTCAAACCCAGGAGCACTCAAGTGAGTTCACAGTTTGTGATGAAATAAACCGTGCTGATCCCCGCCCCACAGAGGGCTGTCTTTAGAAGTGCTCAGTTTAAGGTGGCACCTATACGGGCTGCTTTTCATAAGTCTAATAAATACTCAAAGTTCCATCAAGAAAGAATTAGTATCAATTGCTTCAAACTCACAAGTAATTATTCTACTACTTAGGAGGAAGACAGCGGGCTGCCATTTTACTCTGCCTATTGCTAAGCTAAAGAGTAAAGTGGATCAGGGATGGCAGCACACATTTGTAAGCCCAACTGCTCTAGAGGCTGAGGCAGGAGGATTGCAATTTCAAGGCCATCCTTGAACAACAGTGACAACAACAAAAAGACACAGGACTTTGTTCTATTTCTTCTGTTCAGCTATTAAAAAAGATTTCTAGATTTCTAACACCATTTTAAACTTTGTTTTCTCCTTCCTCTTTCACTTCCCTCAAGTTTGTGAAGAATTGACAAATTCGTGATGAGTTCTGTCTTGGATCTCAGAACGGTCCACTATTGAATAAAAGCTACTTAGAGCTATATCAGCAAAAGGTGTGACTTTACTTAGTGCCCCTTCAGCAAAAGAGAAGAAAAGGAATAATTGCAATTAAGAATTTGGTAAGGACCTTGCAAAAACAGGTATTGACTAAAAAGAAAGGGCTGCCCTTAAGAATCTGCACGTGGAACTCTAAAATGATTAATGGTGTGTTTGCGAGTATTTTGCATAAAGGATGCTTTTTGTCTTTATCCCAAGAAAACATGATGCTCGCCTCCTAACAAAACTTGGGAAGCTAACTTGAGAGAAACCCCCCAGTCTCCAACCAGCGAACAGCATCCTTGAATCAATTTATTTGGACATAGATGACAGAGTCTATTCTGGCACATCATCTTTTGTTAAGAAACAGAGGCTTGCAAAGAATCCCTGAGCCCTGCCCCTTGATAGGTACTTTAAGATACAAAGGAAACATTAGTAGTGGCTCTTCTTAGAATGACCTGCTAAAGAGCAAGGTCACAGGAGAGGAAAGAGAATGGCTAAAAATGACCATCACATGCGCATTTCTGCTAATATTGGTACCAATAGTAATAATGGTAGAGTGCTAGCCTAGCATGTGTGAGGACCTGGGTTTGGTCCCCGGTACTGAAATAATTACAATATGATATCAATAGTGCACATTTTGAGGGCTCTGTCCCAGATTCTGTCCTATGCCTTTTAGTATAGACATTTAATCCCACGATCATCGAATCAAATAGGCACTCTCATTGTCATCTTATCTTTCTTTACCAGCAAAGAAATGCAGGCACCCGGAAGATAAGGGCAGGAAGTGTGATGACCAAGTTTGATCATGTCTGTCACTGGAGTTGTTTTGTGTTTGGCCCTGGAGAGGAAGGGCTGCAAAAGTGTTTGCTGGGGTCTTTGGGAAGGAAAAGTATTGATATTTAGAGTATTTGGATCTAAAAGGGAAAATGAGAGTCAGAATAATAGTCCTTCTCATTGTAAATGAGAGAAAGAGAAAGAGACAGAGAGAGACACAGAGAGAGAGAGATTGATTCCGCAGGGTGAGGAACGTGCGCTGCCCTGAGCCCCCGGCCGGCCTCCGGCCCCTGCCACGTCCCCACCCCGTGTCCTCCCGGCCCAGCAGCCCAGCTGACACGTGACAGAAGCTGACAAAAGGGAGAATTCCACAGCCTCTGCTCGGAGCTTGTTCATAATTTGTCACATTGTTCCCCCACTTTGCTGCACGTATGAGATATGTAAGACCCCCGACGGCTCGGCGGCCCCTGCGGCGGCCGGTCACAATGGGGGAGAGCCGAGGCCGCATTGTGGCCGTAACCTGGAGCTCCTTGGCCTTTGTGACTGCCCACGGGACGCTGCGAGTCACGGGGGCGGGCCTTTGTGAGCACAATTAAACCCGGGTGTGGAAGGGTGAGGAAGCCGAGGCTATCTGTGCACACAAACGTGCAACAGTTTCCTACTTCGCTGGCGTTTCCGGGGCGGGGAGCGCAGGAGGGGATGCTTGTGACACGGCGGGCCTCCTAACTGCTCTGCGGAGACTCGGCGCGCCTGGAGCCTCGGATGGCATCCTGTTCACAGGCGAAGACCAGATAGAAGCGGGGCGTGGAGAGGAGGGAGGGGAGGAGAAAGAGCATCAGCTTGCACCCGGGTCCCAGTTAGGTGGGAGCTCGGAGCTGCCACTGCGCTGTAGGTAGCAGAGTTCACTGTGTATGTCCGAAAGCCAGGAGGATTCGGGATGTTTTCGCCATAGAGAAATGGTAAATACTTTGGGAGACAGATGTGTTCATCTCCTTTAACATTATACCATATATGTATATGTCCATATATATATATATACATGGATATCACATAGCACCTCTCAAATCTGCAGTTTCTATGTTTTTTGTTCGTCTGCCTTTGAGGTGCTGAGGATGAACCCCAGTCCCGGCACACGTCGAGGAAGCACTGTACCATCCAGCGATAGTGCAGCCCAAATTTTATGTTTTTATTTATCAGTTAAAAGTAAATGTAGGGGCTGGGGATTTAGCTCAGTGATTAGAGTTCTTGCCTTGCAAGCACAAGGGCCTGAGTTCGATCCCCGGCACCACAAAAAAAAAAAAAAATAAAAAAAATAAATAAATAAATAAATAAATAAATAAATAAAGTAAATGTAAATGAAGAAAATAGAATTAAAAAAAAAAAACACATACAAAAAGAAGATTTTAAAAAAAATAGGAGCGAAGTGGAGCCAGCCCATTTAAGAACGATGTCCGCACCTGAGGCTTCGGGCGCCGCCTGCTTGGGTTTCTGATGACTTTGGTCAGTGTGGTTATAATCTGTGTCCCTGATGTTCTGGGCCCCGGAGCTGACTCTTCAGCTGCTGTTTTCCGTTGACTTTCCTCGCCTTTCCTTCAGTCTTTTTGTGGACCTCAACTGAAAGATACTCTAAGTGGCATCAGGCGTGGAGCCGTGCGGAGACTCAGTTTCTGGAGCTATGGAACGGTGCAGGGCACACAGCTGTGTACAGGTTAGGAGCAGAGGGCCAGGGGGCTGCTCCTTCACCTCACACCCTTGCTTGGTCTCTCTTCTCCTTTGCGTTCCTCTCACTTTTTAAATTATAAAGTAGGTATCATGTATAAGATACATGTAACACCTATGTAGGTTATGGAGGCGTAATCTTGAAGGAAAGACAAACAAATCCTGTGCACTCTCCACTAAAATTAGGAAACAGAACATCGCCGGTAGAATTGCCTGTCTGTTTTTCTTCCATCGCATTCCCATGCCTCCACATTCCCACAAGAGGACTCGAAATACACGTACGTGCATACACATACTTAAAAATAAGCAAAAAGATCACTATTTAAATTCCAGCGATGTACAAAAGTAGAGAGAGTACATAGTAAGCTGCCACCATGTTTGTCCCCCGGCTTCAGCAACAGTCAGCTCACGGCCCACATGTCTCATTCCTGTCCTGCCCATTTCCTTCTCTTTCATATTATTGTGATGTCAATCTCTGGCCTCATTTCAGTTCTGGCATTGAAAAAATATTTTTTCTTGCTTTTTCTTCATGGTTTTACCATAAATATATTTCTAAACAGTAACTTTTAATTTTTCCTTCTTTATGTATTTTATAAAAACAGGCTATTTTGCATTTTCTCCTGTGATTTTTTTTTTGTGAAGTTTCATTTTGTGATTCCCCCCCCCGACATGTGTAGCTGCGCCTTACTCACTTTGACTACTGAACAGTATTTAATTTTTTGAGCATTCTATCATTTATTTGCCCATTGTTTTGTGTATGGACATTTAGGTTATTTTCTGTTCAAGGAGTTTTAAACAAACATGTTGCAAATATGGGTAGACACGTCCTCTGTAATATACATGCAACTGTTTCTCTTGGAAGAGACCAAGAGGATTTTAAGGTCTTGACCGCACAGACCTTTCTACTTTTACAACATGATGCCACACTTTTTTTTTTTTTTAAAAGCAATTATTTTAACTTAAGCTTCCACACTCATGTTTGGGTTCCCACTGCCTTCCATCCTCATCAAAACTTGATGTCAGATTTTTCTTAACTTGTCAATCTTTTATATATATAAAAAGGTTTTTGTTGAGATATTAGTTCCTCTTTCCCTGTTTACCACTAAAATTAAGTATGTATCCTCTTTTAGTTGGCCATTCATATTTCCTCTCCTGTGAAGTTTTTGTCCTTGTATCTCACCCATTTTCTATTGAATTGTTGTTCTTATTCACCTTGGTTTTCAAGAGTTCTTTAGTTATTTTAATTACTAAAACTTTTCTTGATTGATTGGAAAATACATTTACCCTGTTAGTGACATTTTCTCACCCTCTGTGCTGCTTTCCATGAACAGAAATTCTTAATTTTAATGCTGTCATGTTTGTCACCCTTTAGCTTTGTGGTTATTGTCATTTTCAATAGTAGAAACATTGGGCTTGTGTAAGTTAATGCTCCCCATCCAGTGGTCATGAATATATTTTCTTATATTTTCCTCAAAAACTTTACTGTTTTGCCTTTTATATTTAGATGGATGGTCTCCCTGAGGAATTCTGGTATATGGTATAAGACAGAGAATCTAACTTGCAATTTTTTCCCATATGGCCGATCGATTTCCCCAGCAACACATATTGAACAATTCATCCTCTTGAAGGAAAAGAGTTGACTTACCATCTGATACTTTGCATGAAGGAAATAAACGTGGCAGAGTGCCTGGGATGTAGGAAAGGGGAAGCAGGTCGCCCCCGATGAAGAAGGAGGCTTCACTGAGCGGAGCACGGAAGGGGCCTGCTGTGCGAAGACCTGCAGGGAAGGTTTTCCGTGCAGGGGAAGAGCCGGTGCCGAACCTTGAGACGGGAATGACATCTGCATTCTGAGGGACAGAAAGCAGGTGCAGTGTGTCTCAAGTGAGGAGATGCCTGTATAAGCCAAGTTCAGGCTCAGAGGAATCGTTCTGCGCAGGAGACTGGAGGAAATGAAGAATAATCGGATTTTATGCTAAGCACAGCGAGCAGCAATTGGGAATCATGGCCACACAGGTGATGTTATCTAATGTGCATGTCTGAAGGATCACACGAGTGGAAGCAGAAGCAGGTACAAAGAGCATCGAAAAGGGTGATGATTACTGAGTCCAGGTGAGGGATGATGATGGTGGTTACCATGAAAGTCTGCTTGGGAAGGATGAGAAACTGCTGTGGGCCTCCCTGCATGAAGTCATCTAGCAGACCGCATATGGGAGCCCCAGAACTCCGACCTTCTCTTTGCTCTTCTGTGCTCTGATTCACTCGTGCCCCTGTGCTGGGGTCTCCTTCCTCCAAATTTGTCCGAATCTGATCTGCTCGTTAAAGTCTTGTTCACTTGCTTCCTCCTCTATTTTGTGGTCTCCACGTGAAATAAATCCCTCCATTTCTGGGCTTTGTTTTCCCAATCTGTCTGGTGGCCCTCGGCCCAGTCCATCTTGTACTAGAGCTCCTTGTGTATTTAAGTTCTAGTCTTTATCTTTCTGCCAGCAAGCTAAGCTGCTGTAAGCCAATCTTTTTCTTAACCTCAGCCTAAGTTTCCCCATCTCTAAACAAGAGAGATGGGGCTGTATCTTTTCCAAGGCTCTTTTCACGTAATAAGACCCTGTATCATCTCTCCTCTGCCCTATTAGATTATGTCTATTGAATTTAGACACCACATTTTCCTTTTTATCATTCCACTCAGACTCTTACTGAGTAAATATTGACTATTATAATCTAAGTAATCATCATTTACCAATAAGCATTTACTCTGTGTTCTAGAAGGTATTTTATGCAGGCTGTTAGAAAGGGGAAAGGCAGAAATTTGAGGATGTAGATTGCTATTAGTTCCACTGCCTGCTTTGTTAGATTCTTCCTATGTATTTATGTGAGATCCTTCCTGGGTGTGATCACAGAGGGGCTATAGACTTGTTCAATTTTTTTTTTTAAATAATGGTAGTAGTCAGTTATGTGAGTTTGTGTGATACTTGTATCTGTCCACCCAGATGTATGCTGTTAAGCTAACCTTGTCATTAGCTCGACTTGACAAATGGCTTGATGACTGGTTACAACTTATTTAGCCCTTTTTGTGTTGTTACAGGCTGATTTAACTTGATGGGTTCCGGAGATGCCCACATAGAGGGACAGCATCTCCTCCTCGCCTGGATTTTAAATTGGCAGGTGAACGGCTCGGATGTCAGCATGCAAAGCACTGTGGCTACTGAATGCTTCACCAAGGAGGGCCACTCCAAGATGCCGTAGAAAATGAGCCTTCTTTGTAGAGGTCACTGTGGGTCACAGAATGCGCTGGCTGCATTCAGTATTTCTTGAGCATCTGCTTGTATTCCTACAGATACAAGCTATGATCTTTGCTCTTGGGGGCTTCCTGAGAATGAGGGCATCTGCACTGTGCCCAGGGAACTTGCACCCCAACCTGACAAGTGGTCCAGAAGGCCCTGAGTGCTGTACACCCCAGAGTTCCGCCTGATGGACTCACCAAAGGTTTCTCAGCAAGTGGCATTTGAAACAGGTCCGAAAGGGTGGACTGACATTTGCCAAATGGAAAAGTTCATTCCGGGGAAGTGGAAGAGTACACGAATTAAGAGCATGCAAAGAATGTTTTACACATAGCAAGGACTCTAGTGGATCTAAAGGTAGGAGGCATGATGGAGACAGGAGGGTACAAGAAGGTAGGAGTGGTGCTCAGATGTGGACCTAACCGGCGAGCAGTGGACACTCAATCAGTATCTCTTGGTAAGCAGCTTTAGTTTGGGTGGTCATGGTAAAGTTAGATAGTATTGGGAGAGACTGGGGCCGAGAAACATCTCAGGAAAATTTAGGTAACAAAGGACCAGGGCATTGGGGAGAAAAGAAGGGGACAGTTTAAGAGATATTTACAGAATAAACAAGGCTTGCTGACCACCCAGATGAGGACAGACGGTCGTAGACTTGTAGGGAAGGCAAGTGGTGAAGCAGGATGCCACTGAAGACCAGAGTCCTGCAACTCCCTGCCTAAAGCCTCCAACAGCTTCGCACAGGTTTAGAATAGAAGCCACATTCTTCATTCAGCGTGGTGATGCAGGCCTGTCATTCCAGCATTCTGGGAGACTGAGGTAGAAAGACCACATTTTCAAATCCAACCTGGAGAACTCAGCAACTTAGTGAAACTCTGTCTCAGAAAATAAATATGTAAGGGCTGGGGATGTAGTGCAGCACAAAGGTCCTAGATTCAATCCCCAGTGCCACAAAAAACCAAATTCCTCATCATGCCTGCCAGTCTTACCCCGATGCGTGGCATCTGTTTTCTGGACTCATCTCCCACCACCATCGCCTTACTCATTATCTGTAACCAAGGGCTCTCTGTTCTCCTTCTCCGTCACTTGGGCTCCTCGCCACCTCTGGCTATGGCACTGTTGATCTCTGTGTGTGCAACTCCTGCTTCGATCTTCACCCGACTGACTTCTTGGGTCCAGGTCTCTTTCACATCCTTAACTCAAAGATGTTTTCCTTCCTTCCCTGCCCGACCCCCTCCTGGGGCGGCCCAATGCCTTCCGCTTTTCCCTTCATCACTTTAGTTTCTGCATAGAGTTTCTTGTTATTTTTATTTTCTGCATAACACTGATCACTACCAGAAAGGTTTTTTTTCTATCTATTCACCCACATTTATTGCCTAGAGTTCTCTGTAGAAACGAGACGTCCTCCCAGTTATGTGGCTCCAAGGGCATGATTCACAAAGCACACGGCATTGTTGCTGCCGTCTGCAGTTATGTGATCTGTTCATCTTGTCCGTGCGAACAAGGACCTTCCTCCCTGTATTGCTCACTTTCAAGACCTAGTGCTTAGAACGGTATGGTGAATGCAGAAATATTCATTGCATGAACAGGGAGGATAGAAAGCAATGCATTTTTGCAGTATTCTGAAAGCAAAAAGTAAAATCAAACCCTGTTTCAGATAGGTTGAATTTGAGTCACCCGAGCAATTTATAGGTTGCATAGGAGGAAGTTGAGAATTTGAGTCTGGGAAAAAGACATATCAGCCCGTACAGGAAACCTTTATTCTTTAGAAACATCCTCAGACTTGGATGCTACTCTTTCAGTTATGGATATAATGTTATTGGACGAGGATTTATTTATCTTCTGCTATAGGCTATTTTTCTTCCCTTGCTCTGCTATAGACTTAGGTTGAAAAATCCCAAGGTGGGAGACTGTGGGACACATCTTGGGGCTTTTGTAATATAATTATTATTGGGCGAAGCAGGAGATGGTGACAGGGCTTCCTGGGTAGGTGTAGGGAGAGAAGGGACCCAGCTGTCTCCCGCATGGTCTTTCAGTGCCACCCTTGAAGCAAGCACAATGAAGGTCTTGGTCAAGAGGAAACTTTACTCTTTTCTGAGCGGACCCTGGGATTGGTTACTCCATGCCCGGCCAGTAACCAATCCCAGGGTCCTCTGCCCCAGTCTAATGAGCTCATAGCGCCTAAAATTGCTTATCTTGGCACTTTGCGCTTTGACCCTTCGGACAGACATCACTAATCTGTCAGAGTTGGTCCTACCATGGAAAGTTACTTCTTATACTTGCCACATAATAAACTTTCTTCTAATTTTTATTTTGCAAAGCACAGACATGTGAAATGCTCTGGGGGGATTGTGGGATCTTTCTGTCCATCTGTCTATCTGTCTGTCTGTCTCTCTCTCTCTTGTCATGAGGTGAGTAGCTTTGCTCTCCATGCACTGCCTCACCATAAGCCTAGAAGTAAATGGGCTGCAACCTCCAAAATCACGGGCCAAAATAAACCCTACCTTTTTATAAGCTGATTGCCTCAAATAATTCTGACAGTCACAGAAAGCTGACCAACACACAAGTATAAGACCCCTGGAACACACTGAATCTTTTCCCAGACCACTTCCCAGTGGGGATTGGGGTGGGGTCAGGAACTAGATTGAGAGCAATTTAAAAGAGACAGGACCAGGGAGGGAGGAGCAACGAGCAGAGGCAGATGAAAGAGCCATAAAATCTTCATAAAAGTGAAAACATGGGACACTGTAGGTAGGAGGGAGGGATGAGGTGTGTAAAAGATAACACCGAAGGCAGATCTAGTTAGCAAAAGACCTTCATGGGTACCCCAAGGCCAGGACTACCCTCCTAAGTCCATGAGGACATCTGACCTCGGAGGCTGAGGTTGCTAGTGCAGGGATACAGTGCACTGCTATTTCCATTTTTTCTGACACTCAAAATCCAGTTCCTCCAAACTAGCCTATAGATCATCTCTCCTAATCCATGCAAATGGGAATCTTGCATTTGTTGCAAACCCCGGAGTACATTTGGTTCTCAAGTTCAGGGATCATGTTCTATTTTGAAATAAAAATTGTAATTGGATTATGCTCAATTGCAGTTGTAATAGGATTGGCTCTTGGTATGGAATATGAATGAGGTCAACCTAAAGGAAGTAATTCATTCCTCTAATGACAACATCTTGGTCTATGAAATGAAAAAAAGATCAAAGCTCATTCAAAAATAAATGGATTTAATGGAACAGTAGTTAAAGAAGTCTGGAGAATTCATTTTATTTTCATTGTATAATATCTGTTTCTCATAGAGTTGTCTTGTTCTTTAGTACTTTTTATTCTTACGACTGTGCATGGGTTTGATTAGCTTAATTAGAGTTAATGTCTTGGGAGCAGAATGTGGGACTGTGAAAGTTTGGGTTCTTGAAGACTTTGAAAAAAGAACTTTTGGCCTCACTCTACATAAATTCAGAATCGAAAAAGCCTGACGATTATTATCATCTTAAAATAATTGAAGCACTGCTAAAAATAAAAAGCAGAAGGAGGAAAAATTGAACCCGAATAAAAGGAATGGAGTTAGCCCAGATTTGGATACAATTCTAGCAGCAAATTGAGCTTAAATCTGAAGTCTTAGGTAATTGAAGGCGAATGCCAAAAAATTCTTTTTCCCCTCTGCACTGTTAACGAGGACGGTCTCCCCTGTTCTACAGTATTTCCTTCTATCTTCCTCCTGTTATCTGGGACTCCACTTGAGACTGAGAGGAACTTGAGAGGAAAATGCCACTTCAGATTAAACTGCTGTCAGATCTCATTTGTTAACTGGCGCGGGGTCTAACGTCCGGAGCCAGGAGGTCTCGGAGGAGAGCGTGTGCCTGCCCGGCCTCACTCACAGGCCTGACGGGCGCGCCGCCCTCCCCGCCTCCTGATCAGACCCAGCTTCCGGCCTTCGGCTGCGTTGGGAGTGTGCTTTCCAGCCGCGCGCCCTTGTTGGAAGGAAGGGGGGAGTTCCGAACACCAGGACCCCATCGCACATTAAGGGAGGCGCCACGTGCCTGTGGCCCCAGCTGCTGCAGGAGGCTGGGGCAGGAGGACAGCTGGAGTCCACAAGTTCGAGATCAGCCTGGGCAACACAACCAAACCTTCTTGTCTCAAAAAGGGGGGGAGGGGTTAGAAAATGAGGTGGAATGGGCGATGTTCTACATTTTTTTACTTTGAGCATCTGACCTTTAAATTCTTTAGGAAAACTGCTATACACAACTGGCAAAACCAGAGATATCATGAATTCATTCAATAAATATTGATATGTTAACAAGTATATGTATATATTTGTTTACATGCCCACGATATTATGGAATACAGGGCCAGGTGTGGTGGTGCATGCCTATAATCCCTGCTCTCAGGAGGCTGAAGCAGGAGGATTGCCAGGAGTTCAAGGTCAGTGCCGGCTACATTGTGAGTTCAAGCCCAGCCCGAACTACATAGTGAGACCCTGTCTCAAACAAACATACAAAACCAAAACCAAAACCAAAACAAAACAACAACACTCGAACTAGGGAATAATGATGTTCCCTGCACAGTGTATGTGGTACGGGGACACAGAGAATAAACAAATAACAATGACAACAAATTTCTACCAAGAACACATTTCTATCAGTGATTGGTATTAGACTAATGATGTACACTAGGGTTTAGTGGAAGTTTTCCATTTTTTAATTTTGTTTTTTATTTTAGAGGGATACTAGAGCTGGCACGCTAAGGCTAACACACTCTAGGCAAGGGCTTTGCCACTGAGCTGCACCCCCAGGCCTCCATTCTTTTTAACAACATGTTTGGCATTAAAAAATTTAATAGTTAGGCCTGGGGGTACATGCCTGTTATCCCAGCACTCCGGAAGGCTGAGGCAGGAGGATCACATGTTCTAGCCCAGTCTGGACAGTTTAGCAAATTTGTGAGAACTTGTTGCAAAATAAAAAATAGAAAAAGGCTGAGAATGCAGTTTAGTGTGAAGGCCTTGGGTTCAATCCCAAGTACCAGAAAAAAAAAAATTAATGTGTAAGTTTCTTTATAGAGATTTTTGTCTTATAAATAACTGGATAGCTTATCAACTGGAAACTTTTATTTAATGGCACTTCCAAACATTCATGCCTTTTCTAAACCAAAAAGGTTTTAATTTGTGTTGGTCTCATATTAAGGTTCAATATCTTTTTCATGTTCTCATTCCTTGAAAATGGACCAATCCATATACAGTGAGTTTATTCAGTCATTCAACAAACACCTGACTCAGTATCAACTCTATGCAGGCTGGGTGCTTGGTGTTATTTCGGGTACCTGTGCGAGAGCCAGCCCTGTGCTAGTCATGATGTGATTCCACAAGCCTATCATTTTACTCTGGCTGGAGATTTAGGGAATTTACTTATTTATCTATTCATTTGCCTGTCTAATTCTTCATTCAGGCCAGATTTAAAGTTATCATTCAACCCAAACCAGGCCAGATCCTTCCAGTTTCTCTTCATGGAGTCTTTTACTTTTGGCTTTTGCTCCAGACTGCCACCTCTGCAAATGTATGAGGGGAGAAAATCTCCCAGCAGGAGCCCTGACTTTGTCCCTGGAGAGGGTGACTCAGAAGAGAAAGCGTTTACTAAATGACGAGAGATACTAACATTGCAGTCTGATTTCTGTTGCTATAACAAGACCTGAGCCTGGAGTATTTATAAAGAATAGAGCTTTACTGAGTTCACGGTTCCCATGAGGCCTGTGCATCTACCTTCCTAAGCATCTATCTGCTGAGGGCTTTCGACAGCACCGTCCTCATCAGAGGGCATCACAGGATGAGATGAGCCGTGTGCCAACTGCATTTCTCTTCCTTTACCCATGAAACCACTAGTGCTGTCACCCCATCCTGCGACCTCACATAACCTCATTCCCTCCCAAAGGCCGTGGATCCAAATACCACGAACATCTGAATCAGGGGATGAAGTTTCCAATGCAGGAAGCTTTGAGGGAGGAGAGCTGGGCCGGAGGCAGGCTTTAAAATGTAGTTAGGAGGAAAACTTGAAATGTTATTCATTTATCTGTGCGTCTGTTTATTTCGGTTGGCGGGATTGAACCCAGGACCTTGAACATGCTGAGCATGCACTCTGCTGCCGAGCTCTTCCTGGCCCTGAAATCTGGTAATGTAAAAAATTAGATCTTTCCAGCAACAAAGCGAGAAATAAGATAAGGAACTCCTTCCCACAGTGTTGTGCCATTCATGGACCTTCCTCCCTCCTCGTAGGGGATGCTTCAGGTGGGTACCCAGTCAGGGAGCCCGGGGTGGGGGACACATGCAACCCCCGCTTCCCTTTCCCCTCAGCTATATTGAGGTATAACTGACAAACAAAAATTGTATATGTTCGAGGTGTACCAAACACAACACGATGTTTTGATATATGTATACATTGTGAAATGATCATCACAACCGAGCTAATTAACATATCCATCACCTTACCTAGTTACACTGTGTGTGTGTGTGTGTGTGTGTGTGTGTGTGTGTGTAGAATAATTAAGATCAGGCCTTTCAGCAAATTTCAAGTATACAATACAGTAGTATTACTTATAGTCAGCATGCTATACATTAGATTTCCAGAACTCATACCTGAAGGTCTGCAGCCTTTGATCCACACCTCCTAGCTTCTTACTCCCCAAGCCCTGACATATCCTTCCCTTTTGAAAATAAGCACATGCAGAATTTTATGAGGACCTCAAATTATTTCATTTATCCTAAAGAATATCTTATCGAGTGAGATTCGTGCAGGTACTTACTCTCCTTTCCCTTTTTTTCTTCACAGTATTCATTAGGAGTCTCAGCTATTGCTATAAAACAAGATACCCCCAAAACGTTGTGTCTTTAGGCCACACACTTTCATTACCTCAGAGTCTGGAGGTGGCGGCAAGAATCTGGATGCAGTTCAGCTCCATGCCTGTGACTTGGGTCTCAGAGCAGGACGGAGGGACAAGACACAATGTCTGAGCTGGGTCCTCATGGCTACTGTGATCTTGGGACTCGGGTTTCCCCACAGAGTCACTTACAATATGGCGGCTTGCTTCCCACAGAGCAAAGTCTTGGGGTGGGACACAGAGAAAGAGCCAGTCAGATCTTTTATAACCTCATTTCGGAAGTGCATTCCATCGCTTTTGCTGATTTGCACTCTTTTCTTTAGATCTGTGACATTACACTCAGCCTCCACTCAAGGGGAGGGCGTTCCACAATGTCACATTGCAGGCTGTTCTAGAAGCCAGTAACCACAGAGTTTTCATGTTTCTTCTTCCTAAAAACACTTAGCACACTGCCTGGCTCATGAGAAGACTGTCATGACCTTGGGGATGGTGAGGAAGGTGATGTGGAGGATCGTCTTTACAGGGAAGACCTCGCTCAGGAGACCCCGCGTGAGTTTTGTCCCTTCTGGGATAGCTTGGCTATCTCCGCAGAACGAAACTGCATCATCCAGCGCCCGGTGACGTGTGGGTCTCCCACCCTGGTATCCTGCCTTTTCAGACCGTTTCCCAGCGCCCCCACTCTCCGTGGCACATACGCTTTGTTCACTCGTAATTCATGGTATTGAACGAGATGGTGGATGAATTATTAAAATCATAAAAAAGAGGTGATTACTCTTGATCGACCTTTATTAGCTTTTAAACAATATTCCCTTCTGATAGCATTAGCAGCTCACACATCATCTCTTTCGTCTCCTGAGATGTCGGTGGGTCCCTGCACAGAGTCCTTCTGTGGGCAGCTGGGCTGTGGACGTCTTTTCTCCACGGTGTTTCTTTGTGCGTCTTGTTTTAGGAAAGCGACGATGCTCTCGTGTCTCCAGTATACAATTACAACAATGGCTATCCCTCTACGCACTCACTTCCTCAGATTTGGATCAGCCCCCATCCTGGGGGAAGGGGCAGCCTCCCTCCCCCTGATTTTAGAATTACTGCTCTGGGTTAATCTCTGAAGCCTTTTACAGCTCAGGATCCTGTGATGCTGCCAACATTTGGTCAGGAGATGAGTGGAGACGAGAGGGATTTAAAAAGTATATTGGGCAGCTTTGTTCTCAACCGGGTATTGGTGCCATTGTGTATCTGGAGAGGGTTTGTGGTCGGATTTTGATTATTTGCTAGTTTTGGCAACTGTTGAGATGTTAGATCTCATATTGTTTCTATCATTTTTTATAGTTTTGTGTTTAACTCTTTGTGGAATGTTTTAGACACACAGCAAGACTCCAAGACTCTGGAAATTGATTTAAAACAGAACTGTCAGTGGCGCCTCCCTTTTTACTTAGGGCTCACCTGGCAGGCTGTGTCCAGACTGCGGGGCGGCATCACACCTTCCTTCCCTGTTAGACTTGGAGTGGTCTGCGTGGCCTCAAATACATATAGATCTTACTACTCGTAAAGATTAAAGATTAAATTCCCCTAAAGTGGGGCTAATCAATGTCTATGTTATTTGTAATATATGCATTACATATTCCTGCACTCTGGGAGGCCGAGGCAGGAAGATTACAAATTCAAGCTCAGGATGGGCAATCTAGACTCTGTCTCAAAGTAAAAAAAAAAAAATTTTTTAAAGGATTGGGGATGTAGCTCAGTTACAAAGGCCCTGAGTTCAATCCCCAGTAACAGACACACGCATACACACACAGAAAATATTTAAAACTCATTCTGATTCAACACTTTAATACATTTTTTTTGTTTTTGGTGTTGGGGCTTGAACTCAGGGCCTTGTGCTTGCAAGGCAAATACTCTAACCACTGAGCTAAATCCCCAGCCCTCTTTAATACTTTTTTGAGGTGGGGTGCTGGCATCAAACTCAGGGCTCTCCCATGTTAGGCAAGTCCTCTAGCACCAAGCTCTACCGTCTGTCCAGTACTCCTCCTGCAAACATTCGGCCCTACCTATTTTCCCCAGAGTATTACACACCTCCTGAGAATTTCACCGTTCAGTAGCCTGTGGGCAAAGGAAAGTCCCACCCTCCAACTTGCCCCTTTCCCACCACCATGGGGTTCAGGCTCTGTGTCTTCTGCCCTTGAGATGTTTGAGGACACTCACCTCCACATTCTTGCCCCCTCTCTAGGCGACAGTGCCTTCTCCAAGCCTGTGGGGATGGGCAGAATTTCTTTGTGTCTGTCCTAAAGGGGGAGGCGCTGCTGTCTTGGCAGAGTCTGGAGCAGCAGACTGTGTTGTTTATCGGCTCTTAACTGTGGGCCAATACTGACGTTTTTATGGCCCCTTATTATACTATTGGTTTTTCAGTTCATAGCTCAAAATCATATTGATAAGAATATGACATCCAGGCCTCGGGAAATCAATTCCAGGCCCTGGATTCTTCACATGCCGACTCTCTAAGTCACACAGGCAGAGCACATTATATAAGGCACATTATATAAACCACACACCTGAGTCCCTTCTAGTCTGCACAGCACTGTCCAGCTCTGCCTTCAGCAGTGAGATGACCCCAAAACCCCGTGGCCCTTAGGCCCACACCAGCTGCCCTTTGTTTTGAGGAAATAAGGCTGGAGAGGTGGGAAGCACTTCCTGGGGGCCTCAGCTGCCTGAGTCAGGTGGTATCGTTCTGTATTTGTAAAGCATGAAAACCTGTGTCGAGGCACAGGAATCTGGGCAGGAGTCTGGGCAGCAGTGCCACCTGACTATTTTTGCTGTTTGCCTGAGAGCTATTTGGAGGTCATCGTGGTGGGCAGTACCCAGTGAGCTGCCACGCCTGCAGACGCTCTACCCTCCTCCCATCAGCCCGTACGTGAGTCGCAGTAGCACTGTTTGCTTTTGCAAGGAGGAACTAGCTCAGATACTTACCGTAATAGAAATATACTGACTGATGGAAAACTATGGTGAATGTTTAAATCAAAAATATTTATTACAATAAAAGACACATGAGTTTTAATTCCCTTCAGTCTACTCTCACTCACTTCAAACACCTTTATCCCATCGTTCTTGCCACCTTCTAAAGCAGTTCTGGAGCCCTCTTTCATGAGTGTCCTTACGAGGTTTGATCAAAAATGCAGTGAATGCGGCTGCGGAGTACCAACAAATGGAAAGACATGCTCGTGTACACTACGGTGTGTCCTCATTCACTTTATTCACTGGATCTGGCACCGTGTGACTTCTGGCTCCTCCCCAAAGTCACATTGACTACGAAAGGTAAATGTTTCAGATCAATTCAGGACATCGAGGCGGCCACACAGCGCAGCTAACGGCACTCATGTGTTCCCCGCTCGGGTAAGATCCAGGGAGGGGTGGAAGTTGCAGCAAGGCCGTTTTCCAGATGGTCAGTCAGGGCCAAAGCTGAGCCCACCTGCGACGTCATTCTCTTCTAGGAATTTAGAGTGTCTCCCTTTATCTAGTGACAGGGTAGGGAGTGCAGAGAGCTGTGTGGAAGGCTTCCGTGTGCCAGTTGTAGAAGGTAGCTACCACTTCCTGGCCAGGATGCAACGCCCTGGCCCGAAGGGGCTGGGCAGCGTGGTCCAGCCGTGTGCATATCACGTGCTGCCTTAGCTTTGCGCAGGGGCCCCTGTCCTAAGCCCCGGCTCTGGAGGGCCCTGCACATCACAAACACGTGCGTATAAATACACTAATTAAGGAACACATGGCTGTGCTGAGACGTGGCTCTGGTGCTTGGCGTTGGCACAGCACAGCTCACAACCCAGACATCTGCTTCTGTGACTAACAAAGTTGAGGCCCCAAGGAAATGTTTCCCCACCTCTCCAGTTTTATTTCCTCAAAGCAAAGGGCATCTGGTTTGGGCACGAGAGCCAGGAGGCTGGGGGTCATCTCACTGCTGAAGTCAGAGCTGGACGGTGCTGTGGAGACTGGGAGGAACTCAGCAATGGGAGCCGGTAGAGAGGAGAAAAAATGAATTACTGAGGGCTGCGTCTCAGACATGGAGACTGCTGGAGATCTTGGGCATAACAAAGCATCGTTCCCCGGAAGGAGGAGCGCCCACTGCCCGGCTTCTCCTTGTGCCAACCCGTGTGACATTAGAGGGACCCACAAGGTAGCCTCACGCTTACCCTTCAGTTTTCTCACAGTGAAAGTGCCTTCGTTATAGCGGAAGCAGCGGTCACAGATTTGAACAAGGAACACAAAGCAAGCAGCTATTGGCAGTCACCTTAAACCACAAGAGTCACTTACACAGACCCTCCTTGACCAGACTGTAGTGAGGCTTCTCTGAGTTCTCTTTCCAACTAGGCCTTGACGTTGGCTCCATCCTGACACTGGGTTGCCCAGTCTTAGTGGCAACCTAAGATGACCCTACGGAGTCATCTCCCTGCCTGTGACACTTTATCACATTGAGAGCTGATCGAGGTCCTTCTGTCATCTTCTACGACTAAGTCCCTGGCCTGCCTTTAGCAAGAATCCTGAGAGACCAGCACGACAAGAATTCCTTACTTTGATGTCTCCCCTCCTCTTAGTAATTTCCCATCCACTGGCCCCTCACCTTGCTCCTGGGCTATAAACCCCGACTTGTCTTTGTTGTCCTCAGACGTGAGTCTGACTGCTGCCCACTATTGCAATAGCCCTGTGGCCAAGATCTTGAGTGAAGTCTTCCTCCCTACATTAACTGTAAGAACTTTTTTCTTTAATGGCCCTCAGGATGAATACCAAAGAAAGCAGAATGCAGAGGCAGGAGGATGGATGATGTCATTGGAGCTAAGGCTGAGTTGGTGGATCGAGTCTGTGTGAGCCTGGCCTCACATACTAACTCTTCAGTCAGAAAGCCAGGAAATGCCCTTTATCGATCAAGCAAATGTGAATTATGTATTATCGTACTTGCCATCAGAGACTCCTGACGATGGGTGCGATTAGTTAGGTCTGTATGTCTCTCCTGTCTTGTGGGACTTGAATGTCCTGGAAGGTGAAGGGTCTGTTCTTTATTTTCCCGACAGCTCCGAGCACAATGCCGTGGGATGTCAGGTGGCTCGTCACTGCGGAACAGGTCCACCGTGAGCTCTGGTGTGGTCCCCGGGTCTCTCTATTCTGCCGGAGGGGACAGAGTCGGCCAGACAGTAACTACCAAGATGGGTCTGGGGCAGCAAGAAGGAGAGCAGAAAGCCAGCAGCTGTAACATTCAGCTTCTATTGTGGTTCAACGAAACAGTACAACCACTTTGGAAAAGAGTTTAGCAGTTTCTTAAAAAAAGTTAAAAACCCGGGGCTGGGGATTTAGCTCAAGGGGTAGAGTGCTTGGGGTAGAGTGCTTGGCTAGAAAGCACAAAGCCCTGAGTTCAATCCCCAGCACCCCCTCCAAAAAAGTTAAAAAACGTATAGCCATCACCTAATTCAGCAATCCCCCCCTAAGGTGTTCACCCACAAGAATCGACTCCATATGTTCTTCTAACTCCTTGTTCATGAATTTTCATCACAGCTCTATACTGGGTTTAAAAAAAAGAAAAACTGGAGACAAGCCAAATGTGACCAACAGGTGAATGGGTAAATCAACTGTGTATTCGTACAATGGAATGCAACAACAGTAAGAATAAAACTATTGATACACATAGGAGCATAGAGACTCTTAAAATACCTGTGCTTCATTCATGCTGAGTGGAGGAAGCCAGACAGAAAGAATGCATAATGTGCGACTCATTTATGTAAAATTCTAGGAAATGCAAACTTATCTACAGTGACAGGACGCAGAATGTGTGCAGCCTGGGATCCAAGGAAGGGGAGGGAATGAAGTGATCATAAAAGAGCCCAACTTTTGGTGATGATTATCTTGACTCATGGTTTCATGGATGTGTACATATGTTACAATTTACCAAATTTATACTTTGAATACTTGTAATGTGTGTCATTTATATCTCAACAAAGCTGGAGGGGGGAAAGATAATTCTGGCAGTAGCTTAGAGGCTGCATGGCCAAGACTCAAAAGGGCTGAGAGGACATTGGAGAACAGTGCAGTAGGCGAGAGGTATTGACAGCTTGGAAAGGATGAGAGAAGTGGGTGGACTTGAGAGCCATTCACAAGGCGAATCTAGAGATGGAATCAAAGACAGCTGCGAGGCTTTTGGCTGGTGCAGCTGGGTGGATGGTGTGCCATTTAGAGAGATGGGAGAGAAGCAGGTTGCAGTCAGGAGGGAAGGAGTTTTGTTTCGTTTTGTTTTTACATTTTGAGACAGGGTCTTGCTAAGTTGCCCAGATTGGCCTCAAATTTGCAATCCTCCTGCTTTGGTGGCCCACGTGCTGGGATTCCAGGCATGTGCCACTACGTCCGTCCTGGAGTTTACTTTTGAATGGGTTGAATTTAGGACCTTGACAGGTATCTAAAAATAAGCAATTTGATACGAGGCTAAAAAAATTAAATGATGTGAGGCCAGAGACCACATTGTCTGTGTTATGCCTGTATATAAATAGTGAAATAATGAGTCTGTAGTGAGCTCTTTAAAAATCCCAAATAAATGGGTAAAAAGCTGTGAGATGGTCCGCCGCTTTCTTATCTCTTTCAGGCCATGAGTCTGGTTGTATCTGTTGCCTGCTCTGTTCTGGACATAGAACTCCTACCTCCTTCAAGTCTACCTGAGAGCTGGGGGTCTGGCTGCAAGGCACTGACAGGTAAGAATGTAAACACCCTGATGTGCTGTAGGGTCAGTAGCAGTGGTCTGCCTGAGTGGCCTCAGGTACAAGTAGGAAAGTGATCAGTTCCACCTGGCGGCCTGGGATGCTCAGAGCAGCGGCACCTACCTGAGCTCCCTCTCCTCCCTTTCCGCCCTCATGCGACCGAAAAGTGTTGAATGCTTGCCTTGTGGCTGGCACTGGACACTGGAGATAAAGCAGTCAAATAGACCAGCAGACAAAGCTCCTGCCTTCTGGGATCTTCTATTCCAGAAGGAGAGGCAGAAACCTATGAGAAAAGGAATATACATTAGCAGAAATTCGGAGGGCAACAAGTACAAGGGAGAGAATAAAATAAGGTGATGAATGAGGGGAAAGATTTAGAAAAACAGGAAAGGCCTTTAGAGTAGTAGAAAGAAACACACAGGTGGAGGATGTTGTATTTAAGCTAATAAATCCAAAATATTATTTCGATGTGTAATCAATGTAAAAAACACTGAGACATTTTGTCTTCTTTTGCGCTCTGTCTTTGAAACCAGGTGTGTATTTCACCCACAGAACTCTACCATGTTGCAAGGGACTGGTGGCCACTGTGCCGGATTGCACAGCTCCAGAATTTGTTATTAACGCTGGTACGGTCTCCTCTTGTCTTTTTGTTGCCTTGGTATCTTGGCCCTATTCTTAAACTCCACAGAAGGGACTTTTTAATTTTAATGTAATCTGCTGACGTAGAAATTACCAGCAATGTCACTCACAGATTCCTGTAAGGAAGGTCCCAGCGTCCATCGCTGGGCGTGTTGGGAAAGGCTGACTCACGACCCTGGTGTGATGACACATCCCTCCTGTGGGGGTCGCTGGGGCGGGCTAGGCCGGGCAGTCTGGGGAGCAGCTGCAGGATGGGCTGGGGTGGCTTTCTCCATGAAGGCCCCTCCGGGTTGAGAGTAGAAGAAAGGAGGGGCTCATTTTCTCCCCCAGTGGTTCTCACCCTGGCAAAGGAGAAAATGAAAATGAACACTTTGAAATGCTAATTACTTCATCTCTGCCAACTTTGGCTGCTTCCAGGGGAGCCCCATGCTCATTTGTAAAACGAAACCATTTTAGGAGATGCGTGGCCTGCAGGAGAGCTGAGGGCCCCTTCCGGCCCCTTCCAGGTGCCCAGGACCCTTCCTGCTGGGCCAGGCTGTTCGCTGGCCCCTTCTGGGCATCCTTCATCAGAACTCTTGTATTTAGAAAACGTTGCCAGCAGGGAAGCCAACGGGGTTAAGGGCGCTGGTTTGAAGGACAGAAAGAGCAGACTGCAGCACACAGCTACCGCTCTTCCTTCCCATGGCACTGGCTTGTCATTTTCTCACATTGCTAAAATTTGCTCCCTAGAGGGGTAGCAGCAAGTGATACCACTCACATGGCCACTGTGGCACCAACAACATCCAGTCTGGGCAGCACTTGGTACATGTTAGCCACTCCTAAGTGTGCTGTGAAGGTGACGAGGTGCCTTGGTTCATACACGTTATCACAGCAGAGTACCGTAGACTGGAGGGCTGAGAAACAGCAGCTCACTTTCTTGTAGTATGGAGCTGGAACTACAGCCTCTGGGGTCATAGCATGATTGGGTTCTGGCAAGGAGCCTCTTCCAGATTGCAGACTGATGACCTTTTAAGAGAGCAAGCTGGCTTTCTGACCTCCTCCTCCTCCTCCTCCTCCTCCTCCTCCTCCTCCTCCTCCTCCTACTCCTTCTCCTTCTCCTCCTTCTCCTCCTCCTCTTTCTCCTTGTTTTCCTCCTCTTCTTTGTTCTCCTCCTCTGACCTCCTTCCTCTTTTTCTTCTCTTTTCTTTTTTGGTACTGGGGGATAAACTGGGGGCCTTCACATTGAGCTACATCCCCAGACACTTCTCATTTATTATTTTGAGACACGGTCTTGCTAAATTGCCCATGTTGGGCTCTAATTTGCAGTCCTCCTGCTTCGGCCTCTCAGAGTACAGGGATCACAGGTGAGGGCCCCTACAGCCAGCTCTGACCTCTTCTTACATGGGCACTGATCCCCTTCACAAAGACTCTACCTCCATGACCCAATCACTTCCCAAAGTCTCCACCTGCTAATACCGTCACACTGAGATTAGGCTTCTACATATGAATTTGAGGGGGATAAAAACATTTAGTTCACTGCAAGAGGATGGCCATTGTGTGGTTATTTGTGTCATATACTCATTTCTGATTTTGTTTTTTTGTTTGTTTGTTTGTTTTAGTTCAAAGTACCCCTAACTATAGAAAAAACTTGCTAATGAAATCTCTTCCCATCTGACTACACTAAGAATGTAATAGCTGCTAGAACTACCATAACAAAATGTCACAGATTATGTGCCTTACACAAGAAAAATTTATTTCTGTACAGTTCTGGATACTGGAAATCCAAGATCAAAGTGTCCGCAGAGTTAGTTTTTCCAGATATCTTTCTGTCTCAGTCACTCTCTCATCATGGGGACACAATACCTGACACCCACAATTTAAAGGAGAAAAGGTTTATTTTGGCTCACAATTTCAGAAGTTTCAGTCCATGGTTGGCAGGCTTAAATGCTGAAAAAGCATGGTGGAAGGGCCTGCTGCATGGGACAGCTGCTCACATGTTAGCAGCAGAGAGAGAAAGGAGGAGCTGACAGGGGAGGGAGATACACCCTTCCAGGTCAAACTTCCGGTTCAGCCAGGTTCCACCTCTCAACAGCACATGCTGCCACCGAATTTACTAGTGGATGAGTCCATCAACGAGTACAGGGCCTCCATGATACAACCACCCTCCAAAAGCCCCGCCTCTGAGTGCAAGACAGTTTTGGGGGTCATTCTTGATGTAAACTGTAACATTTTCCTTGGTTTATAGATGGCTACCAAATATGGCTTTACCCTTGTGTGCATATAGTCCTGATGTCTCTCTCCCTTTTCTTCTAAGGATACCAGTTCTGTTGAATTAGGGGCTCCACTCTTAAGACTTCTTTTAACTTTTTTTTAAGTCCTCAAAAGCCTTACCTGTAAGTGTAATCATCTTGGGGGCAAGGCTTCAATATAATTAATTTGTGGATAGAGACATTTCACCTCACAAAAAGCTCAATCCCAAGTGTCCATAAAAATTCAAAGGTATATGGACAATATTCACAGAGAATTAAAGAAACCCATTGCATAGTTTGTTGTCATGGGAATAGACTCTAAGAATTCTCTCCAAACGTAATTAGCTTTGTAACGGTGTTTTCCAAACTTTAGTCATTTCTCTGTCAACTTTAGGTTTTATCACATCCATATTCCCTCATACTATAGCTTCCAGTATCTTTCTTTAAATAGACTCCATATTTTACTTAACTAAATTTATTTTATATGAAAACTTAAATTACTACCGTGAAATGAAAACTTTTTTGCTATTTATAGTGATCAGAAGTGAAACCATGAATAAAAGGAGTGTTTCTGAATTTTTCCTACTGAGAATTTTTCCTCCTTGACACAAATATTGTACAGTAAATATACCAATACTACCTAAATTCTTATACATGTAATTTTGTAGGTTCTTCATGACCTGTGAATAGGTAACCTTCTTTTTCTCATTTTACAGAGAACCAAACTAAGGAATGGAGATTTTAAATAAGCGTCCAAAGTCACAGGGCCAGGAAGCTAGCCAATTTGATTCCAGAGAAATTTAATGACTAAGATACTTTTTTTATAAATCTAATTTCTATTTTAATAGTGAAAATTTCTCTACATTAATCTACATTTGTAAGATGAATCATTCATAAGATGATTCATAAGATGAAAATTTTAGTCTCATCAAATAAACTAGAAATGACTTCTGATTCCAAAAGCAAGTCTTAGAGTTTGGCTAACAACCAGGCAGGCAGCTTTCAAGAAAACAATTTTGGGCCAGACCCTGCTGACCACACAGCCCCTTTAGTCCTGGCATGTGTGTTTGGGAAGAACACGTTGATGGTCCTGAGCGGCTTGGGCCTGAGCAGCCCCTGGGCCCTGGCATTCTTCTGGGTGGGCTTCCTGGGGACTCTGTACCCACCAGGGTCCCTTCCTATCACGCAGCAGGAAGCGGAAGATTGCAAAGTGCTGCAGTCTAGAATTGAGGGTGGGGGAGGCTCACAGCACCGTCCCAGAAAGCTGCAGAGCTGTATCTGCCTGCGCCTGGGTAACAGAAAGGAGCCAGGACGGAAGGCCCCCTCTGCTGACAGCTGCACCTTCAAAACCCACTAAACTCATTTTCAGAATCGGCTTGGGGACTCCCAGAAGAACTTTCCTTCTAGAGACCCAAGTTAACACCAAATGGCTAACGCTGCAGATGACTTGCAGATCCACCAATACACACACGTATATGTTTGAATTTTACATATATACAATTTATCTTTACAAAAATGCTTGAAATTTTATATGCATATATATAAAATATATACACAAATAATTATTTCATTTTGCCATTGTTAATTTTTACCAACATGCTTAAGGTAATATATGTGCATATAATGTTATATATAATATATAAATACTAGAAAATATTTAGTCTTCTTCCTTGTAGCCCTAGCTCCACCCCAGGAAACACATATAGATAAGGATTTTCTCTCCTTATTGCTATTTTTCTTCAGTCCTGGGGATTGAACCCAGGGTCTTCCCGTTGGTTATTTATTTATTTATTTGGACAGCATCTCATTAAGTCATTAAGTTTCCCAGAGTGGGTTCAAACATGGGATCCTCCTGCCTCAGCCTCCCAGAGCCCTGCAGTGGGAAAGGCAGCCTTGACCATAAAGGGAAACAGAGGTAACTCAACCTAGTCCACAGCTGAGCCCCCCACCTGCCTCAGAACTGGGTGGGATTAAAGCAAGCAGGGGCCACTTGGAGCTGTCCCCTGTCCTGCTGTCTGGCAGACAAGCTAGTAGGAGATCCTGGTGTTCCACCTCCAAGCCAAGGCAACTCTTTCAAGTCCTGCGCTGCTCTTTGCCACTTTGTCCCCAAGGTTGCCTTGGAGGTCTGCCCTGGCAGTCACAGGGCCATTTGTACCCTCTTGGGCTCCACTGGTCACCTGTGACAGTCAGCGTGGGGCCAGGGCCTGGCAGCTTCAGTCCTTACAAGTAGTTTTGTGCAAATGAATTCCCCTCAGCCCCCTGCCCTTCTCTCCCGGAGTCCCCTCGCCCACAGGATTTCCAGGCCTGGGAGAAAGAAGCTGGTTAGGATTTAAGCACGCGGAAGGCTTGGGAGCCGGGGTGGGGGTGTTTATATTTTCTCTGCCTCCATTTGGATGGTGGCTGGAGGGGAGAGAGAGAGGGGGTGAAGGAGGGAGAAACTTCATTTATATGTTAATAGTTGCCAGCACCCAGGCTAAAGTGACAGAACTATTTCATGGGAAACTGACAATTTTTGTCAGCCAGGCTGTGCCTCCACATCTCAATGGGCCAATAATCTTGATTAGCAAAACAATTGGAGGCCTCGATCGCGCTCAGGTTACACCGGCCGGAGCGAGGAGGGCTGGGGCCTTCAGGCTGGCGCGATTGTCCCAAGCCCCGAGTTTAGGCAAATGAAGGGGACCGTTAGGCTGGGGGAGGGAGGGACTGGACAAAAGGGGTTAATTTGATTGACCGAATCTTCATCGTCTTATAACAATCATTTACTTAACAAGTAATTCCAAAAGAAACCAGTGGCGCCGACAGGAAATTGGAGTTCAGTGTCTGTTTGCCCCAGATGTGTGGGAATTTTAGCTGCCTCCTTCTTCCACTTGCCAACCCTGGAAAAAGAAAAAAAAAAAAAAAACTCGCAACCCCCTTGGGGCCCTAATTACCACATGCAGAATAAGTCGTTATCTAAAAATACACACACACACTCGACACCCACAAACAGTGTCACCGCAGGCCACTGCTGGCATCTCGCTTGTCGCTGTATCGGCTTTCATTTTTATTACTAGTTCATTGTATTGCTAATTAACGCTGGAAAATGATGACGTGCCCTCCCCTTCTAGGAACTCGAACTGCCTGGGAGAGCGCCGGCTGTTTTATTGTCAGTGTGACCAACTGGCCGGGTTTCCTGTTTGTAAACACACACCGAGGCAGGGCTGCTGCCTCGGTCCCCTCAAGTGCCAAGAGGACAGGAGAACCCCTCCCTGCAAAATGATGTCCCCGCCCAGGCGGCAGAGCTGAAGCGCGCCCCTCCCCCGCGACACCCACCTGTCCACGCCTTCCATTACGCAAGCCTGGTGGGAAAACGGTTGCGCGAGTCCATTGATTGGAAGCTTTCTATTTTGAAATAGTTACAGACTCACTAGAAACTGCCAAGATTGCACAGCGAGGTCCTGTGTGCCCAGTACTCAGCTTCCCTAAGTGGGGGCATCTAATACAATGATAGTGTGTTATCGAAGCCAGGAAATTCGGTGACACAGGGCGGTTAACTAGACTCTAGACTTTACTGGGATTTCACTTTTGGGGAGCTGTCTTTCTGTATCATTCTGTGAGCTGTTTTGCTTTTAATCTGATAAAGAAAGCGGTCCTGAACTTTTAGAGCTGGAGAAGGGACGTGGTGATCATTCAATTCACTGCACTCCTTGGTCCTACTTTTCCTTGCCTCCAAGTCCTGGTCCTACTTCTTCTTTCGTCCTGTCATCTCCGTGGTCTCATCTTAGTCCCTCCCATCTTGTGTTTTGTCTGAAAAAAAATCGCCTTTAGATCAAGCCAATACTTACACCCTTCACATGAGCAGGGGCTCGCTCCCTTTTGAGATAACTTGGCCATTCTTGTTTGAAACGTCACAAAACTTTCCTTACTCTACTGGGTCCAATGCAGTTGCTTCATCTAGATGAAGTGAGTCTAATTCAGTGTTTGTCAAGGATGGCTATACCTTCAAATCGCTTGAGAAGTTTTTAAACATTTCAGGGGTAGACTAAACTCTAAACCGATTATATCAGAGACTCTGGCAGTGGGACGCGGGCAACAGCATCTTTACTGAAGTTTCCTAGCTGATGCTGGGGAAGACCGCTTGCTGCCAGTAATGTTTCCAACATAAAATAAAGGGGACCCGGTTAAGTTTAAACTTCAGATTAAAATAATAATAATTATAATAGCTTTTGAGAATAAATATATCTCAACTGCTTAGTTCTGGCTCTGGTCTTTCTGAGCTTTAAATGTGGGTGAGTGAGAGATAATACAGACCCTGACAGGAATGGGCTAAGCGTAGACCTCCCTGTTCTTCACAAATGGCACTATAGTTTCACGTTGCTCTCCATCCGGGCACCTGTCTTAGCTACCCATGATCCTTGGGTCAGAAGCGCCAGCATAGCTGCGAGCTTGTTAGTGAAGGGAGGACAAGGTTTTTTCCTCTGCCTTCTTAGGTTCAGAGTCCGCGAATTACACAATCAACAGATTTTCAAGAGAAAAGCATACACATTTTATTAACATGGGCAGAACGCACACATGGAATAAGTTAGTGATGAGTAACCGAAAGAGGTGTTAGAATTTGGGGTCTACATATTTAATGTAAGGGAAAGGGGGGAAGCGGGCGAAAGGCAAGTGACCGTTCGGAGAGATAAACAGGCCCTTCTGAGAGGAGGCACCAGCTATGATAGACCCCCCGACACTGTCTGCTTGGATGTGGCCCTCATTCCTTCTTTCCAAGAAGCACAGATTAGAGGTGACCTTGAGGAGAGGATTACGACAAGGAAAGGGGTTTTGGAGGTTTGGGGGTTCTGGGTTTTGGCATATAAGGGATCTGAGGAACTCAAGTGCTTTCAGCTCAAGAATAACCCTTTTGTTCTGAGTGCAGGGAAGCCACGGTGTCACACGTGCGAGGCCTGGTGGTGGTGACCGTGGTATACTGCGAGGGTCCGTGCATCAGACATGCAGAGTCGCAGGCCTCAACCAGAGGCGCTGCTCCTGATCCTGCATCTGCAAGAGAGCCTTGGACTGTTCTCTTGCACAGCACCCCTCGAGAAGCACGGTCCTCGCCACGGCTTCCACAAGCGCAGCTTTGAGGACTTCGCCTCTCCTGTGGCGGAGACGTCTCCGTCTCAGAGCCACGTGTGGCGGCTGACATCTGTAATCCCAGCACTTGGAAATCTGAGGCAGGAGGATCATTGTGAGTTTGAGGCCGACCTGGACTACGTAGTAAGTTTAAGGCCAGCCTGAACTATATGGTGAGACTCTGTCTCCAAAAAAAGGTCTCCATCTCTTTGAAATGTATGGATTCTCGTGGGGTACACAGAACCTGGTGGTATGTCTGGGCCTCTTGGAAGAAGTGGCATTCTCAATGGCACTCATCCAGCGAGGTGGAACAGAAAACAGATGTCTTAGCTTGTTCCTGCTGCTGTAACAAAATACGGTCACTTGAGTAATTTATAACTGATGGAAACTTATTTCTTGGGTTTTCGAGGCTGGGAAAGGTAGATCAAGGGGCCAGAAGATTCAGTGTCCAGTAAAAGCTTGACTTTGATTCCAAGGAAGTGCCTTGTTTCTTTGTCCCCTGGAAGGGATGGAGCTGTGTCCTTCCATGTTAGAAGAGCAGAAGGCCGGGCAGCACCCGGAGGCCTCTTTTCTAAAGGCACTAATCCCACTCTGAACAGTGGCACCTTCATGACTTAATCTCTTCCAAAAGGCCCCACTTCCTGAGACCTTCGCTTTGGAGGCTAAATTTCAACATGTGAATTCTGAAGGGGTGCATTCCAGCCACAGAGAAAGGAATGCGAGGGGCAGACCTTGGGCAGGCAGCAGTAGGAACTCCAGCCTGTCTTTGGCCTTGATCTTGTAGGTAGCAACTATGTAGAGTATTTAGACAAGGCACATGGTGGAGCTCCTGGGGGACAAAGAGCCAGGATGATCCCCAGCACCCGCAAACAGCCTGGGCGAGCTGCCTAAAGGGACTCAAGGAAGGATTTGTGTCCACAGTTTGGGGACAACGGTAGTGAGCAGTAGCATCCCCTTCCCCTCACCTCAGGTCAGTGTGCATGTTACAGCATCCCTCGGGGCCAGCCACCAGGGAAAAGTGATCCCGAAGCCTGAGTTTCACCCTCCATCTCCATGTGGAGATACGCCCACCGCTTATTAACACCGAGAACCTCACATATTGGTCTATATGGAAATGGTCATTTTGTAAGGCTCCTGAAAATGTTCAAGCTTAAGTCTTGCGAGATATAGACGTAGAGCCCATGTTTATACTTCCCCAGGAGCTGAATTCAGTTATAAGAAATAGAAATGTCCCCAGAGTATATTTGTATATAATTTACATTTATAATCTTTACTCTCTCTGACTTGGAGATGGTGGAAATAACACATTGCTCTTTCCAAAATATATACTTCATTTTTTTTCAATAGCAAAGGTCCGCAAACTTGATTATTTTCTGTCTGAGGCCAAACATCACAAATTGCAAATTGTTACATACCAGATTGATATATTTATTAATTGAATTTAAATTTTCCTTTCTTTGTTTTTCTTTGTTTACTTTATCATATTCTAGCATGTTAAAGCTAGCAGACATCTTAGAAAATATCTAATTCATGGAATGAGAGGAAGATGTCATTCTTTTGGTTCAATCTTGGTGGACTGAGGATTGTGTTGAGAGAAATTCGAGGCTAGATCTTAACTTAGAAGGAAAGACAGAAATGCTGTGATTGATTAGTGGTGTCTACATGGCAGGTGGCATTGAAGTGGCAGCGCTATGCTAGGAATTGGCTAGTGCAGAGATGGGACCATCCCTTAGTCTGCAAATGAAGAACCCAAATACTAGAGAATAAGAGTGATTTAAGATCACAGGGAAAATCAGGGGCACAGTCCAGACATTGCTCCCTCAACTTCAACTCCAGTTCTTTTTCCATTACACAGTGGTAGGCCTCTACGGTCACATCTGACCATCTGCAATGACTGAACCGACAAGTCAATTGCTAAAACCCTGGTTCTGTCAGCACTTTGTAGATATGATCTTATTTTCTTCCTTGAAAGACAGACAGAGAGTAACTTCCAACTGTCAGTCCACTAAGCATACATAGTAAGGATTCAGAACTTCAGAAAATGATCTTTATAGACATACTAATATCACAAAAAAGTGGATCATGGGTTAAATTTCCATGAACGTAGTTATATAATGCTAATGACTTTAGAAGTACGCCTTTAAAGTGAATGAGTTATAATTATTTTGTTTAATATGCAAAAGGACAAACAGCTCACTTGAAATCGCTTGCCAAGAATCACGAAGAAATATGAATACAACGAGATAAATCTATCTCCATTTCTAGAAAAACAACCTAAAGAGAAGCCCTAAGGGAGACAGATAAAAAATGACCCGTCTGTTCAGTCATTTTAATACTAGAAAGCAATATGGCATTTGTGTGTGTCATGGAGCTGAGGACTGTGTAGGGAAGGATTGTCAATATAGGGTGATGTCTCAATGCACCATTGTTTTTAATTATTTTTCTTAGTTATTTTACTAATAATCAATCCTCTGAGAAGAAGACTCCTTTTGACAAAGCTGCTTCTTCATGGACTAAAGGCATTTCCAAAACTATTGGGCTTCACTGTGGCCTTTTCATACATACATATAACATCCTATCCATCCTCCTATTGTACTTTCCTCTCCCCTCTTCCTTATTCCCATCCTCTTCTCTAATAATCTGTCTTCTATTTTCCATTTCTCCTCCTCGTTATTTTTCTACCTTTAGATTTCACATATTAGAGATAATATGTGCTACTCATTTTTCTGAGCCAGGCTTATTTTGCTTAATATGATGGTCTCCATTTCTGTCTATATTGCTGCAAATAACATGATTTCATTATTCTTTATGGCTGAATAATACTCCATTCTGTATATATTCTGTATTTTCTTTATTCACTCATCTGTTGATGGGCACTTAGGCCAGTTACATATCCTGGCTATTGTGAATTGTGCCAACATGGGTACGTAGGAATCCCTATGGCATACTGACTTTAATTTTGGAGGGTAATTTCCAAGAGTAGTGTATGTAGGTCATATAGTAGTTCTAGTTTTAGTTTTTTGATGAACTTTCATACTAATTTCTACAGTGGCTTCCAGCCACTTTTGCACAGAATTGGAAGTGAGGCCAGGAACCAAAAGTATCCTTCCAATATTCTTTTATAATAAGAAAACATATCTTGGCACATAATTGTCCAGCTAAAAACTGTATTTCCCAGCTCTCCTTGCACCTAGGTTCTGTCAGTAGGAAATGAGTGGAAGTGACTTGCACCGCTGACAGGTGGCAGCCCTAGGAGGGAAGGTGTGAGCTCTCTTTCCTCCTATCCTCTTTCCCCGGCTGAGCTGTAGGTGTGGGAAGAGGAAGATGGTAGCTGTCTCAAGCCTCGAGAAGGAAGCTGCATGCCAGAGTTGACAGAATGAGAGAGAGAGAGAGAGGCAGAGACAGAGACAGAGACAGAGACAGAGACAGAGAGGGAAAGAGAGACAGAAACGGTGTCCCTGACACCATCGAGGTGCCATACTAGTCCCGGACCATCCAGAAAAATAAACTACTCTCTCAATGAAGCCGCCATACTTGGGGAGCTTTTATTACCAGAAGCAGAGCGTGCGTGAACTGCTTACTATATTTGGGGAGCATCCATGCATCATCTTGGCCTTCTCCAATCATTGTTCACTTGATTCTTACCCGCATGAGCTATAGGGCGACCTAAGGGAACCGAGAGGCCATCTCTCCACTGTCGCTAATCAGGTCACCGCAGGCCTCGGGAAAGCACACCAGCGATCTCCCACTGCACGGAGCCTGAAGCCCAGCCACCATCTGTCTGCTCACAGCCTCCACTGGCTGGTTCTTGCCCGCCCCCGCCTCTCCAACACTGTGGCCTTTCCATCTGTTTCACATCTGGGACTTTGCGGCTCCTACGTGGCCTTTTCTTTGCCTGAATCTTCCCATGGCTGGGAATTTCTTTTTATCAATGGCCGAATTCAAATGTCCGTTGTCCAGAGAGCAAACCTACCCAAGCCAGTCCAAAGTCTATCTGAAGTACCTTGCATTTCTCATCCCGTTATTTTTGCCATGGAAGCGTCACCACTTGATGTTACCTAGCTGAGTCATTGCTTGTTGTCCTTTCTCTTATGAGAACGTTGGCTCCATGAGGATGTAGACTTAGCATCCCAACGTCTGTGAAGGTGGCAGGCACATAGTCGAGGCTCAGTGAATATCCACCAGATCACTGCATAGTGAATGCTTCACAAGGCACACATTATTGTTGTGAAAGTTGGACACATGAGGAAACTGAGGCAGGTTCCCAGAACTCTGAAGGGGTGACGTGGACTCCCTCGCAACGCGATATGCGGGCATTCGCCCAGTGTGCTGCCCTGCCCTGCTGACACTCACATCTTTCCTTCCAGACTAAGCTCGATTCCTTCAAGTCATCTGTTCATGTCAAGTCACCGCTTGTCCATGTTATGGTCTCCACGAATGTCTATTAATTTACAATGAGAATCCACGAAAGGGGCAATCAGACCTCGTAACTCATTTCAGTATGCGAATATTCAGGCAGAGAGCTGTGGCCAGCAATTCTTTTTTTGCATCTGAGTGGAGGAAAAAAATATGTTTTTGCACTCTGCTCTCAAGCCACGCTTGATGACTCGTGATGAATGACAAACAGTTCCGATCTTATCTGAGGAGTTTTTCCATGATACGTAGAGGAGGAAAGAAGCCAGAATAAAGACGTGAAATAAATATATTGATAGAATTCAAAGAAAAGATAATAGATTTGGTCGTGTTCCCGGCATCATCAGTTCGGGAGAAGGCTTGTCCAGCCAGAGTTCTGTTTGGTTATAGATTAATAATTTAAGGTACAAATGGTTCAGGACAAATTACAGAAAACATAAACTACAATATTCAACAAACTGGAGTTCAAAGGTTTCTGTCATTTGCTAAGCATTCTCTGTCATACATTTTTTAAAAGTGATGACACCGTGTAGAGTTTTGTGAACTTTGCAACACAAATAGCACGTAGATTTTTGCCTGAGTCACATTAAAGAATTGTGCAACTATTTTAAAAAGGGGCATGGGGGGTGGATATCAAGGAGAAGGGTTAGGCAATGCCAACCACGAGCTTCTAGCAATTGAAGAATAATCATTCTACTGGGGAAAATGCACTTCAGTTTACAGTCTGTGGTGCATGGTGGCTGAGTGAGTACATGGCTTCAGGCTCACTTTACACAGGCTCCGACTGTTACTGGCTCTGTAACCTGACACAAGGGACCAAGCCTAGTGGGTAGAAATATTGTTAAGATGCATAAAGCTATGCTAGGCACAGGTGACTTCTTCGTGAATCTGCTCTTACTTCTCCAACCTGTTCTCCACATTGGAGCATGCGCATTATCTTTCTCATGCCATAAGGTCACCACTTCTTACAAGCCTACAGTGCCTCTACATGAAGAAGAAACCCCAAATTCTTCCTTCACCGCCTTCCCAGCCTCTTCATGGCTGGAAGCCCAGAGAACATGTCCTTGTTCTCTGGGCTCTAGCCATGTTGGGTGTCCTGGAATTCCTTGAACATACTCTACTTCCTACCTCAGGGCCTTTGCATTTGCTCTTCTCTCTCCCTGGAATTCTCTTTCGCCTTTTCTTTTCTTTCTTTCTTCCTTCCTTCCTTTCTTCCTTCCTTCCTTTCTTTCTTTCTTTCTTTCTTTCTTTCTTTCTTTCTTTCTTTCTTTCTTTCTTTCTTTCTTTCTTTCTTAACTAAGAGAAGACAATGTATTTAAAGGTGGCAAAAAATGAGAAGAGAGAGAAGATGGCTACTCGACAAGTAGGGAGCATTCGAAAGAGAAGTACTTCTCTTTCCCCTTTTCTTTCCCCAACTCATCCTTTTGAGTTCAGTTTAATTATGAAGTCCTCAGGGAAAGGCCTTTGCCTTTCCATTTCTTGCGTGTATATAGATGGACTCTCATGGAGAATTGTTTAGTGGTGGTTACTGTCTGCTCTCTAGCTAAGTTAGGGGACCCAGGAGGACAAGAGTGGTGCCAGACTTGTCCTCTACATTGCTAGCACTTAGGACATGGACAGTACTCATTAACCACACAGACTACAAGTGCCGTGGTCCCAGCTGGCTCCCATCCTTGCCTGTGAACTTTGGGGTGGCACCAGCTCCCCACACTTAGCAGCAGTGATTGAAAGAGAGGGAAAACATCCAGGGCTCTGCAAATCATAAAGGATCATGCACAAGTAAGAGATGATTGTAATTTTTAGATATACATTTTGGATCACTCCGACTACAGTGAGATTTTCAGGCAAGAAAGTTTGGAATCTGGGGGATGAAGAGACATCGTTAGACTTTCCCCTTTCTCTCTTCTCCCTGCTTTCCCATCTTGTCATTGCAGGCTGTCCTTTGGCATGGTGACTGGCAGAGGCAGGTCACATTACAGGATACCAGTCTGGCGGCCCCCAGGACTCAGAGAGCACATCTTCTTCTCTTTTCTATAGTTCCAACAAAGTCCGTGGAAAACACTCTTCTGCTCATCTTAATAATCATGTTTGACCTGGTCACTCTGAAGAGGGGTGCAGTGACTGGGCTTGTCTAGGTTACATGGCGTCTTTGGCTTTTGGAGATGGAATCGATCACCCTGAACTCCATGGACCAAGAGGAAGGAAGTTGACGGTATAGAAGAAAAGCAGAGCATTAGTAGTAAATACAGAAACAGATGTGCCCTTGAGATTACCCAGTTCTAATCAAGGAACTCTTGGCTCCCAGTTCCTCATGCCAGTCCTCAGCAAGGGTGAGGTGAGTTCCATTTGCCCACACCAGGAGCAGTCCATGCAAACCCTCCTCGACAGACGTATTGCTATTAAATGACATCGTCTAGGGAGCTCTTGCTCAGAGCTGGAGGAGGAAGAGAGGGAAGGCACCTGAGAGAAAGCGAGGGGGTTCTCCAGGCCCCTCTGTGTCACAGAGAGAAAGATCAGAGCACTCATACTCTTTGCATACATCTGGTTTTTGTTTTGTTTTGTTTTATATTATTTTGCTTTTCAGTAGTGGGGAATGAACCCAGGGCATTTGCACTGAGCTATATCCCTAACCCATTTTTTATTTTGAGACATAGTCTTGCTAAGTCACCTAGACTGGGCTTGAACTTGCTATTCTTCTACCTCAGCCTCCTGGAGTGCTAAGATTACAAGCAGGTGCCACCATGCATGGATTTCTTCTCACACATCTGAACCCTCATCAAAGATGTGATAAATCCTGTAAGCAGAAAATCCCTGGCCCTTCAGCTTGAAATTCTTAGGCAATAAACAAGAGGTAACTTGCTGTCATTAATAGAAGAAAGAAATACCAAGTATCATTTGAGAATTGATTATGTCACTCACTAGCGCTGTGATTCTGAGCATCTTCAACAGATTCAGATGAATGGCCAACCCAACCCTTGTTCAACTTCCTTTTCTGTGGGACATTCTAGCACAGTCCTTGGAATCCTTCATGTATGTGGGAAGGATTATGTTCTTCGCTATGTAAGAAAATATTACTGGGTGCCTTTTATGGAGGTGCAGCAGCCACCTTATGATCTGGAGGATGAAAAGTCCACACAGAATCCTTATTTTAAAGCCTAAAGGATTATTTTGTTTGTTTGCTTGTCTGTTTGGGGCTTTACTATTTCCGATCTAGCTTAACAAGATTTCTGGCCAAAACATAGATAATGGCTACCAGTGTTACATATAATAAAATGGAGCCAAGAACCACCTTTGGATTCCTTCATTTTCTCTAACTTACGGGAGCTCTCTAACTTCAGGGGTGTGGAGTGATATCAATACAAACAAAATCTTTGCCCCATCCAAATTATTTGTCTAATTTTATGATATATATTTAGAGGCATGTTACTACTGTTCAGGTCTGAGTCTTTAAAACATCTTTTACAATAATTTTAAGAAACTGTATTATGAAAATCCATTAAATTTTTGGAAGTTCACTTTGTTTTAAAAGTTGCCATGTTGTGTTAAAACTGTGTTCGGTGTCTTCCCAAACAAGAGCACTATTCTAGTTGTGGTATTTTCACTGAGGAAGTCAGATAGTAAGAGAAATCTCTGTTCTGGCTTTAACAATTGTATATTTGTTTGCTGCAGGTGAGGTGACCAGTGTGTTGCTTAGGTGTGATGACCTTAGTGACAATAATCAGTGAAACTTTAGTGAGCAACTTTAGTGTATTTAGTGTGGGATAGGTTCTCCTGGGCATCTGAGGCACAGGGAGGTGATGGAGAAGGACCAAACATTCATCTTCTGGGTTTTGGAAGCAGCAAACTCTAACATTGCCAAGTGATATAATTGGCATAAGTGTATTCTTGTATTCAAACATTGACAAGAGGAGAATTGTTTCTAGAAAAAAAAATCACAGAACATAGAACATTGGTGGTAAAGAATTTAAAAATGTATCTGTTCCAAAGCTCTGATTTTATAGCAACATCCTTGAAGCCCAGAGAGGGGAAATGGCCTGACCAAGGTCACACAGCCCGTGATGGAACCAGGGTTAACGTTTGGGCTGGTTAATCTCCCCTTACTGGCTGTAATCAAAGGACAGAATTTCTCTCACACATAGAGAAATAACTTGACTAGAAAAAAAGTTGGCTGGGTGACTAATGAGCTATGTCTACCATGAAGTGGGGATCCTTAGTCAACCGCCAAGCTCTGTCCATACATACGCTTTTATTTCTGCATGACAAGCCCTTATGTGAATGCACAAGTGAACACACGTAGCCCTGTGGAAAAATCATTAACTGAGCCACGGCGGGGCCCACAGGTGGTCAGACCACACGTTTTTGTGTACCCTGCTGGAAATGGTGGCGATTATAAAATGTGCCCTGCCCAATTTGGGGTTGTGGGTCCCACACATAAACTCCCTTTTCTGGGGGTAGTCCCACCATTTGAATTCTAAAACAAAAATCTATATCTGCATGCCAATCAATATCTATAATTCTTTCTTTTCCCATCTATCTTTTTTATTTCTTGTTCTCTAATATATGCATTCATGTATGTTTCTGTGTATTCATGCATATATATAAATAATCACAAGGAAGTACAAATATATTTCTTTATCAGAGGGTTTTCCTTGTCAGAAATCTTACAAAAAAGAACCATAAAGTTTTTAAACCTGGTTATAATCTTCTGTACCAAAGGTGGGTTTCGTAGGACCTGGTAACCTACATTGCGTATGACTGCCCCTTTCTGACATTAGAATAGAAATGAACATGAGCCGCGATGAATGTAACAATAGCTTTAAAGAGGAAAAGGAAACGTTAAAAGAGAATCACATGGAGAGAGAACAAATCCCACTTAAACACGTGGGCCCGAACCTAATAGTAAACTCTATTGCAAATTTCTGCTCCTTCTCACAGTGAAGTAGAAATGAAGTTAAACCAGAATGAAGGTAACAAATAGCTTTAAAGAGGAAAAGGGTGATATTAAAAGAAAATGCAATGGAAAAAGTTTAGATCCTACCTAAGCACATGGGCCTCAAGATTTTGTGTATGTTTGGTTTGGTTTTGTGCAGTTTGAATTCCCCTCTATAAGCCCTTCCAACAGCAAGGAGACCCTTGTCTTTCCCTTTGGCTTCCTCTTCCCTTCCCCAAAAGGGTCCTGCTCCTGTGAAGCCTTTCTGATTCACGGCACCATAGGGCAGTTCCGTTACCACAGGCAAACTAGACCCACACCTCCCAGGATCTACTTTAGGATCTACTTGGAAACCGGAGCCCAAGCTTAGAATTTCTCTCCAAACTCTGAAAGTTAAAAGGAATCGCTGCTACCACCTAAACCACATGTCTCCAAATTCTCTTTGCCCTAATTTTGCAACAATATCAAACTCTTAACCTTCTGAACATACAAAGAGGTTTTTATTTTAGGTCCATGGAACAAATGATTGCTTCAAATTCATAATGAGGTATGCATTGAACGGAACACAGCTCAAGGTGAGTCATTCATTAATCATAAACAAAACAGCCCCTGATCAAGGACACATTGCACACACTGTAAAAAGAGGCTGGGTTGCCCAATCCCTTTATTTAATATTAACTACATTATGTTTTTCATGTGAGTTCTGAGAAGGTGATTTTCTCACTTTATTTGTAGCCAGCTCAGTGTGAATGGATAATTACTTCCCTTAATGTTGTTTCCTTCAAAGGTTTACCCTGTTCAACAAGACACTATCAAATCTTGCCTCTCTTACCTCGGAGTGGATGTAGAGGGGCCCAGCCTCCCTAGCTAAGGACTTTAGCTGGAATCCTTCAAGCATAAAAACATCCACCAACAGGAATATTACAAATGACATGAATAATATTTGTGATTAATCACAGCTAACCAGAGGCACACAATCCAAGAAATACATGATTAGCTTATTACAGATATCTGATATGCTAATTATCTTTAAAAATTTCATCGCTGATGACTGTTTTGGCAGAAACTTGAGCAAGGAAAGAGGAAATTTGAACTTTTATGTAAGTTGGAAACAAAGCGTTCAGGCGAGTGGACTTTAGACGACCTGGGAAAGGTATTTGGTATTTAATTCTGTCTGATGAGAAGGAAATTAAATAATGAGAATAGAAATCAGTGTGAAGATTGAAATTCGAGTCTAGGAGGACTTGCCTGTCATCATCTGCAGTTCTTCGTTACCTCTGGACAAAAGGCCCTTGGCACCGAAGTGGGCGGGTAACGCAATGCAGTTTGGCAAGATTTGCCTGGGTACCTTTTGGGGAGTATGCATCACGGCTCTCCTTAGATCGGCCCTCTGGAAAGGCTTGCTCCGCGTGCCCGGGGGAGAGCTGCAGATGTTCTGGCTTCACGCAGGCCTGAGCAGTGGGTGCAAAGGGGGTGCGGTATGCCTTGTGACTGTCACAGAAGCACCATGGGATAGCATAGCGTGTGCTGGGGAAGATGGGCGAAGGCCTCACAGATGCTGGATGAGGACCCTGGAGCAGACCCTCTTGTGATACGGATGGCAAAGCCGACTCCCAGAAAGAATCAGCAATTGCTAAAGATCTCCAAAGCAGTTGCTTGGCTGTGGGAACTGGATCTAAATGTCACAGGATCGTTCGCTTAACTACCAATGTCGCAGGCTCACCGTCCAGAAGTATACAGTCAAAGGACTTTGTCGTTTTTGTTGTTAATACCGGGCTGCACAAATGCAAGTGAAGTGAGTGCTGCGCTACATTCCCTACCTGCCTTATTTTAATTTGGGTCGGGGTCTTGGCAAGTTGCCCAGGCTGGTCTCCAGCTTTTGTTCTTCCTGCCTCAGCTTCCTAAGTAGCTGGGATTATAGGCATGTGCCATCCTGGCCAGCTAAGGGAGACATTTTGATGTTGGTGGCAAACAAAATGGGTTAAAAACATTCCTTGATGAGACTGTCACTTAGGAGGGATGGACTCTCTAGAAGGGATGGTCCCTACTGTCAGCCCTACTTTCTGTAGTTTAATTGCCAGGATGATATTGCTTCCTGCTTCTCTCGCTACTATTCCCTAAAAAAAGATCAGATTGTCTTTGTATTCTGGATTCTGGAACAAAAGAATTTAGGTCACATGCAGGGCAGCTGCTCAGGGGCAGGGACCTAGATGACCTCCTATATCTTAGGCTCAGTGTAAGTTGTCTGAAGTTTATGACAGAAAAATAGAGAATCGGCTAGGAGCAAGGTATGGAAAACAATGAGTTTGTCACAGCAAACGATGAATTCGAGCAGAGCCTTCCACACACTACAGTTCAAGCCCTGTGAGGATCGAGACTCTGGCAACCTGATTAGTGGCTCCATCCCGGAGACCTCGAAGTGGTCGGACTCAGCTCAGACGCATCTATTGAAAGACCAGCTGACATGACCATTTGCAAGCACCTCCTTGCGGGCAGCTGGGAAGGAGAGAAACACAAGTTCTACACAAGTTCTCTACACAAGTTCTCAGAGGAAACAGAAGAGAAGACAACCAACCTGGCAAACTAGTGTTCAAGAGAGCGAGTTCCCAGGTCACAGTGTCTGGATTAATACCTTAACTCTGCCATTTACCTTGTGGTTTGAGTTTTCTCCAGGAAAACCGTGGAGCACTCTAACCTGTCCCTGTGTAAAGGGCCCCGTGAAGGCTGGGAAATCACAAGCAACAGATTCGGCACGGGGCCCTCAGCGAGGGCTGGCTCTACATTAACTTGATTACGATTATGATTATGATTATTATAATTATTATGATTACCATCTAGCCTTTTTGGATAAGTACTCTGAATGATATCTGGTACAAAAAAGACTACACATCTCTGTCTGCCTACTGAGGGATTGGGATTCTGTTGAAGGGCATATTTGTCAGATCCCTCGAATGTTACAAGCATAGGAGAGAAAAAAGAAAGATGAGAAAATAATATGGTATTTTGTGTTTCTTCTCCCCTTTCCGAGGCACAGCTCCTGACTCAAACTCTGCACATAGTAGGGGTGTTCCAGAAATTTCAGTAGGCACAGATGCACGTGAGAAATACAAGTTCAGAGATAAAGCTCTCCGTACCAGGCACCGGGAGCAACAGCCCTGAGGCCAGCTCGGCAGCGCCTGCCTCTTAAGAGGGCCGGTTAGAAGCTGGACGCCGTCAACCAAGCACCTCCTTGCCTGTTGCCAAAGCAGCGTTCGCTGCTGCCTGCGCTGCCTTGTACTGCAGGCAGCTTTGATTGAAAAGTTAATCAGCAGGCTTGAGCTGCTATCAATAAAGAGGAGGAAGATTGATTTAAATACTTGATGAATTGTTTTTGAAAGCCCTAAACCCCAAATACCTTAAAATGTAGCGATATGGAATCAAGAGACAATGAAAGAAGAATTGTGGCAGGTTTTTATCAGAACAATAAAATTCTCAAGAAAATGGTCTCAGGAGCAGGAATTCGGTTTTGACATGAACTTCAGAAGAAGGTGGGTGAGAAAATGAGGGGGGAGTCGCTGCTGACTGGCTGAGTGTGCACTGGTGGGCCAGGCTGGACCCCAGCGCGTCAGAGACTCCCCGACACTGAGTCTCCCTCCCTCCATGCCCCTCACCCTGTCCCGCCACAGTCTGCAGACTCTAGTGGCAAAAAGGAGCCGCGCTGCTCCTTGGGCTGGATCAGTAATAGTGAGCGGTGGATGCTAAGGCCATCTAGGCACCTGCCGAGGGAAATCTTTGTGAGTTTGAGAGATCTGGGAAGGCTTCCTGGAAGAGCAGTATTGAAAAATACATACTTTAGAGCTTGAGGTACAAAGAAATCATCAAGTCTAACCTTTAACTGATGCTTTGGGGGAAAAGATGAACTTGCCAGGTGGGAGACGACCTGTAGAAATGCAATTTTTCTCTCAGTCTCTGATATGCCTCAGGAGGGCTACCTCAGCCTTCAGTAAGCTGGGGCTTTGGAAGAAGAAGAATAAGCAACAACTAAGTGTTGATCACAGCCAGGCTCTGGGCTAGCTACTTTCCAGGTGGTCCCTTCTTTGCTTTTCTAAAACCCCTGTAAAGGCACTAATGTACCTCAGTTTCACTTTACAGAGAAGAATATCGAGCTTCCGCAGGGGCATGTCTAGGGTCACACAGCCCGGCAGTGTGGAGTGGAGCTGAGTTCACCCTCCCACCGCACTGCTTGAAGAATGCTAGGCAGGTGCTGAGTCTGCTCTGAAGTAGAGCAGGAAACTAGGAATCCCTTGCCGTTAACGGACCTTCTTTACCTACAAACGTAAATGCTTGTCAGGTGCTTAACACGGTGCCTAACATAAGAAATCCTCCATGCTTTTTTTTTTGTACTAGGGATTTGAACACAGGGCCTTTGTACTGAGCTAAATCCCCATTTCTTTTTATCTTGTTATCATTTTTTTTTTAAATTTTGAGATAGTGTCTCATTAAGTCACCAAGTTGCCCACTCTGGGCTTGAACTTGTGATCCTCCTGCATCAGCCTCCCAGAGTGCTGGGATTACAGGTGTCCACCACCATGCCCAGTTCCTCAATGCATCTTAACAGAGATTTACTTTTATTAATAAAGGATGTAGCGTGCAGAAGAAAATAGGCACCTGGAAGACAGGTGTTAGCATCCTGACTGATACAACTGGTGCGTGAACTTTGTTCCCATTGCCTTCCTGTATGGAGGTCCTTCCACTCTGGGCTCTTTCCCTGCCATTGTGAGTACAGAACGCAGTCTGGGGCTCCACTCTTGATCATGCTGCCCCCTAACGTGGTCTGCATCTCTGCACTTTCTGCCCATCTGAAGCTTCTTGTCCCCTAGTGCTCAGCCCCCGCTCTGCTCCTGCGTGGCGTTGGTCCCGACCCTGCTTACTTCCTCGCCTACCCCTATAATCAGAACGCTTTTATGCCTTCTTGGAAGGCTCCAGGCTTTGATTACACCTTGATTAGTCCTTGCTAATTTTTCTTGCATGCTTCTGAGATGTAAACATGACCATTTCCCCCCAAGTCAGCTCGGAGGTCCTTGAAGTCAGGGTGGCACTGGTTCATTTTCATACTCTCTCCCTCCTCTTTCTTCACTCTGCCCAGCAGTCCTTGGTACCAGGCTCAGCACCCACTAGGCACTTAATAATTGACTTGTGTGAATGGCACAGTAGTTTTTGGGAATTCCACTTTAAAATGCAAATGTTTTCTGCACAGCAGTCGCTTAGTACACTTGGAAGATACTGAGACATTATAAGACAGAAACATCCCAGAACTCCATCTACCCTTGAGAGAACAGGGCTTGAGGGGCACTGGAAGGGGTCAGATGTGATTTGAGCAGGGATGACTGGCAGGAGGAGAGGAGCGCGGGAAAGCAGCCCAAGTTGGGGACTGAGAGCGGGATGTGAGCATCCGCAAACAGGATTGTCACAGTATTGGCTCCCACACAACCGTCTCCCCGCTGATGGTGATCTCGGGTGGGCTTGGGGCGGGCACTGGTTGGCACCTCTGGAATATCCTTTGGTAAATCCATCTAAAGCCACTCCCTGGCCCCAGGGAGCTGTCAGTACCTTTCCTGGAGTCACTTAAGCCCCAAATCGCTCCATTACAAAAGCATCTTTTGACTGATTCATCAGCTACCAAACAGGAGACACAGCTGTCAAGAGCTCCGGTGCAGAGGAGGGAGAGAGAGAGAGAGAGAGATCTTCACCTAAACACCCCAAACTGTCTACCCCATGACCTGGATTCATTCTCAGACAAGATGAAATGGACTGTGAGAACCATATACTAGAGCCGTAATATTAATTCTATAGTCAACAGATGTTTATTGCACATTTATCTGTGTTAGACATTTCACATGTATCACTGAATCCTTAAAACAACCTTACAACCTAGGCATGGTGGTACATAATTGTCATCCCAGAACCCTGGGAGCCTGAGGCAGGAGGATCACAATTTCCCAGTGTGGGCAATTAGTGACTTAGTGTGATCCTATCTTAAATAAGTAAATGGCTGGAGATGTAGCTCATTGTGAAGGCCCTGGGTTTAATATCCAATACTGAAAAACAAAACAAAACAAAAACAAAAACAAAACCCACAGCCCTACAGTTGGGGAAAATATCATTTCCATTTAACAGGTGAGAAAACAGAAGTTCAGATAAGTTAAGCACAAAGTTGAAAAGCAAGGAAAGAGTGATGTAGGGATTTGGGGACAGGACTTTCTGACCCCAAACACAAGCATCAGAACATTTTAACTCTCCTTGCTGGGAAGCAATCGCAGTCCAGTATTTGGTTGCACAAAGAGAACTCAAGTTTGAGACGAGATTAAAACTTACCCCACACAAATCCTGCTTTCAAAGTACAACCTTTTCCTTCCCAAATGAAGTACCTGCTCGTTTCTCTATAGTTAAGCATGCAAATGACCATCTGCATAACATTCTGTCTGAAACTGTAAGGCACTAGGTAATTACAGTTTACCCGCTGGCCATATTTAATTTTTCCAATGTGTTTTTATTTATTTCCTCCCTTCTGGGACCTTTCTTGGAGTATTTTTTTTTCCAAAGTAGGAAAATTCTTAGTCATTAATCCAACACTAAAGTATTCAATTACTGTTATTGATATTATTTTTATCTGGAAAAAAGTTCTAATGACATTAAAGAAGATTTTGAGTAAAAACATCAATGGCACACATAATGGATCCCCCCTCATATCTTTGCTTATTTGTTGCATTTTTCTCTCAAACAACTTGACCAAAGACTTCGATATGAATGTAGGCATTATGTATACACACATCTTTGTATATATTTCTATATATTTATGTAATTTTAATTTTTTCATAGAATTTCGATGGGCTTTCCTAATTTCCCAAGTGATTCTTCATTTCCTTGGGTATTTAGGTGGGGTCTAGTTTTCAGATTTTGTGTAGCTAACAGTGATAAATATCTTTCACAAACACTTCTCTTCGATTTCCTAGGGTGGTCATTTGTTTTCCCAGACTCCTTTGATGTGTCCTTCCCACCTAATTTTAAGGAAGTGGCAAAGGAAACTTTAATTTGCTGACTTCAACTATTTTAAAGCTCTCTTCGAGTCCTGTTAGTAAGCCCAATGCCACTGAGCTCCAAGGTGGTCGGTCCCCTTAACCGGGAGCTGAGAGGCAAGGGTCCTTTTGGGCACTTCCTGGACCCTGCTGACCTGAGAGGGTCAGCGGTGTGTGCCCTAACTGTGGTGACTGCTAGCCACTGAGGCTTGTATGCACCATCATCTAGCACGGTGCCCTTGGCACATAGCAGGCTTACAGTTGAGATGTGTTGAATATTTGTTGAATGATTAGTCCCAATTTTTTTTTTATTTTTTATTTTTTTTTGAGACAGAGTCTCGACATGTAGTTCAGGCTGGCCTTGAATTTGCTGTGTATCCCAGGCTGACCTCACAGCGCTCCTTCTGCCTCAGCCTCTCGAGTGCTAGGATTACAGGCATTTGCTACCACACCCAGCAGCCACTAAGGCTTTGAACTGCTGGGTGACTTATTAATGTTGCATAGCTTGTAAATGGTGCAGCTCATCTGAACCCGGTTAGCTGCCCAGTTCCAGAGTCTGACCCCTTTCTCTCTTTTTTAAAGGAATAAAACACCAAGTCTGTGGTCTCTAGAATGCTGTCTTGTTGTTCATGGCTGAGAGTGCATCTGCTTATTTTCCTCCCTTTTATCTCATCTTCTTGCTGGGAATTCTTCTGAGTTCCAAAATAACCCCGAACTCAAGGTTTTATTCTATTTTTATCTCAAGTTTTTAAAAAGCAGTGGACAGGCTGGAGATTTAGCTCAGTGATTAGCGAGCTTCCTTTGCAAGCAAGCACAAGGCCCTGAGTTCGATCCCCAGCACAAAAAAAAAAAAAAAAAAAGCAATGGATAGACAAGAACAGATCTACTAAACTGCCTGGTGTGTCTCACAATATCAACAAAGCAGCCTGCCAAGAATTTACTCATTTAAGAAATGCTAGCCAGGCTCTGGGAAACTGAGGCAGGAGGATCACAAGTTGGAGCCCAGCCTGGGCAATGTAGCAACTTAGCAAGACCTTGTTTCAAAAATTAAAAAAAAAAAAAGTTAGGTATGTAGTTTAGCATGAAAGTCCTGGGTTCAATCCCTAGTACTGGGAAAAAAATGATTTGGACGTTCCCACCTGTGTCACCCCCAGGCTGGCATCAGGTACACACACAGGTGGGATAGTGCTCTTGACATCGACTATGAGGATAAAGCAGACTTGAACAGATAATCGGTGATCACTAATTACTGAGCATATGTATACATACCAGTTCCCCAAGGCGAATGCAATTATTACGTATTGCAAACACATACTAATAAAAAATAAGAAAAAAAGGATGTACATTTAAAAAAAAAGAAGAAAAAGGAAACTATTGAGTGTAGAGACCATTCCAAAGAAAATAAACAGAGGGCACGAGAAGACGGGCTGACAGAACCTAATTTTGGTGGAATGGTCCATTACTGCTTGCCTTCTTGTGCCTGTGAAATCCCTTTGGAGTCCCACTCAGATTTTCAGCATGTTATCAGGTGGTAACTTCATTTGGGTTTTTCAAATTAAAAGCTAAAGTGAGGAGTGACCCCTTTAGTACTCAAGGAAACATGATGCTGGATCAAGACCTGACTAAGTATGTTTTCATGCTCTTTCTTTTAGACTAGATAAGTTTTTTAAACTCAGCACTACTGACTTTTGGGGCCTGATAACCTTCTGGTACTGTCCTGGGCGCCGCAGGATTTCAGCAGCATCCCTGGTTTCTACCTATGAGATGCCGGTAGCATCTGCCCCTGGACATGACAATTTAGAGCTGTCACCAGACATGGTCAAATATTCTGTGGGAGCAAGATTGTGCTGGGTTGAAAATCACTGTTTTAGACTCATAGATCATAACATTTTCGATGTCACAAATAATTTTCAGAATCTGACAAAATCCAAGCAATTTCTAAAAATAATCATTGTTATGGAGTGAGTTTAGATCTCAGCTGTTAAATGGTCCACATCCATCATCTTTAATTTGCGTAACATTAGTATGAAAAAGGTGTCACTGTTAGCTTTTTAGGGTCTCAGATCACACAGAGTCTATGGCTGAGCCTGGATTGGAACTGCACTTGGGTAACCCACAACCACAGCTGGAGGAGCGTGGCTGGGATTCTCCAGGGCAGTGGGCTGCCATCTACATTGGCACGTCTCAGATTTTAAAAATGTCTGTGACCTAGAGATATTGACTAAACATCAGTTCTCATCTACAGGGGTGTGTGTGTGTGTGTGTGTGTGTGTGTGTGTGTGTGTGTGTGTGTGTGTTTGTGTGTGTGTGTCTGTATGTAGGGGCCCAAGAGTCTACACTTGCAGCAGCCTTGCTATAGGTACAAACACCGCTGGCCCATGGACCACACATTGAGTACCAAGGGCACAGAGTAGCAGCGACTTTCTGCTTACAGTTAAACCAAGAATCTGGTAACTTACAGAACTTTGCCCGGTAAATTTCTGTTATATGCATCTATCTCAAAAAGCCCAGGTTAAAATTCCTGGTTTTCTCCAGGATTGTAACTTAATCCCTGCCAAATAGACTGAGCTTCTCAGCTTCTCCAGATTTCTGAGGAAGCAGAATTCCTAATATCACTTTGGCCTCGCTGGCAGTCCAAAAATTCTAGGAGTGGCAATGCTGAATCTTTCTTGTTCTAGTTTAAGTCCATCACTTCCATTAGGGCCTTACGTGGAAATACAGGGCAGTGGCCATCCTCATCAAAGCGCCAGGCTCAAGTCCAAGCCACCGCTTTCTTATTTTGCTCATCTGAGAAAATCCTCCTGACTCCTACATGGAATCTTTCCATAATAACACCTCTTCCCGCCCGCTCCCCCCTTCCATGAACAATTACCTACGTAACGCATATGCCATGTGATACAGTTATCAGAAAGTGATGTTACCTCCACGTATGCATACAAAACAATATGAGAAGATACTTTTCTAAGAGAACAGATAACCTTAAACATTAATAAGTGGAAAAATCTGTGAAATCAAAGCATTTTCTTCTTTTTTTTAATATAATAGCCTTTCATTCTTTTTATGATTTTGTCTTTGAAAGCTCTTTCTGCAGATGACAGATGATATTGTTCTTCTATCCTGCTTCAGACAGAATTAAGGGAGGAAGGGGGAAAAACTATTGTAGAGCTTCTCCACTCTGCAACACGATTTTTATAATTAATATATACAACTGAGCAGAGAAAGGTACGTTATAATGAAATGCAATTAAGAGGTGTTTGTTCTTTTCCCACACATGATGACTATAATTTCCTTGGCTGTTTAGAAGTCAACCATTATCATCACATTTTGCACATATCTTTTCTATTTTTTTGCTCCTGAATTTGTTTATTTCCAATAAAAAACAAACATCGATTTAGAGCATTTAATATTCAGATAACATCATTTTTAAATTATAGTCCTTCATGATCATTAAATCTAACACCTTTTATGGAATTTCTTGCATTGGCATGGCTTCCAATTTTTAATTAATGGACCTTTAAAAATAGCTCTAAATAAAACTGTAATTTCAATTTACAAAAAAGCTCGGGTTGGACGACAATGTTATGTTTTCCTTCCATGTGGAAAGGACCCAATCTGATTTTATAGTTATCTGTCATCTTGGGCTTTAATTATAACTCTCCTGTACAACCTGACATTTAGGCCTGCCTGCTAAACTGCCCTCTTTTCATACTCCCCGTTTTCTCTTTTTTTTCCTGATCCTCCCCAACTTGAATGGAAAAATAAGGGTTGGGAGGATCTACCAGTCACATGCCGGGGAGATGGTGTGTGACGGCGTGAGGTCAGGCACCTGTGTGGGTCCTGCTCCTCATTCTCCCCGGCTATCTTCATATCCTGGATGTATCTGGCAAGTCAGCATCTGCCTGAAGGGCCCAATTCATTTGCAATTATTGAGCTCATGTGCCGGGACAGTCGCTTTGGACACTGAAGATCCACACAATTCCTGGGAGCAGAGAATTATCATCTTTCACAAGAGATGCTTAATAACAAATGTGGCTTAAACAAAACTGGTGGCTTTAGTGGAATAAACAAGAATGGGCCCCTGGCAGTCAATGTTCAGGCATAATTTTTATTCAACACCTTCTAAATATTGTGAGACTTAAAGACAGTGGTGGCATTGACTCTTAGGTATTGTATTTTATTTTGGGAGAGCTTTGGAAGTGCACCTTACAAAGAATGGCGATTTCTTCTAAAAAGCCACATTTACTAGCTCAGAGGCTGCCACCAGGGGACTGGGACTTTCGGCTAGTATGTGAATACGTGTTTCCCTCCATGGTGGACAATCGGGAGATGTGAGAACACACAAGACAGTGAACATTTCTTTTTATTCTGTATATGTATAATGTTGCGTTAAAATGACGATGTTGCTAAGAATCTCTAATAGCTCTTCTCAAAATATAGAGAAAGTAAGATTTAAAGGCACAAAAATAGTTAGACACCAACTAAGACCCGTTCAACTTATGGAGACTCCAGTGTGCTCCATAAAGTGCTAAGGGCTGCAGAGGTGAAGGAAACGGTCCCTCCTCTCTTTGAGAAGCGCTTTTGGACTGACAGATCTCCCAAGCAGAGTGCTACCAAAACAGTGGGAAAGACTTCGCATACCTGGTGGGGCATCTTAATTCAGAAGTCCCGCCGGGTTCCCATTGCTAAGCTCCCCCTTCTGAGAGCCACTTGGGAATCCACAGGCTTTGTCTCCTCACATCCCTTCTTCCCTGGTCTTGCCCACCAGGGCAGGGAGCGGAAAAAAATGCTAAAATAAGCTCTCCCACTTTCTCCTGCTCTGTACAATTTTTTACTTCCAACCCTGGGGTGATTTCCTCCCAACAAGGAACAAAGTTTTCTCAGCAAGTAAATTATGATTTAATTAACCTTCCCTTTATGTTTTTCTGCGTTTTAGCATGAAAAGTTAGCATGAAACCACTTCTCTGCTCTGCTCTGAACTTTTACAACCTACTTGAGCCAGGTTTTTTGTTTTTTGTTTTTTGTTTTTTTTTTTCAATTTATGGCTATCACAAAACACAGTTTAAACCTAAAAAGATTTTACAGGTATTTGCGTGGTGCTTTCTTCCCCGAGGCTTTTCAATTTGTTTCTCTCAGTCTGTGTGCCAACTCTGCTCACAGCTTGCCAGCGGTGTGGGACTGGTGACGGCGGAGGTCCCAGGGGCCTGGCTGGTCGGGCGGTGGCTGTGCGACCGCTCGGGGGTGTTGAGGCCACAGCCTTGTCCGCCCTTCTGCAGTCACCGCTCCATGCATCAGGGCTGCGTTCGGATCTGGCTCACCCACTAACTTTCCGAGGAACTCTTCGGTCTCTCATGGATTATCAAGTGGGCCAGGCAACTCTGTTTGTCGCTGTAAAGGGAAAGTAAGACCGTGCTTTCTAAAGAAGGCAGTGTGGGCTGATGGTTAAGACTCCAGGTCAGAGCTCGGAGTTCAGGCTGTGCTATTTCAGCAGCCGCGGGGGCCTCCCTGACTCGGCGAGACATCAGCTTCTTCCTTCATCCTCAGGTCAGAATGGTGCCTCCTTTACAGGACAGTCACACAGATTAAGTAAAAGCTTCTAGGGCTCGACCTTCTCATAGTACCAGGTAATGTGGGCAAGTATTAAGCTTGTTTGTGTGTGTGCCTGTCTGTGCAAGCATGTGATATCTGAACTATGAATTGACTCGGATGAGGTGTTTTCTAGATTAAATGTTGCTTGTTACATCTTGAGCCCTATAGGGCAACCTCACCTTTTAGAAACATAACCGTCAGGCTTGTGTGCTCCAATTCGAAGCTCCTCCTTCAGCAGATTTATCTTCCTTTTCTTGATCAGTGTAGTATTATTTTTAAAGTCCCCTCCGACTTTTCCTTAGAAGTTGTTCCAATAATGTCAGCAGTTTGTGGTTTGGATTCAGACCCCCATCTCCTAATGCTCCTGATCTCACTGATGATACGGCAGGATTCACTCTGATCAAAGATGGCTTCATGGGCATGAGGCCCATGCAGTTATTCAAGGCCCCGCTCTCCTAAGGGATCTGCATTTGGGCTAATGCCCTGCTGCTGCCACCCCAAAGCCCTTCACTTTGAACATGAGGCTCTTTATTTTCATGGTTACCCGTGGGGCCGGCAAATGACATCTACCCCCACCACACCTCCATCTCCAGCCCATATAAACTGGACGTTGACCTTCGATGGCAAAGAGGCTTTTGAGGGAGACTTTTGTGTCCGATACTGTGGTTGTTCTCTGACCTCCTGAAATCCCATTTCTGCATTGGGTATTTGTTTTCCAATCCAGGTAAGCTTGGAGAACTGATGACCGGTGATCTCCTTTTGGATCCCGTGAGCAACTGCTTTACTATTTTACTCCTGTGGAAAAATCCCACCATCTATTTATTTAAATCAATTTCATATACACTATTCCCCTCAATCAACTTTGTCGCCTATTGTCAGAACCCACCGATGATGAAAGATGACTGTCACATTTTTGTGGGTGATGTGATAAAGGTAGATTTTCACGGTCATGCAAGCTGCAGGCACCTAAGTGCCTTCTAGGCATTTGGGACCAGTCACTCTACATTTGGAACATCAATACTTGAAACAGTTTCCCTGAGTCGCAGAAAACGCTGGCCCCTGGCCCCTGGCTGACCTGCTCCAGGACGGTTAGCAGACCCTGGGAACTCAGACAACCCTTCTTCAGCTCCTATGCACTATGAAAATACCTCTTGCCAATTCCATACTTGCCCTGCCTCATTTTAGTTTCTCTCCTATTTCTTCTTTTAATGTCAGGCTGTGCCCAGTGATTGACAATTGTAATTATTCCTCAGAGAGCCTCAAATTAATAACAGCCATTGATCTAACTGATGATTGCAAGCATCTTTATTTCTTCTCCCCAAATATGAGGCTTTAGCTCCTCCAAGCCTGGATTCTGTAGCTTGCAAAGAAGAATTCAGACCAGGTTTTAAAACAATAGGTAACCTCCTTCTCCACAGCAGCCCCGATGCAGAAGCCCTCTCTCTTCAATAGATTTTTTTCCCTCTCCCTTTGATCAACATATTATTATTTTTAAAAATCCATTTTGACTTTCCCTTGCCAGAAAGGCTCTCCAACCCCTCTGCCGCACAGCAGGAAGCTCTTTCAGACGTGCTCAGATTGGTGGGTGGAGGAGACCACAATTATACCCCCTCTCAATGACATGTCTGGGGTTGCAGTGGTTCCAGACAAAGAAGCTGAAATGTATGGAAGTTTCTGCGTCTTCAAGACAGAGCCTAAAAATACCTGCCTGAGATGCAGGTTGGGAGCTATTTCCAACAACAGGGCGCCAAGGTTTTCCTGCTGGGAGTTTGAGAGCTTCTGAATTCTTTTCAGCAGGCTGTCGAAGGTACCTGGTGATCAGGGGAGGAGGGTTAGAAGGCTCCCCCAGAGGAACCTTAGCGCCCTGTCCCCGCCCTGCTGTGCCCAGCGACAGCCTTCGGTGGGTTTACGGCAAGCTGTTTGGGATAGCTAAGGACACAGCCAGTGCCTAGGACCGGCCCTTTAGGGACCAGGATTACTGCTATGGATCCTATTTTAAGGAGGTTGCTCTGTTATGGGGAGATTAAAGAAAAGGGAAATTCGGCCATGCAGGAAAGGATCTTGGAAGTTTTTCAAGTCGGTCCTCTGCCTGATGTTGGTGTTGTTTCTGACACACTGCCTCGCTCAGCAGTCACATAGCTCCATTTTTACACTTGCTTGGATGGGGTGCTTACTACCTACAGAGGCATCTCACCATTCTGCCTTTGGCCAATTGCTTTAAAAATACTATTTCTTGTTCTTGAGTCAAAAATGACCTGTTCATAGCATCTAGTAGCCAGAGAATTCTACGTGTTCACAGTATAGGTACTGGAAACATGACCCACACACTGTCCAACGCTTAGCTTCCTCAGACCAGTGTCTGCTCTCTCCAGCCTTTCCTCCTGTGGCCTTGACCGTAACTCTGTGTGGTCTTCTTCCCAGCACTGCCCAAATCCCTCTCAACAGAATGGTGCAGAGTGAGGATGGAGTCTTGCCATGGGACTCAATGATGAACACTTTCCATCTGAATTCTTTGAGACAGTCAGAGGCCAGATCAGTGGACGTGAACTGGCTTAGAGATGTGCAACTTGAAATCCAAGCCTGGAAAGTGGTCAGAAGTGGTGCTCAGCTCTTCATCATGTGTGAGTTCAACCCCTTGGTTCCAGAGAGGGGTGAAGAGAGGAGCTTCCTGATTTGTAGAACTATTTCAGAGGGCGAAGCGTTTATTAAAGAGGAGAGCAGAGGAAATCACACACATTCACAGCCTTTCATTATTTCTCAAGGAGCATACACCACATGATAAAGAGGGGCAGATAACTGCACTGGAAAACCCGAGCTAAAGAAAGCTATGTTGTTTTGCCTAAGGATTGTTTTCTTCCTTTTGTTTCTTTGTTTTTATTTTGTGATCTTTTCCTTTTTTAAAAAAAAGTATAGATTTTCTTTTGTAATTTGAGTGATTTGAAATCCACAGGCAAGTTGAAAACACATTATAATGAATGACCATGTATCTTCATCTAAATTCACCAACTATTACCATCTTACTACACAAAGTACCTCTCTTTCCCCCCTCTCTCCTACTCTCTTTCTCTCTCTACACACACACACACACACACACACACCCAACACACCATCCCAAAATAGTTGGTAGAGACCACCACCGTCCACCTTTCACTTTGATCCTTTAGCCAGCCTCCCCAGGGATAAGAGCATTGCCTTCCTCAATCAGAAAACCATCATCATGTCTCTGAAAATCGTTGACTCAGCAGTATCTATACTCAAAAGTTCAAATCATACTCGAGGTTCAAAATTTCAAAAAAAAAAGTGTTCCTTCGAGTTTCTTTTTAAATTCAGCATTTGGTAGCATTCCTTGCACTTCATTAGTTGTGGGGGTGTTTTGTCCCCTCGGCCCAGACAGGTCTCACCTCCCCCCCCTCCCGATTTTGTCACAGCAGACCATTGTGAGGCTTCCACATGGGCCTTTGTGGAACAAGCCATATTCTAGATTTCTCAGATTGTTTTCCCACAATCAAGTTAGATGCTTCTTGGGAGAAACTAGGTCCCTCTCACAGGATCGTACCATGATTTGCTTTTGGGGTTTTGTGCCTTAACTTTATTTTAAATTTTTAACGGGTCTCTGAATACCCACCCTTCCTTGTCCCACCAATACAACAGCAGCGATGACTGCACTATCCACCCTGCAGCACCCGTTTCAGAGATGGGAGAAGCTGGCTACTCACGCGTGATTTCAACAGAATCAAGAGTTTGGAAAGGAGGGTAAAGAACGTGCCTTCAGATGAATGGTACCAAGTATGTCTTGATAGACAGAGTAACTCCCAATTTTCTGGTCCTATTTTCATCAGACTTAGGGTAAAAAGAATGGGCTATGGAATCTTATATATGACATCAAGATATCTTATGGAAATCCAGAGTGTCTTAGAGATTGTAGGCGAAGCGAAATTGTCCTCATGATCAACCCACTTTGCCCCCATGGCTGTGACAACCGATTGTCGTCTGGCTTCTCGGCTTTCCTCAGCATCTCCCAGTTGCTTTGTGGAATCTCAGGGCAGCCAGTGCCTACCAAGTGCACAGGAATAAGCCCACTGCCCTGCCGGGACTCTGATGTCCCGAGCTGCCTCCTCTCCATCACCTGGTCTCTTCTCATCTCATCTGAAATCCAGGGCTCACCTCAGATCAACCCAGTCAGCGCCCGGGCCTCATGGAGTCATGCAGGAAGATGCCTCTAGGTTTAATCGTCTCCACCTCAGGGATCAAAATCAGCTCTTCGGGCCATGTACTCGCTGAGGGGCAGAGCTGAGAGACGTTGAAAATTCAGATGCTGCCTCATTTTCTTCCGCTTTCATCACCTTCTCACTTCCGTTGATTCCTGAATTCACTTTCTCCTTTGTGCTCTAGCACGTGATCATTTTCCCAGCCTAAGGGGCCCGCAAACACCAAATCCTGCATGTAGCTACCTGGAAGACAGAGTCTCCCTCACCTGTGACCCGGGTTCACCTCCAACACAACCTAACCAAGGCCAGCATTTTGTGACATATGCTTCACCTGAAGCCATTTCTTCAGGATGTATATCCACTTCACTATTGATACAGACATAGATAAGACCTGGATGCAAATTAAAATATACCCTTAATATATAAATATGTTTTAGAGTTCTGTGGCCAAGCATATGTGGGAAATCATTGAACCAAACTTTTTTTTTTTTTGGTTGTTGTTGCAGATGCTTTAATAGAACAATGTGCATTGTGAACCACCAAGAAAGGGTTATTATTGTAGGAGTTTTCTACTTAACTAGAACAAGCACTCTTGTTTCTTGCCAAGGTTTGTGGTACGGTAGTACTGCCACTCCAGACCTGCTCAGGAGTCTTCTGCTTTAGTTGTACTGGTAGAAGAGCTCTGGACCAACAATATTGTTTTAGTGTTTTGTGCCAGCCAGTTGGTTTCTGAAGCCAAACAATTAGTAGGAGGGCACATTGTCTTTTATGTAGAGTTCAAAAACAACTTAAGAATGTGCTTGCTTAATACGTTCTGCCCTGCTTATAAGTCATTAGTAAAGAAAAGTGGTTGTACTCCATCAGTATGTTTTTCTATTGGGAGATTTCATCAGCGAGCCCACAGAGATCTCTGTTGTTCTACTACAGATGTGATAAAGTCCTTCTCTCCTCCATTCCTGGATTCACTACTTCTTAATGAGCATCATTTATATGAGAACCAGTAAGCCCATGTCTACTGAGGTCATGAAGGGGCACAAAGTCTTGTTCTCTGCCTTCCATGTTACAATGGAGATTACTACTGGTTCTTTCTCATCACTCAGCATTCACTCAGCACTCAACCATGGTGACATGGTTATCCATGACAGCAGGATAAGTCCAAAACTGCAAAGCCTTTCCCCTCAAGTCTCTCCCTAACAATATCTGGAAGGATTTTAGGAAGTACAGTAATATTTGAGTGTAGGCAAAGCCCCATCTCCTGAAAAACATGGAGACAATGACTGTGGTATTGGTTTCACGCAGTCTAAACATTCCCTGCAGTCCTAATTAACCACATTTGCTTTGGTCTTACTTTAGGCTGAGTCAGACCAGCCATGACCAAGGCCAGTTCTGGTCTTGTGTGATCATGTGACATGTGACTACACTGTGGTCTGTGATAAAAGATCCTATCTTTTGACCTACAAATGTGTAACATTTTTCATAGTGTGTATTGAGTCACTGCTATTGCGTCAAAGCAAAGTAAATGAATGCCTATTGCTATTGTCATAGAAAAGAAGGAAGGAAGGAAAGAAAGGAGGAAAGGAGGGAGCGAGGAAGAAGGAAGGAAAAGAGGAACGAAACTCATCTGCTTCATGTAAATTTTCCTGATCCTTCAGGCAGAATTGAAGGATTTGGCTTCCATAATGCTTTATGCAGGATGTCTGGGTGGTCACTCTATTGAGTGGCCACTGTGGTAAGGGGGTGAGAGGATGTCTGAGGGCCATGATTGCAATGTCCCACCGAGCGTTGAAAGTTAATCTCCAATCTCATATATTCAAGGTATTTGTAGGTGGCACTTTGGAAGGTAATTAGGATGGGATGAGGTCTTGAGGGTGGGCTCCCGTGATTGCATTGAGGGCTTTCTAAGAAGAGAAAGAGAGACCCAAGTAAGCATACTTCCTTTGCTTCCCCATGGAATCCCCTCCACCATGCTATCATGCAGCAAGAAGACCCTCACCAGATGCCAACGCTGTGCTCTTGGGCTTCCAGAACTGTGAGCTAAATAAACCTCCCTTCTTTACAAATTACCCAGTGTGCGGTATTCAATTATAGCAGCAGAAAACATTGGGTTTAAAACCCTGGGTTTAAATCATGCTTCAGCCCTGGTCTACTTGCCTGGTGGATCCGAGCAAGTTGTTTAAGCTCTGTGAGGCTCCTTTGCTGAGGTCTTGCTGTGTAGTTGTCCACCCTGATGGCTCAACACACAGTGATTCATCGAACCCTCCCAGCAATTGTTCAGGTAGGACCTTCAAGGAAGACTCTTCTGGAATCAAAGCTGAGTAAGTACCCCAAGGCTGATATGGGGCTCTTCTTGTGAGGGAGAAATGAGATAACCAGTGTAAAATCCTTAGCATAGTGCTTTGTCCATAGTAAACACATTTTAATTTTAATTTGTTATATTCTAAGGTGAAACGTATATAATAATGCACCAGGAATTATTCTAAATATTTTAGACATACTAACTTACTCAATTCTATGAAGTAGGTATAGTTTGCATTCTTACTTAATAGTTGAGAAAAGAGAGGCACAGAGAGGTTAAGAGATTTGCCCATTGTCACACAGCTATTTAGAGATAGAGACCAGATTTCAATCCAGAGAGTCTATCTCATAAACCACACTCTGAATCTGTATGTAAAGTTCTCACTAATTTTGTTGTTTTGTTTAAGTATCTGTCAGGTATTCCTTTGCCTATGATTCTTTTCTCTTCCTTTCATTTTTCTTTTACTCTTTTATTTTTTGGGAGCATTGTAGAGGGAACCCGGGACCCCAACTTTAATTTTTTTAAATTTTGAAACAGTGTCCTTCTAGATTACTCAGCTGCCCAGACTGGGCTTGTACTTTTGATCATCCTGCTTCAGCCTCCCAGGCTGCTAGGATTATGGGTGTACAGTGTCACACCCAGCTGCCTATGATGTTCTTTCATAGAGAAACTCTCATATTTTACGAAAGTCCCTGCAAGGACATCATCGCTCCCTTTCCAGCACTACTCAGAAATGGAAAAATCTTTGGTGAATTTGAGTAGAAGAAGCTATGGTTAATGTTGCTGAATAAATGAATGAGCTGATAGGTAACATATGATCATAATTTAAAAACCTGTCAAGATGGTAAATGAGAAACTTGTTTGCATTTGAAATGAAGAAGTGAGCCAAGGCAATGGTGCTGAGCACAACTTAGTGAAATGGAAACAATCGTAGCTCTATCTTAAAGATTTCTGACGTGCAGAGACTTCTGTGCAAGGAAGTCACATGCCTGTGCTAAGTCTTGGATAGAATGTTTTCTTCCCCAATAAATAGGGGCTGTTGGGTAGCTTGGCCCCTTTACTACTTGGCCTATTTGTGTCTATCAACACCAAGACACCCTAATCACCAGGCAGACTCTTTGCTAAGCCCTTGACTTATTCTCTTAGATGTTGTAGTTATCTAATTTAATCCTTTTGACAACCATAGGAAGGAGCTTCCAGCAGCTTCCCCATTTTACAGTAAGTACCATGAATCTTGGGGCCGATCAGCTTGTGGTCACCTGCCAGTTAGGAATTGACTCCACATCTCTCTTTTTTTTTTTCTTTTTTTTTTTTTTTAACCAAGAACATGTATTGGTACATTGTCCATATATTGATCACATTTAACATGTTTGTTTTGTACCTGTACATGGTGTCTCTTGGTTCTCCCCCCTCTACCCTGGATACAGTTCTGTCATTTTGGTTGAGTGTGCAACCTTCTGTTCCCACCATCCTTATTTACAGCAGGTTTATTTACAATTCTCCATGATTTCCCTTTCCCCTTTCTTTCCGTTTTTTCCCTCCCAGCCACTGTGGAAATCAATATGGAGATTCCTCAAACAACTAGAACTAGAGGTTCCATTTGATCCAGCTATTCCCCTACTGGGGATCTTTCCAGAAGAGTTAAAATCGTCATACCACAGAGATATATGCACAACCATGTTTATAGCAGTGCAGTTTGTAATAGCTAAATCTTGGAAACAGCCCAAATGCCCAACGACCAATGAATGGCTAAAGAAGATGTGGCTTTTCTACACAATGGAGTACTACACTGCCATAAAGAAGGATAAACTAGAGTCATTTATATGTAAATGGATGTTCCTTGAGAATATACTAAGCGAAATAAATCAGACACTCATGAGCACACATCGAATCGTTTCTCTGATATGAGAAACCGTAACTGTAAATAAGGACAAAGTAGTGTAACGGATATTATATAAAAGGAAGATGATATACAAAGGAGAGGAGTACTAGAAAGAGGGAAGGGGGACTCCACATCTCTTAAAAGAAATGCCTCTCTTTTGACAGAGATGCTCTCAAGCATAGGTGACGTAAGGGTCTCATTTGTGATGCCCCTCAGCGTCCTGCTGGCTGTTCTTTGTTCTGAGACTCCTTTTTGTTTACTGCTGTGCAGACTTCTCACCTGCAGAGTACACCCAAACAAAGCAAGCCAGTGTGGAGACAGGTCCCTAATGGTGAGGTGTTGTTACTTTCCCCAAGCTGTTCCTGGCTACAACAATATCAGTTGAATGCACAAAACATCCTCAGCATAAGGACCGACATGCACTGAGAGAGTGGGCTATGTTTACAGCACCCCAGTCGGTTGACTGACTTTATTCTAAAATCGTGCATATTATAGTTCTTCTTGGTTTTTCCTCGGCTTTTATTGTTCAAAAATCTACCATCACGTTGATAGTCTTGCAGACTATGTCGTAAAAATTGTCTTTGATGCCAACAGCAGACAAATATCGCTGTTTTTATTGGAGGGGAGGAAAAATTGGCATCAGTTAGGAAGTCACTGGGTGTTCAGTCCCAGTGACTTAAGTTCCCTCCGGTTGGCTGCTTCACAAATCCCCCAAGCTCCATGAAACGGCACCTGAAACAATAAAAGGGGGAAGGAGGAAGAAAGAAAGCACAGGACAATAAAGAGGCATCCAGAAAGATTTTCATAAATGCAACTCTACTTTTCAAAAAAAAGCAATGTCATATCTACTTCAGGTAGACACATAAAATCTAATGAACAAGTTCAAAGCCTCATTCCTACAGCTCTCATGAAGATTCTTTTCAAAACTTTTAAAGGAAAGGAGCTGGATGAGAGGAAAGGGGGGAAGAAAATGAGCGCTCAGGCCTTGTAAGTTTGGAAATCAGGGAGAGGTTTCCTTACATCTTCCCTCCTTAGAAATATCAGGAGCCTTGAAGTTCCCAACATTCCTGGCGTCTAGACGGAGTTCGCCTTGTCACGGGGCTCATTAGTATTCATCATTAATTCATATTTTCAAAGCAACAAAGGAGAAAACAGTAGTAGGAAGAATAAGGAAATGTCAAATCCTGGGAGTAACATTTCAATGCAGTGTTGCAACTGAGGTTAGCGGAGGTTGTACTGTCTTAAAAACCAATCCAAACACGGAGAAGAGAAGCAAACGCGTTCTCTTTTCTCCGCTTCGAGCCGAAGGCATCCTCTCTGGTCTAGCCTACCTCTTCTTATCTGGAAAGTTCTTTTTGTCCTGGCTCCACCATCCAAGACTCAAAGTCCCCTCTGAGGAAGCTGGCGTGATAATAATGACAACATACATTTAGGATGTGCATAGTTTGTTCCAGGTGAAGTGTGTAGGGATTTATGGGGATTATCTCAGTTCATTTCACAACAACCTTATGAGGTCAGGACCACATTATCCCACTTCTTACAAAAGTAACTGAAGAGAGAAAGGGTAAGTGACTATCTCCAGGTTTCCTAGCTGCAAACTGTTGTGGTCGGGGTGCAAACCCAGGTGACCTGCCTCCAGACCCTGGGCTGTCACGGGGGCATCTTCCACACACAGACTAGTGGCTCTTGCAGCCACCATGCTCCCTTCCCTGCCTCAGCCTTGCTCGCAGCCATACCCTCTCCTGCTGGACAAGAGGGTGTTTTGACTTTTGATGATGAAAGTGCGGATTGATGAAAAGGCCATACACTCAACATCCTGTTCCCTGAGCCTCCCGTCCTGACCAGGGAGGCGTACTATAAGCCAATGAGAATTCTCTTCCTACAAAAATGATAATTCTGAATTTCTCCTGATGCATGGCTTATATGTAAGGCAATAAGATAAGCAGCTGTATTTTCAATTACTTTTTTATAATATGTATATGTATGAAAAGGTTACTTTTAGCAGTATATGTTTCAGTCACTCTAAACGTTCCCTTTTCTATTGTTTTATTCTTAAATTAAAGTCACACAATAAACCCTGCCGGGCTTCCTGCTCCACGTCAGGCTCCAGGCTAAGGATGGGGAACGTACGAATGGCAGACTAAGGTCCTTGTTCTTACTGTGGAGGTTTCCAACATGGAAATTAAAAATGATCAAAAAACAATACCTCACACTTATTGACACTCTTGGTCATTGTGAGCACATTGCATGTGTTTCTATTCTTAACTCCTAGTTAGTTACTATGGTGCCCATTTTTATGATTGGGAAAACTGGGGCAGGGAGCAGGTAAATGACTTGTCTACTCACAGCTCCCCTGGGCAGCTGCCATCACAAAGTTAGGACTCTTGCTCCAGGGTCTGGGCTCGTAACTATTCTTCCTCACAGGTAAACTATCTGCGAAAGACCCCGATGGACTCGTTCCTGTGGGTGTAGCACAGATGACGTTGATATTTGAACTGGGTTTTAGGGATAAGCAGAAGTTAACCAGGCAGAGAAAACTTGATGTGTCAGGCCTGGAAGATCGTCTATGCAAGCACACAGAGGTCTGTGAGCACAGTAGAGGTAAATAATTTAGGTAGGGAAATGAAGTAGGTTGGCTAACAGAGCAAAGGAGGATGCAGTAACACGAGATTTTAAGGTAAGGATCAGTAGACAAAGCGTATTGTGTTTTACACAGAAAAGTTCCTGGGCTAATTTGTAGGTAAAAAGGAGCTATTGAAGGCTCTATGCAGAAATGTACTCTCACTAAACTAATTAGAGCATTCTCTCTATGAATTAAAATACAAATGAAAATTGGGGGACTGGGGATGTGGATCCTTTAAGAGAATGCTTTTTTTGCATGATTTGGGGAATTGAATTCAGGATTTTTGTATTTAGCTACATCCTCAAATTCTTTTTTTTTTTTTTTTTTTAAATTTTGAGACAAGGTTTTACTAAGTGGCTAAATTACCCAAGCTGGTTTTGAAATTGCAATCCTTCTGCTTTGACCTCTCAAAGTGCTGGGATTACAGGTGTGTGCCACCACACCCAGCTTCAAAAACTCTTTTAGTATGAGTTTTAGTTCTTCGAATGTATTTTTCTCTTTACTCTTTCTGAAATGCCTGGCTCCACCGGAAACATGGTGTAGTCGAGAAAAGCAAATCTGTTTTGCATCGTCAGTCTCTACAACATTTCGCACCGCACAGACCTGTAGGGGCAAGTGGGGTGAGTATGGGTGAAGTAAAAGATGAAGTTCCCTGGGACCCGACCACAGGAGATATAGCCTGCCAGACTGTGAGTCCTAACTGATCCCTGACACGCACTTGTTTTTTGTTAGGTATCTCTTTCTTCTTCATATAGTGACCAGCCAAAAGAAAAACAAGCCCGCTTCATTGAAGGAGCCCATCAGTCAGGATACGGTTAATTGAGGCCACACTGTATAAACTGATAGTGGAGCATTTAATCCTGTTGTGTTAAGGTCCCTGATGTGATCTCCATGTGGCTTTTAGTTTCAGTTAAGTGTTTTCATCTGTAGAGCCATTTCTGGTTGATTTTTAGTATGTTCTTTGAGAAGTCTCCTGAGGTGGTGCATGGGATCGGGAGAAAGGCTGCCGCAATCTATTAGCAATGTCTGTGGTGGTCACAGTCAGCGTTGGTGATAGCAGGTTTCCTGAGTAATTTCCATTTCTGTTCACACAGAACTCTGATGCAAAGTTACGTGAATTTGGTAACCTACCTTAACTATATACCTTAAGATCTGGAAGTAGTGAGGAGAGAAAATGATTATGGTCACACGGATGGTTCCCTAACCCAGTCCCACCCAAAGTGCACTAAACCAGTTTTTCCTTAAAACACCGTAACACAGCATGGCCACATTCCTACAATTGCACAGTGCACACTGGTATTGTAAATTAATATTGCAAATGACATAACTCCTTATGTATAATCCAGAGGAACATGGTTAAAAGAATTCTGTTAAGTATGATTTGCTGAGCTAGATTTAAAAAAAAAAAACCCTCTAATTTTAAACAGACATCTAGTTTCTGACAATTCTATTTGTTCCATGTAGTTTAAAAGGCTTAAAATGCCTTGCATCAGAAACAGGTGAAATTGTTGCAGAAAATTGACTTGCAGCTGTTATATAGTTGAAACAGACATTTTATCATGATTACACGCTTACAACCAAGATAGACACTCTTGTGAGAGAACTGACTTTCTTAGTGTATGTTATAATTCCTAAGGTCACTCTGAGCATTTTTAGATTTAAATGAATGGAGGACAAATTCTCAAAACATCGTATTTGCCTGTATTATTGCTCTTCACTTTCTTTTCTTTTCTTTTTTTTTCAAACCATCCTAGAATGTTTCAGGATGGACATCTGTCCCCAAATGGTATGTGAAGTAACTTCATTGCTACTATGTTCTTTTGCTTGGGGTTTCATGTTGGGGTGGTGATAAGATCAAACCTATAAACAGAAAACCTTTGGCCTTCTGAGAAGTTTTCCAGCAGAAGAAGAGAGATGTAGTGGGAAAATGAGCCGAGCAAAAGAGGACCATGTAATAGGTGAGTGTATCAGTTCTTACTTTGGGCTGAATTTTTTTATGTTTGAAAAAATCCTGGCCAAGACAAAGTAAAAGTGACAGGAAAAAAAAGCAATGCATGAGAACTAGAGACAAAGAGAGACAGAGAAAAAAAGCAGAGAGGGAGGAAGAAGAAAGAAAGGGAGGGAGAAGAAACTAAGAAGTCCAAATGGGAAATATCAGATATTAGATATAATGAAGCCATCAACACTTGACTTTCACCCACCAAAAAAAAAAAAAAAAAAAAAAAGAAAGAAAAGAAAAGAAAAACACAATTTCACATGGCTCAGCCTCCCAGGGCTGATGGGTTCCAAGCAGTTAGATTTAGGACCCATGTGTTAACTGGTACAGAGGCGAAACTCTGCATGGCCTTGGTCCTTCCAAAATTGAAGATTTTTGTAGTGTTCTCCCCTGACTAGAGCTCCAGCTTCCCAAGAGGCTTCTTTCCTTGGTGCCTGTAACCTCCACAGAGAAACAAAAATCACAGGCAGAGAAGTAGCTGTTTAAAGATCCTTTGATTTCCCCTCGTCATTTAGTAAATGCATTAAATTAAGCTGCAGATGTTTTGCTGTCAACACAACGCTGTATTATGGTGTGTTATTTTCCTGATAGAAACATTTTATATACGTAAATAAACACAGTTTTGTTAATTGGTTAATGAATTATTTTTTAATGCTCCATTAGGCTTTAGAAAAAATAGCTCAAGCTATTGAAAGTTCTCATTTTTAATAAACAGACCTTCTAGTAAGTACAGAATGCTAGTAGATACGGAAGTAGTAGCTCTTGCCAGAATAATTATGGCTCTAGCTCTCTGTTTTAAGGTATTGTGCACTGCTTAGAGTATTTCAGGCTTAGAGATTATGGCTTATTAGAAATTTAAAAATTAATTTATTAGAAATTAGTTATTAGGGTGATTAGGATTGGGGATGAATATCAGAACATCTTGAGGTATAGGAGAATCCCTGGTAGGGATTTGCTCATTTATTTTTGTATTTTGTTTTTCCTGTAACAGGGAGTGTTTTAAACAAGTGGTAGAGAAATAGAGAATTCTGTACCGAAAGTCTAAGTCATCTTTGAGAAATGCCAGAATTTTAGAAGTGAAACAAACCCGCAAGGCTTCTTCATTCTCGAGAGTCAGGCTGTTTTCCTCCAGATGAGATCGGAAGGCTCTTTGCTTGTGAAGTGTCTCAGTCCAGCAGTAGATTGGAAAAGTGTCCAAGCAGGGGACGCGAGTCCTCTCCCGGATGAGTTCATTTCAATAGTCACTGTGTTTCATCGGATGCAGCTGGTTACATTTTTAATAGGCAGATGGCTAATTTTACAGTTCCAAGCCAATCTCTCATTGGATAACATCCAGAAAGCCCGTGGTAGGGTAATGCCCAGCAGAAAGTTCAACAGGACACTTGGGGGGAACATATGCTAATGTCAGCCCTTTTACTTAAATGTCTTTAAAAAGAATATTCAGTGCTAAACTGAGGGATTTTCATGGACTCCAGCCTAACACCAGATGGGTGGCCAGCTATGAAGTCCTTAGGCCTTGAGCAAAATGCTCTTTATCAGGCTTGGATGGTCAGAGAATCAAAGAGCACCAAACCAGTCAGAGCCCAGTGATTTTTACAAACAACGAAGGAGTACGCATTTGTAAAAATGACCTGGCTAAGTAGAGAAACGATTTTCCCTTAACTGAACCCCAGGGGATTGTTCAGGCGCTGGGTCCCAGGGTGACCTCCGTGTCCCTGACTCCATTTTGGGTGCCCCTTCCTATCTGACATTTCGGGAGTTACCGATGTCCATTTCCCTTGCCCAGGTGACAGTCCCCTCCCTCCAGGGTCGGAGAGGGGAGGATGTCTGTTGAATTAAGCATTCTTATTTTTCAACTGTTTGGAAATCACTCTATCCAAAGAAATAGCTATTTAGACATCTTAATTAAAAGGGAATTTGGAAATATCTCCCCTTTTGCAGCGCATGTAATCAAGCATTTCTTTCTCTGAGGAAGGACTTTGTATCCCTCTTCACAAAAGGCTTTGAAATGTCCTAAAACAATCCCCCCCGCAGCTCTGAGTTGGGGTAGGGTGGGAGGGAGTTAAAAAAAAAAAGCCAAAAACAACAAACATTTTCTGGGAGGTGATAAAAGTCTTGGATGCAAAGTATCCTTATTTCATCCTATGTGATGAATTGCCATAGGGAGACTGGAAAACGATTTAAGAACCACAATGGCAAATGCTGTTGTTTAAATGAGGCAAATGTTGTTTACCTCTAAGCAAAATAAAAGATGAGGATCAGAGGAAAAAGGGGATCAAAAGAGCTTTCTCCAAACAGATTTATAAAAGAGAGTGATTTTTAAATGATTTCAACTCCTACTTTATAAAAATATTTTATGAGCCACTTTTCGGAAAATAACATGCTTCTGAAGAGTTTTCCTCCTCAAATCGCTTCCTGGAAATGGTGGTATTACTTTTATCCAGTGCAATTGCCTACACAGGACCTTATTTAAAACAATGCAAAAGAAACCCCCCAAAAGCCAGTAACTCCTTGCAAGGAAACTGGGCTTTCTTTCTTTCTCTTTCTTCGTCTTCTTTCTTTCTTTCTTTTTTTCTGGCCAAGAAAATAATCTTCAATCCTCAAATTGAATCTGTAAATGCTTCTATCAAATTTTTCTTTCAAGAACCTGGAAAGCGGTTCATTTTGTTTTACTGGGCAGGTTGTGAAAAGAGTTTTCTTGCAGAGTTTTTGTTTTATAATCAAAATAATTCAAGGGAAGTGACACGACTTTTCTTTTGAGATTTTTTTTTTTCTTTTTCCTGGACAAAGTCTAGTAGAAGGAGTGAGAGAAGGGTAAAAAAAAGTCTAACCAAATCCAAGACTTGGAGACAAAAAGTTATACACAATAGGAAAACCCTCCAAGATGGTTATAAATTATTCTGTCATTAAATTAAAGTATTGATAGAAGAAAAGTCTTAAAAATGTAAAACGAATACTAGCCAAATACCTCCGTAGTTCTTGGAATTAATGGAAACTTCTCTGGTGTGAATATCCCCAAATTCATTTTAGCTATTTTGTTTTTTAAACGTAGTTTAAAGAAACTTTATACTATTTATACAAAAAAAAGAAAAAAAAAACTTTGAAAAAAAGCCAAAAGAAAAGCAGAAATTAGGGCAGTTTTTAAACTACAAGCCAACTGTTTGCTCTACTTTGCTTTATTTATTAGTTCTCAAGGTATTTAAAACTTGAGCATTAAAACTGCAGAATAATTTGCAAATGAATGCAGTTGCAGTTGTGAAAATATAACTCACAGCTGAATGTGGGTTATTCAGACAAATGGCTGCTTTGTTCGAGGAGGGGAAGTAAAGTTCTGTGTTAATTTATTACAAACTGCAGCATTTCATCCGTGATGTCCAGGCAACAATGTTTTTTATTTCAAGTAATTTATAAGCACTTCCCAGAGCACTTAGCGGTGATGTCCTTGGCTATTTTGCTCCCAGAAACAGAGTGTATATGTATTTACTGTGGGAATTTGTTTTTAATAAAACTGTTGTAAGGCATTTTTATTCCTTTGCTTTGTTACATTAAAAACATTCTCTGCATAAGTAATGTATTTTATTCTAAGTTGAAAGGCAGCAGATCACAGCCGGCAACTGTATGGGGGGGTTGAGAATAATGACAGAGCAGTAATGTTTCAAGCAGAACAGACCATTTTCTGTTTTTTAGGTGTCTTCTTCGCAGAGGGGTACCAGGGAAACACCAATCAGATGACCAAGGGCCCTCGCAAGCACCCAGGAGTCCCAGGACACAAACTCTCCAAACTAAACTCACTCAAAAATTGAATAGAAAAAGGGTGAGAAAGATGCAGTAAATGCATATTCGTGCACTTCCATGTGTGTGTGTCTCTGTGTAAACATATATGGGAATGTGGAATTGATGTTAGAAATCCTTAAGAATTTCCAGTAGTTCCCCATATTTCCTATGATCAAATCATAATGCTAGAAAATCCAAATTGGCCTCTATTCGAAATTTCAAGTATAACCTACATCTATTCAAGTTCTTATGTACACACAGACATCTATAATTTTAAATTTGTTTTGTTTTGTTTTTTAAGTAGGGCCGTGGTATGTTGCTCACCGTTTTGTCCAGCTTCTGGGCTCAAGTGATCCTTTTGTCTTGGGTGACTGAGTAGCTGGGTCTACAGGTGTGCATCACCGTGCCTAGCAAGTATCATTTTTAAAAACTCAGAGCTTACTTGGATTCTGTGTGATGAGATGAAATTTTGAAAGTTTCAGCTTTGGTGAGAGAATTGTGGGGTGATCTGAAAGTTACAATGGTCTTGCGTCAAAGGTAGATATCTTGCTGATGTCCGGAGTCTTTTTGGAAATTTCAGTTTTCCAGTGGCCTTTAATCATTTTTCTTCTCCAGAAAGGGATGAGTTAATTTCCTCCATCCATTCCCCCATCCACCCATCCATCCATTCTTCCATTCATCATGCGATTTTGTCACCCTTAAGCCCTCTACTAGGAAAAAATAATTTGTGCTGACCTGAAAAGCTGATGCTATAGGAAATTGATGGATATTTTCCACATGTATGTATTTTAACAACAGAAATGCTATATATGGAACACCTCTCATGGTACTTCTCATGTGAACACATTGAGGCAATCGTGGGCTCCAGTGGCAAAGATTATAACAGTCCATGCAACCTACTGAGGCATAGGAGTTATGTAAAATGCAGCCTCATAATTATCTAGACACATTTGAGAAGTTCTTTATAATTTGAAAATTGCTTTGACTTTTAAGAAGAAATTTGATGAACAATTACTCTGTAATAATAGATTTTTAAACTTATTATTTAAAAAATAATGAGAGAACTGTTTGAACAAATTACCTTTAAGAAAATCTAGCTTTTTTCCTTTTCCCTCTGGCCACTAACTTTTCCAGAAGTGAGGAGTAAATTAAAATATAGATTATGGTGTTAGTTAGCTATGAAATAATATTTCTTATTTATAAAGGAGCCACCGAAATAAGTGCTGACCCATGGGCCAAGAAATTGAAAGAAATCAGGAAACAGGTCGAATAATAATCATAACTATGTACTTGAAGCAAACAAAGTACTTCTCTTCTTATCCAGTCCCTATCCCTATTGGAGAAAAATTGATACACATTTTCTCCTTTGCTCTGTTTCCCTATTAAAAATCAACTTAATTTTTTAATGATCAGCTCTAATAAATGTTCCTGAATTTATCTGTCATGTTTTCTAACTCCTAGGTCT
>PVJO010000612.1:0-223759 GCA_004026905.1 Hystrix cristata | reverse complement strand
AGGTCTGGGCACCAGGTGGGCCTCCAAGGTCCCTTCCCACTGTGATTCTCAGACACAGCAGCCCAGCTGGACACACTCTTGCAGCCTCGCCTGGTTCCAGGACTCTGCTCCTGGCTGGTTGCCCCCGGCCACCAGCTGTCCTGGCTCTCAGAGGACGGTGCCTGCTCCCAGAGGCAGGGCTGGTTTTCAAGGACAGGCTGAGCTCCAGGGATGGCCAGCCCCACCCTACAGCCTGGGCTCCCACAGCAGGATGGGTTCTGGGGGTGCCCGGTGACTCCCTGAATCCTTAGATGTCTGCCAATGCTCTGAAGAGCCCTCTCAGTTGCCTGGCTCAAATCTCTTGATTTACAGATGGGAAAAGCAAAGGCCAGAGAGAGGTGGAGACTCTGGCATGGGGAGAACCAGGGACCTGCTTCTTCCAGTGTGGGCCAAGGACCTGTGCTCCCTGCTCTGAAGTCACACTCCCTGCTGATGGCCTGGGGCAGCTTCCTCATTCGTGAACAAAGATCAAAGGGCGCCATGAGGACTAAAGGAAAGAAACCCTGTAGACAGCGTAGCCCAGCGCCTGGCAATGAGCTCTGCATACAGGAGAATGATTATTGGTCACTGTCATCACTGTTACCACCAGATGGCAGAGCGATCCTGGGCAGACGCACCCTACACACTTTAAAGGGTTGCACACGTCCAAGCGTCGTTTTCACCATGAGGTGACTGCATAAAGAAGAGTCTTTCCTGGCCTCATGGGAGGCCCAGGGACCATGGCAGATACTGTGCACCTCAGTGACCCCTCTGGTCCAAGGAAGAGGACAGAGTTTCTTTGAAGGAGTGAAAGACGATGAGGCCAGGGCCAAGGAGCTGTGACAAGCGGAGGAACAAAGATGATGATGGGAGGCAGTCAAGCCTGGAAGACTCTGCCTATCCCACCCCGGCAGAGTCCATGGAGAAGCGTCGACCCAGATGGGGAAAGGGGAGGCTGCAGCATCGTGCCTCAGTTTCCTCATCTATCTGATGGGTGCTGATGTTCTGCCTGCAAGGACTGCTGGGTTGATGAATAAAAAGGTGGGGGACTTTAAGGCGAGTGGTGCCTGGCACACAGCAAGTGCACAAGGCACTTGACCCTAAGGGTTGTCACCCTCACCGCACAATGGATGGCACCTGGCCAGGGATGTGGAGGGCTGTCAAATGCTCCACATGTCCCACAGGACCCAGCAGGACCCTAGAACTCAGCAGGGCTGGGGCGAAAGAAAGTAGACAGGTGACAGACAGGGGGCGCTTTCGCTCTTGCAAGACAAAGCTCCAGGGGGAGCTGAACCAGGGCAACTGTGGGAGGGGGTTTGGGGGTGGGAGTCTGGGGATGGGGAAACCGAGGCCAAGAGAAACGGAATGCTTGTCTGAGATCATGAGGAAAGCAGGAGGGTGACAGAGGGGATTGGGGACGTGGCACTCAGGACCTTGGTGTGGGAAGCTGGCTGGTACTCTGGGACAGGTCCATCCTGGGCCAAGGCTGGGCCTGAGACAGGCGGAGCCAGGCCAGGGCTGCACCTGGGCAGTTAGTACGAGCGAGTGCTGCACCTCAGGAGGGGACCCAGCACTTGGGGCTGACGGAGTAGCAGGGCTGAGCTTGGCCAGCAGGCTTTGGCACCTGTGGACTGTGGTTTGCATTTCAGCCCCTTCACTCCCAGCCACAACCTGTGAATGAATCTCTGTGCTCCCCACGAGCCTCTGCTCCTCACCTGTAGGACAGCGTGCTGCAGCGAAGGGAGTGGGGCTTTAGAGCCAGGCAGGCCTACATGTGGGTCCTGGAATGTGCCGATTACTAGCTGTGTGTCCTCAGGGGTATTGCTTAACCTCTCTGAGTCTCAGTTTCCTCATCTACAGATGAAATTTCCCTTGTAGCACCAATGGAGGTGATCCATTTGAAGGGCTCGGTACAGTGCCTGGTATCATGGGGTTAGTCTTCCCTCACTAGTGACTACAGGACACTGACAGTGAGGATCATTTCCTGGTCTCTCAGGATGCTGGAAGGTGATGGCTGGCAATGCCCCTGGCTCTGGCTCTGGGCCTGACATAGGTCAGGTGTGCAGGAACCACCCTTGGCTGAGAGAAGCCGGCAAGAAGGTGAGAGGGCAGAGGTGGTGCTGGACACTGCTGACCCCACCCTGCTTTCGCTGGGAGTGGAGGGCCACCACAGGGCTGTACGGGAGCTGGTGCCGGGGGGGAAGCTTAGGTCCTGCGTGGCCCTCCTGGAAGAGCCCTTACCTTCAGCCCGTCAGGCCCCGCGGGGCCGCTGTCTCCCTCGAGGCCAGGCTCCCCCTGGACAGGGTGAGAAGGAAGGCAGGAGACATTACGGGGCAGGGCCGTGTGCTCCCCCTCTCTCCCCACCCCAGATCCCCAGGCAGGGGGCTCGGCCCACCGCAGGCCCAGGGCAACCAGACTGAATGAATGAATGAATGAGCAGAAGGCTGAGGCCTCACCCTTGGTTCTCCAGGAAGTGAAGCACAGACCCCCCCCCCACCAGACCACAGGCTGCTCTGTCTGCTGGGGAGGCAGCGTGGCCTAATGGTTAAGTGCTGGTTTTCCCTCAGGCACACTTCGGTGCCCCTCCAGCTTCCCACTCACTGGCTGTCTGACCACGGCACACTACTCAGACCCCACACTGTCAGTTTCTTCACCTAGGAAATGGGGCTGAGATCCCTTCCTTCTAGGATCTTCTAAGGCCCTGCCAGTGTCCCACAAGGGCAGCCACTTGAGATATCCTTATTGAAACTAGACCAAGCCCTTACCACACTCATCAGAGAATTGACAGGTATCCAAATTCTGCTCTTTTTGGACCCATGGCAGGCATCACTAATCGATCCACTAGACCATAAGCTCCATGAAGTGGGCCTTCTGCTACTCACTGGTGGGCTCCTGACACATAGTGGCTGCAGGGGTTGCAGGGGGTCACCCTTCTCTTTCCTACTGGGTTCTGATGGAGCTCAGGATCCTTCTTAACACCACCCTTTAAGAAGACTCTCTTGGCCAAGCTTGGTGGACACCCACACCTTGCCATCTCGGGGCCACAGCTCCACGCTGTGCGGCCTTGCCCTCTCTGTCTTAATTCACAGAGGCTCTGCAGACTTTGGGCCATGGGTAGCACACAGCATTGCAGGGAAGCAAAGAGGAGAAACGAAGAGACTTGGGTCAGGGACCTGGTACCCATGAACTGAGATCTGCACTACCTCCCTGTCCCTCTCGGGCCTCACCTTGTCTACCTGCAGCTGCTACGGATGCAGGCGGGGACCTAATAAACTCGGTGCTGAGCATAGAGAAGTGGACACAGGGCCTTGCACAGCTTCTTAGCGTAAGACGAGCTTTGTGGGTTCCTTTGGGGACAGGCTAGGATAACTGTGGATGAGCTTTCGAGGATAACACATGTCTCAATAGACGAATTTAGAGGTTAAATACATGCAAGGTCCCGGGTTAATCCGGAAGAAGCCACCTTCTGGACTGCAGTCCTTCTCAGGGCCTTCTAAGTCGGAGTGCTAATGTGTAAGGGGAACATCAAGCATCCAGTGTATCCTCAACATTTTGACTGCAGAATGCTTTTCTCACATTGTGGAAATGCTGGTGAACAAGGGGGCTGGGCCAGGCTGTGGAGATTCCTGGTTGATTTCTATAGCTGAGGACACTGAGGCTCAGGGACATGGAATGAAGCCCTTCTCTTCCCCCAGGACCCACACACCCTCGGGGCGTTCCAGGGAGAACGCATCTGCTTCAACTTACCCGCTGCCCAGTGAGGCCCTGCTCCCCAGGGGTGCCCAGGGCTCCAAGGTCACCCTAGGAGAAGCCAAAGTCAAGCGCATGGGGGTGGGCAGGGCCAGCTCCGGCCCTCGCCACCCTTTCCTGCTTCCACCAGCTCTGATTTGGAGTAACACGGGGAGCCAGGGAAGGTCCTTCTTCCCAAGGACCAAGGAGAAATGGCAAAACACCAGAGCCTATTCCAAGCAGCTGTGGCTGTGGGCTTCTCTCACACCACGACGGAAAGACCATCATCTCCACCATCATTGCCCTCGCGGTAACGATTACCACCGTCTCCACCATCGTCATGGTAACATCACATCATGCTCGTAATGACTATCATCACCACCGTCCCCACCAGTCATCGCCACCACTATCTTCACCAGCTTCGCCTCGCCATCGCCATCGCGCCACCACTCACTCAGCATGCTTCTATGTACTTTTTTAAGTGAATGTGACGTCCTCAACACCCGGAAGGAAAGGTGCTCTTCTTCCAGAGGGGAAGATGGGAGGCCAAGGGGTTCCTCAGCCAGAGCACACGCTAATGTGGCTCACGTGGTCAGGACCCCAAGCCAGGTAGTCTGGTCCCGGCAGATTGGGAGCAGGCTGACCTCTGACTGGACACCTCCTTTCCTCTCCTTTGAGACTTGGAGAGAAACCCAAACAGGAGGAAGGCAGAATGGCACCTGCTCCCTGAGGGGTTCCCAAAGGATCTTATCACCCAGGATTTCCTGCTTGTGTCTGGGGACACAGGGAGGAGGCAGAGCTCTGGACCCCCGGCCCCAGCTGGACAACCTACTTCTCTCTGTTTTACACATGGGGTACTGTTCTTCACTGTTCTTTGAGCGAAGGTCCTGGAACTGAGCCAAGTGTAACAATGCCAGGCCTAGAGTCACATGAAGGCTTGTGCGACTCTCCTGAGCCGGGCCTCAGCAATGTCCCGGGCCACTAGCATGGGTCATCGGCTCCTAGGCCTGCACGGGTGCCGGATTCTCCTCCAGCAGCCATCAGGAGGGGCTCTCCCCAGGCCCAGAGGTCAACGGGCACCTGTTCCCTGGCACTGGGGCTGAGGTGTGGATGGCATCACACAGGCCAGGCCAGGAGTTGGGGTTGGGGCTGTGGGCAGGAGAGGCCCTCCACTGTGGCCACACCAGGCCCATTTCTTTCCATGGGGAAGACACAGCTGCCAGCCGGGAGCTGATTCCAACAAGTCACTTTTCTTGCCTTTCATCCCGCCTCACCTTCATCCCGGCTTCCCCAGGAAGGCCCAGTTCTCCCACTGCACCCAGTGGCCCCTGTAAGAAAACAAGAGGCCATCAGTCTCTCCCAGAGTAAGATCTGGGCCTGGTTGTAAAGGGGGAAAACTGAGACTCAGACGGGGCAAGGAATATGCTCAGATGTGGGAGAGAGCTGCGACGGGGAACTTGGGGCTGCAACCCGGGGAGGGGTGGTCGGCCAGGCTGGTGGAGGCCCAGACTACCAGTGGCTGGGGACCCGTCCCCCACATGTGAGGTTGACCACATAGAAGCCCCTTCGCAGGATGGGCAGGAAAATTCATGACTCGCACAAGGATGAGGGAGGTCAGGGGGTGTCAGGGCCGAGTGGCTCTGGTGCTCTTTTGCAGCTGAGCCAGGGTGACGAGGGCAGGAGGGCCCTGAACTGTCGCGAGGGAAGGGCTGTGGCCTTCCATAGTCCCCAGGCCTCAGTTTTCTCCTCTGGAGGTGGCTATCAGTCGGAGGTCCCGTCCTGGGTCCTTGCCCAGTGACTCCTAGTGGGTGACTGTGCTGGGTGAAGTCTCAGCAAAGATGGAGCAGGCAGAGGATGCTACTTTCAATGATGCCAAAAGGCGCACTGCCCACCTTCATAAGGATCCTGGCACCCTTCACCCCACCGAGGAACCAAGTCCTCACCCTGTGCCCCAGCAGGGGTCGCCCTGTCGGCCCAGCTCAGCTCGTCAGTCAGCAGCATGATGACCTCACCTGTCACCCTGGGCCAGGACAGGGGAGGGCAGGCCGCACCCCTGAGGAGCAGGGCTGACTACAGCAGTGAAGGACACACGGGGGCTCAGCACTCACCTTGGGCCCCATTTCTCCGGGAGGGCCAATTGGTCCCTGTGGTCCCTGAGGGCCCTGCAAGACAGACAGACCCTGGAAGATGCCGCTGGGGTCTGAGGCGCCACAGCGCAGTCTGGAGCGGGGGGTAAGGGAACCGGGGGCAAGAAGGCCAAGCCCCCAGGGACCCTAGTCACTCAAGGGGAGGGCCTTGGCATCTGTGGCTCCTCACCTGTCTCCTAAGGATTCCCGACCAGCTGCCCCCTCCTGTTTACCAGGTCCCCAAGCCCAGAGGGGCATCCCCTGTGCCCTCTGCTTTGCCTCAACCCACATGCCACCTGAAAGCATAAGTATATTGGTGCCCTAAGCCGAATCCCAACCCTCACCCCAACCCTAATCTTAACCCTGAAGACAAAAAGTATCAGTGTGCCCTATCCCTCACCCTCAAACTAACACTAACATCATGGTAACTCTAAGATTTGGGGTGCCCTCACCCTAACACTAAAGCCAAAGCATTTGGTCCCCTAGGCTGAACTCTAACCCTCACATGAACCCTGAACCTAACCTAACCCAGAGGCCAAATTCTGCTGTGCCCTACCCCGAACCCCAACTCTAAATCTAAGATTTAGTGTGCCCTAAATGTAGCACTAAAGCCTAAGTATTTTGGTGCCACAAACTTCAACCTAACTCTCACCCCAACCCTACCCCTAATCCTAACCCTGAAGACAAACTATGGGTGTGCCCCATCCCTCACTAGAACTAACACTGACCTAACGCAACTCTAAGATTTGGGGTGCTGCCATCCTAACAGTGAAGACAAAGTGTTCAGGTGCCCTAACCCTAACATTAATCCTTAAACTAACTCTAAAACTGACCTTATCCTGAATCCAAACTATGGGCGTGACCTGACACTGCATCCTAAAAAACCAACCGGCCTCTAACCCTAACTCTAAGTTTTCGGGTGTCCTAACCCTAACATTAAAGCCAAAGCATTTTGGTGCCCTAAGCAAACCATTAACCTCACAGGAGCCCTGAATTTAACCCTAACCCTGAAGACAATTTCGCTGTGCCCCGCCCTTAAGCCTAACACTACCTCTAAAATTTGGTGTGTCCTAAAAAGCCAAAGCATTTTATTGCCCAAAACTTTACACCAACTCTCAGCCTAACGCTAATCCTAATGCTAACTCTGAAGATAATTTTGTGGTGCCCCACCCCTAAGCCTAACACTAACTCGAAGATTTCGTGTACCCTAAACTAGACACCAAAGCCAAAGCATTTTGCCACCCAAAACTTTACCCTAAACTCACCCTATAGCTAATCCTAACCCTAACTCTAACCCTAACCCTGAAGACAATTTTGCTGTCTCCAGCCCCTAAGCCTAACCCTAACTCTAAAATTTCGTGTGCCCTAAACTTGACACTAAAGCCAAAGCATTTTGCCACCCTAAATGTTACCCCAACCCACACCCTAACACTAATTCTAATCTTAACCCTGCAGAAAATTTTACTGTACACCACCCCTAGGCCTAACAGTAACTGTAAGATTTGGTGTGCCCTAAATTCGACACTAAAACCAAAGTATTTTGGTGCCTCAAACTTAATCCCAACCCTCACCACAACCCTAGCCCTAACCTGAACCCTGAAGAAAAAGTGTCGGTGTGCCCTCTCCCTTACCCTAGAACTAACAATGACTTAAAAGAACTCTAAGATTTGTGGTTCCCTCACGCTAATACTGAATCCAACAAGTTCAGGGGCTCTAACCCTAACCCTAACCCTCACCCTAACCCTAACCCTCTAATCCTAACCCTCATCCTAACCCTAACCCTCTAACCCTAACTCTAACCCTAACCTTACCCCTGAAGCCAAAGTATTGCTGTCCCCTAACACTAACCCTAAAACTAGCCCAACCCCAAGCCTAACTTTACTTTTCGGGGTGTCCTAACCCTAACACTAATTAATGCCAAAGTATTTTGATGCCCTAAAGCTAACCTTAACTCTCACCATAACCTTAACCCTTATGCTAACTCTGAAGCCATAGTATTGGTGTATGCTAACCCCAACCCTAATACTAGCCCAAAACCTAACACTAACACAAAGTTTTGGGGGTCGATAGACTTAAAGCTAAAGCCAAAGTATTTTGCTGCACTAATGAAACACTAGACCTCACACTAATACTATGCCTTACCATAAGCATAACCCTAATTATTGGGGTTCCCTAAATTTACACCTTCTGGCCCCTGGACCTCTGCTCTCCAGCTGGTCCTTCTGGTCCTCAGGGACCCTGGAATAAGAAGAAGGTTCTTGCATGATGGACGGCAGGTGTCTCCCTCCTCCCTGGGAATCCAGAGTTGCAGTGCTACAGCACTTGCACCCAGCAGAGAGTGGGCCAAGGATCTTCCTCCTGAACCCCAAGAGTTCACCTGTCTTGCATCTCTATCACCATTGCTCCTCGCAGCCTCCTCATGGGCTCCCCAGCACCTGGGCTGTCCCCCTAAACCGATCCCTCTGGGGCCTCCTCTGAAGGGTGAGCCTATGGGGTCACCACCTCTGTTCCGTGCCCTTCAGTGGCTCCTGTGGCCTTGGGATGAGGAGTGGACTCTCCAGGGTAGCAGAGCTACCTGCTCCTGTCTCTCTCCCATCTCCAATCCTAGCAGGCTGGTACCCTCTTACCTGCCCTCCTTCCTTGCCGCTCTTCCCCTGCCCAATTTCTCTGTGCCATGTGCCCTCTCTGCCTTTTCTCATGTCATCCTCATTTCACTGGTGAGATATCAGGCTGGAGGGCCCCCATCACCATCCAAGGCCTAGTTTATCAGGGTGGTAGAGTTCTGGCATTGTCCCTTGCCAGCGCCTCATCTCACCCATCCATGCACCCCATAGCCCGGCTGGTAGTCCCTCTAAGACCAGCCCGTCAGGGGCAATGATGCCAGACAGGCAGGGAAAGGACACTTACCGGTTCCCCTGGGAGGCCCTTGGCGCCTGGGGGTCCCGAGGGACCTGGGATGCCCTGCAGAGAAAGACAGGTAACCTCAGTCCCTTCCCAGCCTTCTCTGCCCGGCCTGCCCCTAGACCTCTGGCAATGGTCTATGCTGCCTGTGATGGCTGTGACCCCACTGTGGGGACATGTGCCAAAGGTGTTTCTGTGCAGGCGGGTGGTGTTTCCCCTGTGGGATGGGAACTTGGGCTATTCTGCCCTAGCCTGCCCCAAAGACCCACACCGGGAATCGCAGGAATTGGTTCTACTTACAAGAAAGCCTCGTGGGCCAGACTGGCCTTGCTCTCCAGCTGCGCCCTGGAAGCATGTTTGGGGGTCATTAGAGGCACACATCACAGAGCAGAGAGTGGGGCGGGGGTCCGGCAGCCATCCAGTGGCCTTGCCCCACGTACCTGCTGTCCAGGTGGGCCCGGTCTGCCCCGAGGTCCTGCAGGGCCCTACAGGAGCAGACAAATGGAGCTGGGGTAGGGACCCGAGGGACCCACCCGAGGGGACAGGAGAGGAACCCGTGAGACTGGCGTCCTGCACTGTTCTCACCGAGCAGCTGGGAAAGCCAAGGCCGGCAGGGGGTGGCTTCCCACAGTGACTAGGTGCCCAGGGTCAAGAACCAAGGACCTCTTCCTACTGAGGGGCCATCAGAGGCATCTCGGGAGGTCTGGGCTCCCAATGGGTCAAGGGTACAATGACTCCCGCTCGCTCTCACCGTCCCTCCCTGGTAGCCTCTCACACAGGGCCTGCAAGGGGCAGGAGGTGGTGGACAAGCCTCAGGAATGCACCCTGCAGCCTCTATGGGACTCCTTGCTGTCCCTAAGGGGCCTCGTGCTGGGCTCCCTGACCCAGCAGGATTAGGATGAGGAAGGGCAGCCCACAGGGGTCGGTACCTTCTGGCCCCTGGACCCTTGCTCTCCAGCAGGTCCATCCAGTCCTCGGGGACCCTGAAACGGGAAGAAAGTTCTGGCATGGTGATGGCAGGGGTCTCCCTCAGGCTGAGAACCAGGTGGGCGGGACTGCCCAGAGCCTGGGACCTTTCCCTTCCCATGGCCTCCCCTGGCCCACACATTGTCACCTAAGGCAAGTCACTGGCCTGCAGTGATGGCCCAAGTGACTCTTCAGAGGACACACACAGCTTCCAGAATGAAGCTGACACATGCATAACCCTGTTTAAGGAGCTCTTGGGGCCAGGGATGTTGGTACGAGCCTGTAATCCTGGCACTCTGGGAGGCTGAGACAGGAGGATCAAAAGTTTGAGCCCAGCCTGGGTAATTTAGCAACTTAGCAAGACTGCCTGTCTCAAAAATTACAGCAAAAAACAAACAAACAAAAAAACCCCCAACCAACCAAATAAATAAATAAACACATACATAAAGAGTCTGCCAAAACTGTATACATACTTCCAAAAAAGAAAAATAGTATAATGTTTTTTTCAACATATGGTGTTTCCCTTGTATGGGGGACCCCAGAGGATGTCGTATATTGCAGAAAACCATTATACTGCTGGCCCTTAAAGAAGAGATTGAAAATGCTCGTGCAGCAATCTCAATGACCAAGCGGCAGTCACCACACTAGTAAATATCTGGAAGCTAATCACCCACTTTGAGCACCTCTTGTAATTGTAGAGACCAAACATAACTTGCATTAATCTCATGATGTCTCAATAAATTTAGTATGTATACGAGTTTTTCTTTTCCTGAGCAAAATTTAAAAAATAGATAATAGGAAGCAGGGAGACAGATCATTCTCAAAAGGAAGGGGATCAACAGATGGAGGGAGAGGGAAGGAGGGGAAAGAAAGAGGATGAAAAAAATGAAGATGTGTTTTCTATACAGGTGCCAACTCCACACGAGGAATTTCTTTCTTTCTTTATTTTTTTGGTGCTGGGGATCAAACTCAGGACCTTGGGCTTGTGAGGCAAGCACTCCAACCACTGAGCTAAAGCCCCAGCACCCCACCTCAACCAATTTTATTACTGCAAACATGTACTAATAAAAATTAAAAATTTTAAAAACCAAACCAAACCAAAACATTATTGAAAGAGAAATTAAAGAATACATGAATAAACATAAAGACATTCTATGCTAAATAAGTAAATAAGTAGACAGGGCTAGGGATGTAGCTCAGTGCAAAAGCCCTGGGTTCAATCCACAGTACTGCGAACAAAGAGGGATCAAGGCCTTGGGGAGGAGGGTAGGTCACCCCACCAACCCATTTCACAGATGTGACAGACATGGAGACTGAGGGCCAGAGCTGAGAAACGTGGTCATGTGACCACAGCCAGGTCTCCCAGAGCTTGGGTGTGGCCGGTCAGGCACACGGACCACAGTCTGTAGGAGAGACTGACCAAGCCCGGCCCAGGAGGGTCTGCGTACAGTCAGACCTGGGCAGAAGCCCCATCCAGCCAGATGTGCAAGCTGAGCTGGCCCAGCTCACAGACGAAGGGCAGGGCTGCGCCCAAGACAAGGGACTCCGAGACACAGGTAGGGCAGCGTCTGATCAGTAGTGATCTGAAGGGGCCCACACTGGACAAACCGCCCCATGAGGAGGGCCGGCCCACTCCAGCATGGAGACCAGCTTTGGACCCTCCCCCAGCACAAGAGGTGAGGAATAGCTGGGTGTGGAGGCTGAGGAATGACAAAATTGAAAAAGGAAAAATCATGTAAAAATCAAACAAGAATATTTTAAATTAATAATCGAGCTAGAAAGGTGACAATTCTACTTTGACAGCAGCCCAGTGCTGGCAAGCCTCAATTCCACACCCCGGCTGGGAAGAGCACCACCAGTTCCGGCCTTGTGGACCACGTCAGGCCCAGTGTCAGGCTGAAGCCCGACTCACAGGCCCAGGGCCAGGGAGATGACGCGGGCCAGGTGGGGGCGTCCCAGGTCGCGAGAGCCAGGACAGGGGCAGAGCTGGTGGCTGACCACTGGGCACCCTGAGAGATGGCTGCTGTCCCTGAGGCCTCCATGGAAGGAGACAACTCTGGGAATGAAATGCATGCTCAGAGACAGCGTGGCCTGAGTCACACAGCACCCTGCTCACCACAGGAATCAAAGCCTTGCTGGGAGAAGGCCTTAGCTCGAACAGAGAAAGCTACATCCTCGTTTCACAAATAAGGAAGCTGAGAGGGCAGTGAACTCGCCTGTGGTCACACCACTCGTAAGGGGAGAGCCATAACTGAACCCGAGTCAGCTGGGTGCCCGTTTGATTTCACCGCTGCCCGTCACTGTTTATCAGGGTGAGACTGAGCCCCTGTCACAGCGGGTGTGCATGGCAGAGCCTGGAGAAGCCTGCCCAGGGAGGGTGTTGGGGAAGACATGTCTGAAATCCTCATTTACGGGAGGCCCTGTCCCTGCTGAGCTCAGGGGGCCACCAGGGCCTGGCGTGGGGGAAACAGGACCAATATTTCCTGTCTGCAGAGAGGGTGAGGCGGTGGGCCACCAGGCCAGTCTGTCTCCCAGCCCACTGAGCAGGGAGAGGCGTGCGGGCAGCCAACTTCCAAACCTTCGCTCTGGCCACTCAAGAGTTTGTCCTCTGGGTCCCTGGGTACCCCTGTCCCTCTTTCCACGAGACTAGAGGCAGTCGTAGTAGGGGGTCTCCTGGGTTTCTATCACAGTGACACGCCTGTCCTGTCTCCACTCCCCAGGAAGATGTTTACAGTCAAACCTGGGGCTGCCCCCTAGCCAGACCCTGGGCGAGGGGGCCCATGAGGAAACTGAGGCGGGGATTGCAGCCAGGCCTTGCTAAGGACCTGGGTAAGCCTGGAGCTGGGCAGGCTTGCTCAGAACTGAGCTCCTTTGAGGCCACAGGGCCACCTCTTTGGGTTTCTCACTCTCAGTGACCCTGTCTGGGCCGCGGCCCAGGGAAGCCTGATAGGCGGGACCTCCATACAATCCTGAAGGTTTCACATTCCTGCCAAAGCTTGCCAGGAGAGAGGCTTGGTCGCCATGCTCCCCTCTGGCCCGGAGACTTTGATGTGGTCAGGAGCCTGGGTTTCCTCAAGCAGGGGAGAAATTCTTCAAGCCACCGCTGGGAAGGGTGGGAGAGACAGCTGCGGCTGGGTCTCTCTCTGCGGCAGGGCAGGGGCCAGAGAGGACCCGGCTGTCCTTGGTCCTTGTCTCCTTGCTGAGATGGAGGACTTGGGTGCTGGGAGGGGCCCCAGTGGCCAGGGGAATGCCTCTGAATCCTCCCTCTCTCAGGCTGTTGCCTCAGGCCATCTGGTGCAGGGGAAATTTTAAAACTAGTTGAATTCCAGCCAAGAGGCAAAAAATAATCATAGATTCCCCTGCATAAGGCTTGGCTATCAGACCCGGGCTCCCCATGCTGCCGTTTCCTCTTTACAACAAGGACATAGGCACCTGTACGCCAGTCGGCAGAAGGAGACCATTCCATCCACCCTCCCTGTATGATTGAAAAGGAGGCTGAATTCAGTATGCAGAAGAGCCCATTTTCTTGGTTCAAATCCCAACCCTGCCACTTTCTAGCTGTGCAATCTGAGGCAAATGACCTAACTTCTCTGCACCTCTGTTTCCTCATCTGTAAAATGGGACTAAAAATAGCACCTACCTACCTGGGGAGTGTTGAGGGTTAAATGAGTTAGTGCATGTGACAGTGCCCGGCACAGAGTTTAGTGTTAATCATCCCGGGCCACTGTGCTCAGGGTAGCTCTTATCTAAAATCCTCTGTGGTTCCCTATTGCCCTTAGGGCATAACTGTGGTTTTGGAGGCCCTGCCTGGCTCGGGGCCTGCTAAGTTTTGTCCCCTCACTGTTGAGTGGGAAGCCCTAAGCATGCTACTCTTCCCCTCATCTCAGGGTCTTTCTCCGCCAGTCCCTCTGCCTGTAACCTGGCAACAGTGCAAATGACGCCTTCTCCTGGGCTACTCCCGGTTCCCTTTCTCAGAGGAGGCGCCTCCAGCACCCAGTGCTCCCATTACCCATGTGCCAATGTGCCAATCCATCCTGCGTTCTGTGGTATGCATCTGCCTAGCAGCACGTGTGACTGGTTCCCTGGATCACAAGGGCAGACAGGCCACACCCGGTCTGCTCTCCATGGTACCCGCAGAGCCTCCTGAGGTAGATGCTAAACAAATGGTGGTTGAATGAATGATGGAGTGAATGAATGAATGAACAAAACCTTGATGCCGGAGTCCATTTTTACCCAGTGGACAGCAAGGCCTGGGCCTCAGGAATAGGCCGGAAAGACAGCAGTGGGGGGATCCCCACATACAGCACCAGGCCCGGGGTAAGCCTGGGCCACATCTCATGCTATGAAAGGCGCAAACCCCAGAGCCAGGCGGGGGCAGGGAGGGAGGGGTCTTCCGCAGGTGGCCCTGCTCTGAGCTGCCCTTGGAGTCCAGGCTGACTTACCCGGCGTCCCTTTGCTCCCCGCATGCCAGGCGGGCCTCGCGATCCTCGAGGGCCCTGTGGGTGAAGAAGAGTTCGGGGAAGCTCTTTTCAGCAGGTGAGAGCCGCACAGGAAGCTAGGAGTGGGGGGCAGAGCTCAGAGGTCACAGTCCCCTTCCTGAGGGTGGGCCCACCGAGGGAAGCAGCCCCCGCCCTGGGCCAGAGCCCAGGCTTCCCCGGGGTCCTGGGGGCCGGCAGAGGCCTCCAGGGTGAGCCACCTCCTTCCTCCTCTGAAAGTCAGCATAGAGAGGCTACTGGGACACGTCTGAAAAAGGTGTTCCCACGTCTCTGTGTCCCTTTCTCTCCCCAGCGGCCACTCACGTCCTGACTCCCACCCCCCTCTGACACTAAACATGACCCTGACTGGGTTTCCCCAGGGCAGGAGAGCCCGGAAGAGGAAGAGCCCAGGCCACAGCCCTGGGGAGCCAGGAGGAGGAAGAGAGTCCAGGCCACAGCCCTGGGCTGTGCTGGGGAGCCAGGAGGTTGGAAGAGGAGGACTGAGCAGAAATGGGGTGGGGGGTGGACAGGAGCACGGGAGGGACAGAAAGCAACAGGGGCCTCCCGGGGAACATGTCTGTTATCTTGGTTTGCTGAAGGAATAACAAGAGAAGCAAAGGAGTGCTGGGGAGGACCGGGGGGACAGTGAGAGGTAGAGGGAGATGGACGGAGACCTGGAGAGCTGGAGATCTTGAGAGCCGGCGGCTTTGTGCTTTGAATTCTCAGCACCTGGCCTGGCTCAGCACCTGCCAAGTGCTCAGGAATCTGAGTGAACGATGGCCTGGCCAGGATGGAGCTGGGAGCCATCAAGCAGCAATCTCACCCCATCAGTCAGCCGGGGCCCTGTGACAGCTGCAGGGGCCGCCAGCTCAGCAGTGACCCGGATGTCTCGTCCCTACCACACACCAGGGCGCCACCTGGCTCCCCTGCTGTGCCCCTTCTCTCCTGCATGGCCTCAAGGGCACAGATGCCTGCTGTGTCCTGCAGAACAGAACCTCTGCCAGCTGAGCTGGGGGCCGAGGTGAGCTGTGTCCCAGCCTGGCTTCTTGTCGGCAGAGGCAGCGGGCTATGCACCTGGCTTGGCCCAATAAAAAGGCAGATCTTCAGTGGGCTGGTGGAGAAGACTGGGCAAGGCAGGCCGCTTTAGAAGCCCTCCAGCTCAGACGGCATAAGTGTCCTGCTGGGAAGGGCCAGGAGCCATCCCCATGCAGAGGTACAGCCCAGCCCTTACCTGGCCCAGCTGCAGTACCAGAGAGCTGGGTTCAAACCCCACCTCTACCACACACTAGCTGTGTTGCTTTAGACAAGTTATTTAGCTCTATAGGCCTCAGTTTCCTCATCTATAAAATGGGAAGATGAAATAACTCAGAAGGTCTTCACTTCAAGGCAGCTTTCCACTCTGTTCAAGCAAAAGCTCAGACCTGGAGGTTAGACCCTGAGAGGCCAGTAGGTGATCCTGGCAGATCCCAGACCCTTCTCACCTGTCCCCCCAGCCCTCAGCAATTAGGATAATACTCTGGTCCTCAGTGGGCAGCAGCAGAAAATGGATTTAAAGTGACTGGATAAAGGCAACAGGTATGGACAGTATCAGCAGAAATGTCACTGTCCGACAAGCCCATTAGGTGGTAAGTACTGTGTCTAACAAAAAAGTCACTGCCAGTTATTAAGCACTAAAGAAACGCAGATGTTTGCCCAGCAGGCATCACGACTCTGTCACTTATTTCTCACAATGTTCTCCTAGGGAAGGTGGCATTATGCCAATGTACAGATGAGGAAACTGAGGCCCAGAGAGGCTGTCAATGTTGCCAACACCCACACAGTGAAGAAATGGGGGCTGGGACTTGACTCCCACAGGTCTGATTCTAAAGTGGGCTCTCTGGGCCTCTGTGTAGACTAGAGGCAGCTAGCTGGTAGGAGCCCCAGGAACCCAGGGACCAGGCCCACCCATGACAGGAGAAGGCCAAAGGCAACTGTGGGAGCTGGAAGCAGCGAGTGACAGTCTGGTTTCACTGAGTCTGGGCCAAACCACTGAGTAGATGGATGCACCCAGAAGGACACTCCAGCTGGATGCACCCAGGAGAAGGAAGCTCCAGCTGGATGCACCCAGGAGAAGGACGCTCCAGCTGGACTTGGGCACCTCCCACGATCCATCTCCAGCACAGGCAGGGGGCTGGACAGCAGCCTTTGGGCCGGGGAGCTGGGCCCTCAGACTCCAAACTGGGTGTGCAGCCACCGAGCTGCCCCACCAGGCAGCACACTGATCCTCCAGGCTCCTGCTTCCTGCCCCACAGTCCCGCTTCCACATCCCCAGCTCTTCCAGCCCCAGGCCAGATGGAACTCACCCTCCTCCACGTGAACTGGGCAACAAAGCATGTCACCAGGAGCCCAGATTGTGGCTTCTGATCCCAACCGCACGGTGAGATCTTACCTCATCAAAAGGGTTGCGGGAGGGGCGGGGCCACCTGGTGCTTGACACCTGCTGCTCTGGGGTCCCTCCTCCGGAGTGAGGGAGTGAATGGACAAAGGCCATTATGCTAATGACCAAGGCGACCGTCCCGTGTGTCATGTCCTGACCAACATGCCTCACTCTATAACGCGCCTCAGCTCATGGTTCATTTGATGCGCACGACCACATTAGCATGACCATGATTATTTCCTCTAGTCTTCAGACGCGCAAAATTCAAGTTTGGAAAGGTTAAAGGGCACCACCAGGGAGTGGTGGAGATGGACTGCGCTCTGGGGCTGTCTAACCACATCTTCACTTGACAATGAGTTTGTGCTCAGGGACAAAGGGCTTTGCTCACCGGGGGTCCAGGCTCTCCGGGGATCCCGACACCACCTGGCATCCCTGGATGACCCTGCCAAGCAGAAGGAAGAGGAGGAATCAGCAGGCAGTGCCTCTTCCTCTCAGTCCCTCCACAGCCGGGCGGCCCAAGCCAGGAGGAGCAGGAGCTGGTCATCCTGAGCACCTAGGACTGGTGACAGGTGGAGGAAGAGCAGGACTGTCACCTAGGCTGCGACAGGAGAGGGCAGGAGGATGCAGACTTACTCCTTACCATCGACCCCTTGGGTCCCGGAGCGCCTGGGGGTCCCATCAGGCCACGGTCACCCTGTGATGGAGACACGATGCAGAGAAGTCATGGCCATGGCTGCAGGTGGCCCCATGGGGCGGGTGCAGAGGGCCTCCCAGGAGCCAGAGAGGACCAGGGACTCAACTAAGGTCTACAGACACCTGATGCTTGGCTCATGGCCACATCTGGGTGGGATCTGGGTTTTTACCCCGTGGAGACCAGGACACTGGGAAAATCCTGGGAGGCCTCAACAACCCCTGTAGCAGGCTACATGCTGGGTTCCCTGGGGCCCAGGAAGGTTCTGATTAAGGGCACAGTAATTACATTGTCCCCTTTGATCAGGGCCCACATCATGTGGTCTTCATTAGGCCTGGCATCCCCTGGGCTGGGCTGGCTGAAGCAGAAACAGCCATAGGAGGCCTTTCTCCCACTCTGGCCAAACCAGATGAGGTACTAGAGGCTCAGACCTGAATCACTCCTTCTTGACCAATCCAGACAGGCTGGACAAAAGGGTGGGTGGCAGACACAGCTATGGCCAGAAGGCCAAGCCTCTGAGTTCACATCCTGCCTGTTTTCATGAGGCCCCACTTCTTCCGGTCACCCAGCCAGCAAAAACTTATCAAGCACCTACTACATGCCTGACACTGTATGCCTAAATATTTAGACCCCGAGTTTTCAATGAGAAGCAGAAATAGACAGATGGGCTCCCCGGAGGCAAGATATTCGGGGGCGGCAGGGAGATGACATGAATCTCCAGAAGACGCAACCAGGAACAAGGGAGAGGCAAGGCTTGAGGTATCATGGTCAGGAGTGTGACCCACCTGGGTCAGGGTGGTGGGAAGACGTCCCTCAGGGAGATTTTTGTTTTGTTTTGTTTTTGTTTGTTTGTTGGTTTGTTTTATAACAAGGTCTTACTATGTAGCCCCGGCTGGCCTGGAACTCGTGGCAATCCTCTTGCCTCGGCCTCCTAAGTGCTGAGATTACATACATGCACCACCATGCCCAGTATCCCTCAGGGAGATTTGTTTGAACTAAGAGTTGAAGGGTCACTCAGAGTTATTGAGGTAAAAGGATAGGTGCACCAGGGTGGGAAAGGTGTACCTGGCCACGGCCGCAGTCTGCAGGTAAAAGGGGACATAGGACACGTGAGTGACAAGAGAAGGACAGAACTGGTTTGCTACTACACGGTAGCTCTGTAAGCTGTTCACACTGGAAGAATGGGGGGAAGGGCACAGGGGGACTTTCTGTACCATTTTTTGCACCTTCTTGTCAATCTGTAATTTTTTTTTTCCTGGTGCCAGGAATCGAACTTGGGTCTTGTGCTTGGTAGGCAAGCACTTTAACCACTGAGCTAAATCCCCAGCCCCGGAATCTGTAATTATTGTATCATAAAAAGTTAAATTCAAAGGACAAGGAAGAGGACAGGAGGTTAGAGGCCAGAGGGTGCAGATACAAAGAGTGCTGAAGCATGCGCTCCACCAGGAATTTAGGTGAGGCCAGATGGGGGTGGGCTTCAGTTTCTCCACCTGACTAGTGGAGATTGTGCTGGCCGTCCCAGAGGGCCTGCTCTGGGGACCAGAGGGGCCTGCAGCGGCCGTGGTGGGACATGGGAAGCCAACATGAGGCAGAGAGGCTCGAGGACAAAGCGTGCGTCATTTGCTGTCTGGGTGACCTTGAGCCAATCACTCCCTCCGCTGGTGCCCTAGTCACCTCAAGAGCAAGACGGAGCTGCAGGGAGCGCCCAAGGCACCAAAGGTGATGTTCACTCTCCATCTTCCTACAAGACAAACCTCTCTCTTCTGCTGCTCACCCTGGGCAGTGCCAGTGGGCAGTCACCAGGGGTCAGGACACATACCTTACTGGGTGTCACAGGAAAGTCCAAGTACGCTTTGGCAAGTGATAACAGGTGGTCAGGGCAGGAGCCCTGGGGGACGCTGGCAAAGGGGACACAGGCTCTTGGAGAGGTGGAATGACAGGTGTCGAGAGGGCCGGGGGGAAAGGCCCCAAACCCCCACAATCCACCAGCCCTCTGACTTTCCAAATCTCAAAATACAAGCTCTACTTGTTGATCTCTTTCCCCAGCAACTTACCTTTTCTCCCACGATTCCTGGCTCTCCAACCAGACCGATGAATCCCAGAAGCCCCTAGAGAACACATTTATAAAAACAAAAGGAAACAACATGAATTTGGTGACATGCTGAGTCCTCAAGGGAACGGTTGGCACTTTCCCTCCTTGGAGCCGAGTCCCAGTAATCCTGCCGGCCGGGGCTGCCACCAAGGCACGCTGCCTCTCTCTGGGCACCGTCCTGACTTCCCTCGCTCCAACAGATGGTTCTGGTTTGGGAGCCAAGCAGCAGGGCTGCTGCCAGCATCCCTGGGAGTGCCACACATTCTTCCCGCGCCAGAAGCAGGCTGGGAGGCGGCCACATTTGGAGAGCTGGGAGCTGGGGAGTGGTGTTTAAACTGCGCTGGGAAGAGGCCATCTGCCCCCATCTTTGGGACTCTGGGGCTGTTTCAAAGAGAGAAGCAAACATGCTGGCTGGGGTAGAAATACCGTAACAGCCTTGGCCAAAAACCTGATTGGAATTTGGGAAGCAGGGGCCTCTTTACTGTCTCCTGAAAGGCTTCTCTCTCCTTGCCGGAAGGATACACACACACACACACACACACAAACACACGCGCGCGCGCACACACGCACGCTATGGCTCCTCCACCTCCCTTTTACTTCACTGGGTGACAACTTGCCTCCAGGTTCTAGGAGGTTTTCTAGGTAGCCACAGGCCTTACTGTCCCCTAAGTGGGCAAACATAACTGTGCACAGGGAAGGTGGATGCCTGCAGAAGTCCCCCAGAAAGGCAGGCCACCTTCTGGTTCAGGCCCACCCTCTCCCCCACTAAGGAAAATGCAAGCAGAGGGGCTCCGGGAGGGTCAGGAGAGCAAACGTGGCTTTGGAAGAACCTGGATGTACAGCCAAGAATTTCTAGGACAATGAGGAAAGACGGGGAGGAGTGGGTTTGTCCCGTAAAATCTGCCTCCTGTTCCCCAAACTCTGGCCAGAGCGAGACAAAGTGATAACAGGATGGAGGTCACGTGCTCGGGCGGGAAAGCCAGGCCACCTGCCAGGCCTCGAGGGTGAGAGGGCGCGGCCCGATTCCAAAGGGTTGACTGAGTGAGTCCCTCTCCTTCTCCGAAGGCTTTAAAGTGGCAGCACCAGCCAGGATCCTCTAGATTTTGCTGCTGCAGCCCAGGAAGGCGTTGGCCAATCCCTCGCAGCTTCCCCTCCCCACAAGGCCTCCGGAGCATGAGGCCGAGAGGAGGGCCCGAGCTCCCTGACCCACGGCACCATCGCCACACACAGACACAGGGCTCCTGGGCCTGCCCTGGCTTCCTTCACACAAAACAGGAAGTCAGAGGGACGGGTATGAGGTGTAAAGCCACAGCTGCTATGCCACCACGAACAACCAAGGATGTATTTCACTTCTGCAGCAACTTACTTTAAAAGACAAATTAAGACATTTTCAAGGTGACAGTGATATCAATGACAACAGCTTTGTGTGTCAAGCACTCACCACGTGTCAAGTCCTGCACCTCGTGCTTTGTCTATGTTCTTGTCATTCAACCTTTAGGTTTGCGTTCCTGGGCAAATCACCGCACAAGGGGGCCGGTGACAGACCCTCCTGACCTCCTGGGGATGTTCCAAGGATCCAGGATATTGTGAGGCACATAGAGGCACTCAGTCAGTCTTCGTTCTCACCCGTCCCTCCTCATTTATTTTAAAGGGGCACAGGGTTAAATCAGTGGCCTGAGCGCCCCACAAGGGAGCAGTCAGACACTGAGAAGCTGCCGAATGAAGGGAATAAAAACTGCTCTGTTCAAAGGCCCTGCCTGACTGGCTCAGAGTAAGAGAAATTTCATAGCTACTTTAAATTTACGAGTTGTTGGGTCCTAGAAGGCAGGTGGCTCATAAACCTCAAACAAGAAGCCAAACGGGATCCTAATGAATAAGGGCCATACAGCGAGTGCCCCATTCCTGCACCCCCACATCTGGACCCCCCTGGTACGCTGTCCTGGAACATCCTGGCAGGCCTGACCTGTGGATAGAGCTGAGCTGGTCTGAGGAAGCCAGCTCTGGAGGCCCAGGGCTTCCACCTGGCAGTGGGGCAGAGAAGCAGCTCTGAAAGCCAGAGAAGGGCCAACTCGTTCCAGGCTGGCACGAGGGCACCGGGGAGGAGGGGACATGTTACCTAAGCAGGCACTGCATAGGCAGGATCTGAGTCCCCAGTTTTGGAGAGAGGCTGGTCTGGCCCTTCACGTTGCCTACAGATAAAGAGTCACCGTCTTCTACAGGAACTTTTCACCCTGTCTCATTCTCCTCTCATGGGACACGCTGCCAGGCACTGGGTCAATCAGAGAGCTCGGGGGTGGTGTCTGCAAGCTTTGCTTTCCCGGGACAGAGCTTCTTGAAGGCAAGGCTCAGGCCTTGGCTCCAGCGCCTGGGACAGGGCCTGGCACCCTGTCTGCACACTCACTGGCACACAGAGGGCTCAGGAGGTGAGAAAGGTCTCCATTCCCTGGCATTCCCCTTGCCTGGGAATCCTGCAGACCTGAGCGTCCATCTGGGCCCTGACAGTAATGTACTGCCCGTGAGATCTTGGACAAGCTACTTAACTTCTCCGAGCCTCAATTTCCTCATCGGGGAATGGGAATAGAAACATGGACCCCATAATGCCGCTGGGAGAATCGCAGGCACCCGTGTATACAGGGCTTGGCACGGCGCCTGGTACGTAACAGGTGACAGTGAACTGTAACAGTTCCTGTGATCATAAGGAGGGCCTGGGGAGAGCTTCGGGACTCGCTCCCGGGGCTCCTCTAACTGCCGTGAACAGGAAGTGCCTGCCTTTTCACTCTGGCCAGGTGGTGAGGGGACCACGATGCCCCAGCGGGCCTAGAGCAGCCACAGGAATACAGCTGTGCCCACGCTGCCGGCTGTTGTCTCCTTCCCACTGTGGCCCCGGCTCTGCCACTGTCTCTGCTCATCTTGCCCCAACCACTTTCTCCTCCACGAACCCCAGACCGACAGCGATCTCGCTACTGCAGAGATCACAAAATACATCACGAGGGCTGGTCAGCACTTCCAAGTTGAGGTCATTGTGGGACTTGCTGCTAAATCTCACACTTGAACATATTGATAGGAGTATATCGCATTTGAGACATACTTTTGCAATTGCATTTCAATATAATTGGTTTCCCTGGAATCCTTTATTTCATGCATTTAAAAACTATTCGGAGAAGGAGGTCCCCGGGCTTCGTGAGCTTGGCAAAGGAATCCATGGCACGAAAAATGGGTAGGACCCTGGAAAAAGTGATTGCCAAAGACTTTTTGTGTTCTGATAGTCTAGGATTCTGAGTATCTATTTCCCCAGGGCTCTGCCATTAGCATAACTAGGAAATTGAATTTGCTGCTCACATTGCCTTTTTTTTTTTCCAACCAGGAAATACATCCAGGCCTTTCCAAACTCCCGGGCTTCCCACAGAACGCACTCGAACGACACTGGAAAAGTTTCAACAATCCAGGCCTCCTCCAGCTTTCATTCCTTTCTTCCCCTCAACAGATGTTGCAGGCTGGGTGAGGAAGCCTGTTGTGTGGACTCTCCCAGAATTCATGGTGTTTCCTGGCACAGCTGGACCCTTCTGGGTCTGGAGCATCATTCCATACCCAGAGAGGAAGCCCCTTTCCGGGTTCCTAAGGCGGACCCCCTTCGTTGGTTGGCTGACTGACTGACTGATCGATGGTACTGGATTCCATTGCACTGTGCTACAGTCCCTACCCTTTAAAATTTTTTTAAATTTTCAGTCAGGGTCTCACTAAGTCACTACGGTGCCAAGTCTGGGCTCAAATTGATCTTCAATCTTCCTGCCTCAGCCTCCCAGAGTGCTGAGATTATAGGCATGCATCGCCACCCTGGCTGTGGGCCCTTATTCAGAGGAGCAGAGGACACTGCCACCTTCTACCTCTGAGCTCAGAGCGTCGACTTGCAGGAGGTACAGGGGCCGCGGGGAGGGACTAAGCTGCACGAGTCCACTCAGCGCTTCAGCTGCCTCTCTGAACTTTGATAATTGAGAGGAGTGATCCTCGAATGTCATTCTTAATGACTAGCTGCAACTGCTTCTCTTCTGTAGACCTGGCCCTCGCTTCCCAGTCAGCCAGCCACCGGCTTGAATTTCTTGTCCTCTATAATTTAGGGATTCTGGGACCAACCGCTCCTGGCAGGCAGTTGCCCTCGTCTGGCTGAGCAGCCCGACCTGTGGGTTTAACTCGAGCTCTGAGAGTCAAGTCACAGACTCTCTTTAGGCAAACGCACCGCAGATGATTTTCCCATGCAGAGACTGCGCCTCTCTGAGAGTCTCTGCCCATAGGGATGGAAGAGGGAGAGGCCCAGCCTGGGGCTGCTGCTGTTCCGAGAATTAAATGAGGTAGTGCTGGGTGTGTGTGTGGGGGGGTCTTTAGCAAAAGGCTCGGCACAGGTAAGCACTCCACAGGAGCTGCCAGCATTCTGAGACCTCAGGTAACTCACCTGTTCACCCATGGGCCCCGGCCGTCCAGGATCCCCTGGCTCCCCCTGCAGAGAAATAGAGGAGGATGAGTGGGGATGGGAGACAGGAGGCCAGGTCCCTGTGGAGCTCTCCAGGACGCTGGCTTTCATTGCCTTTGGTGGCAATGGACCAGGGACCTGGCAACTCAGCACTCGGATGTGTGCATCTCACTCAGGTCCTTCAGCAACATACTGCATTTTGTGGAGGTGGAAACTGAGGACCAGAGAGGTAAATGACTGACTGAGGTCACACAGCAAGCTGGGAAGTCTGGAATAGGGACCCGATGACATCTCCAATTCTACTGTCCCAGGCTGCCTGTTGCAGGAAGAGCAGGGAACTGGGCGGATACAGGAACCTGGTCCTCGGCCTGCACTCGTCAAAGCTGTCACAGCTCCTGGGTGACCTTGGTGAGTCTCTGTGCTCTGAGAAACCAGACTCGCTGACCTTCCTGGCCATTTCCAGCTCCCAGACATGGCGACTTTGGCCCACAGTGGGTGGCTCCTACTCTGTAGGTGGCCACAGCTGCTCTGCTCTACTCTCCACAGCAAGAGCTGGAGAGAGGCAAACGGGCCCGTGGGAAAAGTCCATCCAGACTGTGTCACCCTCCCGCCACAGAAACCCAACTGGAGGGACAGAGGCGAGACCTCAGAGGGTAGAACACGGGCTCTGACAAGCCAGAAATTTGGCTGGAAAATGGATGTGGCTGACAGAATCCTGGTTGGCGCCTCAACCTCCCCTGCGGTTCCTCCCTCAGACCTCGTGTTCTGAAAAACCAGAAGGGCCAGCACATATATGTGGGCCATTCCCCGGGTGGGAGGGAGGCTGAGTTGCCCGGTCCCCACAGCGGCCCCAGCCTCCACGGCATCACTCATCTGTAAACCTGAGCCAGCTAACTCTTGTCTAGAACGCCAAGCCCATCCGACTCTTCTAGCATCGCCCCTTCCAAAAGGAGTCTGTGAGGACCACTTAAGGGGGGCTGCCCACATGCTAACCATCTATTACTCTCCTGCCCCAGGTCAGCTCTTTTTGATCTTTTTTTTTAAAAATCCTGTTAACAACTGTAATACATATTTATTGTATGACAGGAGAAAAACAAAGGCCCAGAGAAGAAAATGAAAATCTATTATCCTACCACTAAGAGATGACCTGTATCAATTTTCCAGACACTGCTCTGTGTGTGAAGAAAAAGGGTACCGTCCTGCCTCTCCAACAGACTCCTGCTTAACACCCATTTATAACCTGCTCCCCACCACCTCCAACATCCCACCCCCAGCATTTTCCCATCTCGTAAAATATTCCACAGCACCATCTTGGGGGGCTGCACTGTACCCCATTACTGGAAAAATCCCCCTCTGTTGGACATGCAGGTTAGTTCCATTTGTTCTTCTCTCCATACCAATGCTTTGTGAGCAATTTTCTCCCTTTTCACAGCTGGCCATGGAATTTGGGTCTTGTCCTGGGGCTTTCACATGTTGGGCCCCTGCCCATCTCCTTTCTTTCCCGAGTATCCCTAGGTGCCCTCACCTTTGAGCCATCCAGGCCAGGCCTCCCAGAAAATCCCTTCCTTCCAGGCAGACCCTGCAACAGAAAAAGAGGTGAGGGAGAGACACTGGCTGGACAAGGACAGGGGCCTGGGGAACCTGAGGAGCCGGCGGGTCCCATGGGCTGGGGAAGGCCACGGTGGTGAGGAAGGACAGTTACACAGATCCCTGACGCCACCAGACAGCCAGCTGTGCAGAACCACAGGGATCGCCTCCAGCCGTGTGGCCTCAGGGAAGCCTTCTGGCTCCCAGACTGGCCTCCTTGTACGCAAACGAGTACAGCACACCTGTGCTGTGAGTGCCGAAGGGAAGGAGCGATGGGGAGCTTCTACTAGTGGGCCTCAAAGTGTGGTGGGGTCTCTTCCAAAAGGGTCAGGAGGTCCTGACACTAGGAGTCCATGTGCCTTTGTCACTCAGGCCATGGCGTCAACACTCTGAACACAGAAGTCCAGCTGACTTCGAGGAAGCCCGACTTAAGATTTGCAAAATGGCAAGAGACTGTCACTTCTCCTCACAGTTGTTTTGCTTTGGAATATATATATATATATATATATATATATATGCACATAGATAATTTTTTAACCTGAAATAGCTTTCTTGTTAATTTTCCAGTGAATTGATAAATATACTTAAAGTGTTTTGATGACTAATATCAATGCATGTAACCCACAGAAACAAAACACAGAAACAAAAGTTCTCGGGGCCTCTGGCCTGTCAAAGTTTGTGACACCAAACCCCTCGATGGTTGATGGTCTGTGCCACTGCTACGGTGAGATGGGCCGGGACAGGCTACTTCCCAGAAGCTGTCAGAGCCACGGCAAGAACTCAGGCTGAGCACCCAGCCAGGGCACCCGCTTCCCAGCCAGGAGCTACGGGGTCGAGCCTGCGGCTCTGCAGCCTCACTGCTCCTCTCTGGTGCATCTACGAAAAACGGAGCTGCTCATGGGCAAACAGGCCCCAGCACCCAGCAGACGGGCAAAGACAGTCTCTGAGGGCCTCTCCTCTGGGGTCTGTCGGTCCGCTCTGCGCCCGGCCCAAGGGCCTCTCTGCCTCTCTCCAGAGCACTGGCCAGATGTTGCCCTGCCCATGCACAAGCTGGCTCAACTCCCACAGATTCCACCTCCCCAGCCAGCGCCACTCACCTCCACGCCGGGGGCCCCTGGTGGCCCCGTGGGTCCCTCATCACCCTAGTCAGGAGATACAAGAGAGGAAGGAAGAGAATGTTAATTTGGTGAAGGTTTGGAGAACTTGTCCAAAGGAGTCTTGGACACAGAGAAGGTGCACCTGGCCCGATGGCCTGCTGTGCCTCAGTTTCCCCAGGGTGGAGAGATCCTAAGCCTAACAACAGGTTTCGTTTGGGTCCCTGGAGGAGAGCGATGACACCTTGCTCTGTTTTGAAGGTGCTCTTCCCAGTCATCATTCAGGATGGCAATGTCTGGTGGAGGTTTGCTGAGGGAGTGAAGAAGCCGGCCAGTGTCCCCACAGCCTCCCTACTCGTTCTGTGGGCAGGCCGGGCCTGACCAAGGGATCCCTCCACAGCTACCCTCCTCCACAGCTCCTCTCCCTGCTTCCAGGAAAGCAGCCTTATGTGCAGAACCACAGCTGGGACTCCTGCCAGCCCCAAGCAGCGACCCGGGCCAGGCGGACGCCTGCCTGTGGTGTTGGAGGGAGAGCAGGGCTGTGTGTCACGGGCAGGGGTGGGGCTGCCAAGGCCCTCAACTATGAGCGAGACCTTCCTCACGCCCCTCACTGAGAACAAGAGAAACAAGTCTTCCTGCGCCACTTTCTACTTGGGCAAATCATGTCATTGCCTGGGGACCCCAGCAGGTGGCTCCAGGGGACACAGAGCAACAGTGCCATGATGAGATCTGTGTCATGGACTCTTATGCAGACCTGGGTTCGAGTCAAGATCTGGCCTGCTAATGCTCATAGGGCCTGACAGTGCCCTTTTACCTCTCTGAGTTTCAGTGGCCATGCCTGTAAAACGGAGCTCACAGTTCCCACTCTGGGTCCACCATGAGCATGAGCAGGGGCAGGCACTTCAGGAAAACCACTCTCAGTGCAGTGGGGAGCAGGCAGCAGAGGAGGGATGACCTGTCCTACCAGCTCCCACCGAAGGTCCCTGGAAGGCTCCTGGGGGCAGGGCTATAAACACTGAGCTGCTGCCAAGTCCGGGGTCACCCTTGCCGTGTCTGACTGAGGGGCTGCAGACAGGCCAGTGTGGACAGTGGGAGATCAGGAAGGGACAGGACTGATGGTCTCACCTCAGGCCCCAGCTGCCCACGGGGTCCCGGCAGGCCTCGAGCTCCAGGCTTACCCTGAGAGAAGGGGACAAAAGGAGCCTCAGAGGTGGCCTCTCCATCTCTATCACAGGCCAGCAAGACCCCGACCTCCGAGCCAGGACTCCACAGTTTCCACAGAGCTGACTGGGCAGGGACTCACCTTGGTGCCTTCTGGGCCATTGTCCCCAGGGGGGCCGATGTCTCCTGGAAATCCCTATGGGAACGGAGAGCAGGGTCATCCACGGATGGGAGGAAAGTGTGTCATTTGAACCATCCCATCCTGCTGCCAACTGTGCCCAGGCAGGTGGGTCCACCATCCACCCCAAAACAAGAAGCAAGGCCCAGCCTGGCACCTCGCAGAGTGGCCAAGAAAATGCAAGAGATACAGAAAAGCAGGGACATCACCACACACAAGGTCACTGAACCAGGGTTTCCCAAGCCTCATGCAGCCCCCGACAGAGCTACGGGTGTCCAGGGACGTCACTCCCAGATCTGACCGTCCTGCCTGAGAAGCCGCGCCAGGAGCAGCACAGCGGCCATCCTGTGTGAGAGCGATTTTCTCCCATGACACAGAAAGGGATCGGAAGCCAAAATCTCCCAGACACCCTGGCCTGCAGCTTCTGGCCCCGGGCAGGGCCACTTCCCTACCCCCGCAACATCCCGCTTGGGGTCCCACAGGCACAGGCCTCCCGCTGCCTCACGGTGGTCTCTGCACAACTTGGAGAGCAGTGTCCTATCCCCAAAGCCTCGCCCTTCTCTATTGCTTCCTCAGCGGCTGGTCAGGGGCCCTTCAGCCTGGCTGTCTCCAGTACGCCAACGTCCACTGATGGTGGTCAGCAGGTCATCACACCTCTCCAGACCCGAGGCAGGATGAGAGTAGCCCTTTCCTTGTTTTAAGTGCCATATCCGTGTCGGTTTGGCCTAGAACATCATTAACTTTTAGGGCAGCCTCCCTGCTTCAGTTTCCTGCTAGCTAGAAACCAAGGCCTTTTTTTATGAGTCTCTGTAACCAAAATCCCCTCCCACTTTCCCTTCGTCAGTGTTTTTTTTCTCTTCTTCCTCTTTTAACCACTTAGTAACTCCCATAAAATCCTGGGTCAAATACACTCTCGACCTTCTCACTAGCAAAAGAAAGAGCAGTCCTGAATTTGGGGCTAATGCACATAACCAGAGCCGATGTCTTTCTCTTCAACAGGAAGATCAAAAGCTCAGCCTGTCACCTTCCTGCCGTGTGTTCTGGGGCAATCTCTTAGCTTCTCTTGGTTTTGGCTTCCTCATCTGTCACACAGTGATTGGAACACACACTTGCAGGGTTCTGCTGAGATGTCAATGAATAATGCTAGCACCAAGCTTAGCCTGGCTCCCAGCACTGAGTGAGTGGCTTAATTAAAATCTGCATCTGAAGGGATCGAGGGTCCCTTGCAATGGGAAACCAAGATCAGATCTTGGTGCTGACTCATATCCAGCCAGGGATGCCGAGGGAGACAACTCCCCTGGGTGCTGGAGATTGGAAGCCCTTCCCAGTATCAGAGACACAGGTGCTGTGCAGGTGAAGACTGACCCCTGGTGACCTCGGTGCCCCTCAGTGATGGAGTTGGCCAATCAAAGCAGAGCACGAAGTCGAGGGAGGCAGAGCTGGGTGGGCCCAGGGAGGCTGGAGAGCCCACTACATAGCAGAGTGACCCCAGTCTGTCACTTCCCTGTGCCGGGCCTCACTTCCTCATCGGTACCCGAGGCAATGGTCTCTCCCTCCCAGGCTGGGGGCAGGGGTGCAGCAAGTGGTCATCCCTGAGATGCTGCGGAGCCTCCAGAACAAGGAGGAGCCAGGTAAAAGGGAAGGAGTGTGCTTTGCACCCTCCCTGGCCAGACTGCTGGGAAGCCAGGACTCGGAAAAGTCTTTTTCCACAGTGACCAGGGCAGAGGGATGAGGGGCTTGGGGGAGAGGCCAGCTCCATTTGTCTACAGATGAGGCTGCATCACAGCCAAGGCCAACATCGTGGAAATCCAGACTGTGGCTCATCTCCCAGGGTGGCAGTAGGGTGAGCTTTGGACACGGCTGGAGAACCCAGAGTCCGACTCTGGCCTTGGTGGCGGGGACCCCAAGGATGAATGAGGCTGGGAAGCCAGGGGGCCTGGGGGGACGTGGGGCCTCTGGGCGGGCTTGGCCTGGGTGTTGGGCCCCTGAGAGGGACAACAGCCCTGTTTCTGGGGTGTGCGGGTGGATGTGAGTAGGGAGTTAGGGTTCAGCCCCCACCCCACGCTGTGCTAATTGTCAGCTGTGTCCGCAGCTCTCAAGCCTTCTCCATCCACGCTTCGTCATTTCTCATTCGCCACTCAAATCCCACAACTGAGCGCTACCTTTTTTTTAAAGCATTTCTACTCTCGGCCTCATCTCCCCTTTGCTGTGTGACTCAGGCAAGTCCCTGTCCACCCTGGGCCTCAGTTTCTTGAGGACAGCATGCAGCCAGACCCAGAGGTGGGGTTACATACCTCGGGTCCAGGGGGACCAGGAAAGCCAATAGAGCCTTTGTCTCCAACTCTGCCCTGCGGAGGAAAAGAGATTGTGGGGATAAGTGAAGGCCCACCTGTTACCCACGCCCTGCTTTGTCCCTTGTCATGGTGGGTGGAAAGTTCTGGAGTCTGTGGATAAACTCTGTCTGTGATTCAAATGCCACTTCCTGAGCTTACAAACAGCAAATGGGTGCTGGGCAAGTCACTTTCCAAATCTGTTTCCTCACCTGTAAAGCAGGAGCAATAGCAATCTTCTCCCTCCCAGGGCTGTGCACAGCTCTGAGCCTAATCCCCAATAACTCCCAGTAAACGATACTCCCTGAAGTGACAAGTGACCTGATTTGTTTACAAGCATCAGGAGCCAAGTTCCCATCAGAGCCCAGCAGTAAACAAGGCCTGTCTACATTGTGGAGTGATTACTGCCCCCATGCCTCAGGGTTTTCATCTGAAAAATGGGTAAATGTCCACTTCCACTCTGCTTCAGTCCTGTATGTGAGGGCCTCCCCGGCCACCTTCTGTGACCGGTTGGAGAGTCACAGGCCTCAATTTCTCAAGGATGATACCCAGGTGTGGGGTGTCAGGGAGAAGGTACTCACAGTGGGCCCTGGCTTCCCCCGTGCGCCTGGGACACCTGGCAATCCCTGGCTCCCCTGGAAAAGACACAGAACAGGCAGGTTGGCGAGGGGCAGAAAGGCATAGTAGAGAGCAGTGTGATCCTCTTGCCGACCCAAGTCCAGAGACGGCCCGCCCTGGAGCAGGACCGGACCCATGTCCCTCTTCACCACGGGCTCAGGCTTGCTCACAGCTGCCCACACCCCAGAGCCTGGGCTCAGGGTGTCAGACTGGAGAGCAGGGCCCCACAGGAGAAACAGGAGTGCTGTGGAGTCCCAACCCAGAGACACTGAGGCCGGGTCGGGACAGGCCAGCCAGGCGGGAACAGGGAGAAGAGCTGGCCAACATCTGGGTCTGGTGGGCTGCCTGCTGGGAGAGATCTGGATGTGGCCACATGGTACAGGCCGCAGGCAAAGAGGAGCCTGTCTCAGCAGGCCACATACAGCCTCTGGAAGTCAAGGCCAACTGATCGTCTGTCAGTAAGACCAGTTACCCTCCCTCCCTCTTGTCCTCACACCCATGGAGAAGTGCAGGATGCTGAGCAGGGCAGTCTAGAGCTCTGTCCTGAGAGGACTCACTGTGGCAGGGAGCTGAGCACAAGTCTCCAAATCCAGGGGAGATCAGTGGTACCACACTGAGGGACAGAGGTACTGTTCAGGGCATCTGAGAGGGAAACAGCCACTTTCCGAGCAGGTAGGAAAAATGGCCTCTGAGCAGGGTGATGCAGAGAGGCTGAGGGGAGGGTTCAGGGTAGGCAAGAGTGTGTGCGAAGGGCTTGGGGCACAGTGGAGTTGGAGCATAGCTCCCAGAGGGCGAGGGGCAGAAAGTGTCAGAGGGACCTGCTAATTGGGTCGGTAGCCAGGACCCCCTCTCTGGGAGTAGTAGGGAGCCATGGGTGGTGTGTGAGCACTGGGCAGAGCTGTGCCCACAAAAGAACAGTTTGGCTCAGTGAGGAAGATAGAACGGAAGGGAAGAGGATGGGGGCCTAAAGATAAATTTGAAGCCATTGTAAAATCCTGGTAAGAGACGAGGAGGAGGGGATGGAGGATGGAGAAAACAGGATTGTCTGAAAGGGAGCCACTCATGGGAAGGAAGGAAGCCAGAACCAGAAAAGCCGGAGCATCTGGGGCAGTTAGTTACCTTGTCTCCTTGGAAGCCGGGATCTCCCGACACGCCCGGGACCCCCTGCTCGCCCTGAGTACACACCAGCAGAGAAGATTATGAGCGGGCAACAGAGGCAGGGGCCTCCCCCACCACCAAGCCCACGGCGAGGGACAGCCTCATGCAGACTGTTCCCAGGCTGGACCTGGCCAGCAGCAACCTCACGAAGGTCAAGGACGGGCCACCTGGAGAGGAGAGCTGCCTGGGGACGGCCGGCCTAGGTTAGGTGTAGCCCGCCTGGCCTGCAGCTGCTGGGAGGGCTGAAACGCCATCCACAGGGGCTGGGCTGTGAGGCCACCTGGGTGTGCAGGGTGGAGACACACACAGGAAACAAGGAAACAAACTGTTCCTGGAGCCTTCAGTTCCTCCCCAGCCCCTCACACTGTCCGCAGAGGCCAAGGCAGCCCGTGCAACCTCCCGGCCTGCTTTTAGTCTGAGCCCCAGGCTTGTTAAGACTATGTGTAAACAACAAGAACTCTGGCCCCGACCTAGGTCTGGGTATTTATTTCCTAAGACAAGGTATTGCCCAGGCTCGGGGACACTGACTCTGGCCATTGAGGTCTCCTCTGCTCCCTCACTGGCCCAGAGAATGAGCTGTCACAGGCCACAGGGAGAGAGCCGTGCTGGGCATCACAACAGCTCACAGCCCCAGGACTCAGAAAACACAGCCCACTCTGGCACCAGGAGGAGAGATGGGGAATCAGAAAACCCACACTGTGCGGCTGTGGCTCTGATCCAGCAACAGAACTTCCTTGGCAGAACAAAAGGCAAAATTGAAAAAAAATTTTTTTTAAAAAACTTACTTTGGTTTTTCCAATTTGGAAAATCCTGTACAACATCCTGGAGTTTTGGGAACCAAGGAACATTTTTTTTTTAACGTCCAAAGGAGGGGAGAGAGAGTAAAAAATTTTTTATAAAATATGAGGGAAGGAAAGTTTAAAAGGCACCTAGGCACGCAGGATAATGGATTTGGAAAGAGCTGGCCCGAGTGGGAGCCCTGGTTCCAGAAGGTGCCCTCCGCTGGGAGGGAGAGCCAAGTGGTTGTAAGTGGGGCCGAGGCCAGGCAGGGTCATGGAAAATCTGAGATTCTGAGCAGGAGCGTCCACAGAATGAAGGGACAGCTCTGTCATCCCAGGGGAGGCCTTCAGGGCGAGTATACCTGGGTGGCCGATCAGAACACAAAATTAGGACCCTTCCCACCACTGGGACAGGAAAGAGACTTCAATCTGCCTCTCCTTCCCTCAAAAACTTGATTCTCCTGAAAACCTGTGTGCACGAAAATAGTCTCCTCCTCAACCCCCCGCCTTTTTTTCCCCAGAACTTAACATCTCTAAGCTCCGCAGGCAGCCCCATCAGCAGCGCTTCTGTGTAACACCAATATGTCCACGTTCGAGGCCGGCGCAGGAGGCCCTCGGCCCTCGGCCCTCGGCCCGGGGCCTTGTGACAAGCTCACTGCCCACACTCTGGTTTTCCCCTCGACCATGACCTCAGCTTTTCCAGGGCACCCAAGTCTTGAGCCTCAGGATACACAAGCAGGCATGGGGACCCCCTCGGCCAACAGAAGCCCCTGCTTTTGGAGAGAAGACCTGGGAGAGGGGCTTAGCGGGCAGCAGAGCAGAGCCGGCTGGAGCTGGAGTGGGGAGGCAGAGGGGCTACCTGGGCACCATGGGAAGAGATGCCGAGGGAGCAGGTAAAGCAGGGGCTGGGTGGACATGCGCCACGGCTACCTGGGGGTGGGCTTCACAAAACAAGCTGGATGTCCATGTTTATCCAGAAATTCTAACTTTCTAAGAGTCTGAGGCCTGGGTTGGCTCCCCTGCTAAAGCACAGAGTTGCTTCAACAAATTCTTCCTCTCTTCTCTTTGGGTCTCATTTTCCCCAGCTGTGAACCTTCTGACTTCCATTCGCTGGGTGGCAGAAGTCCCCAGAGCCAGGTACCTGGGCTGGAATCCTGACTGTCCATTAGCAGTGTGGCCTCGAGCAGGCCCTGGAGCTCACGGAGTTGGAGGATGCAATGCTGGTTTGGGGGACATGGCACCTGCTCCAGGGGGAGGGGCACAGAGCCCTCTAAAGACAGGAGCTCAAACCTGTGGGGATACTCAGAATGCTGTCCAAGAACACCCCTCTTTGGGCTTCCTGGTTTTCCCAGAGTCTGAGAAGGGGACAGGAAGTTGACCACAGGAAGTGCTACTCCCCTCTGTGGCCATCTTTCTGATGCCACTGACTCAAGTGCCAACCTTCTCTGGCCCCCAGGGTCCATCTCCCCGCTCCAACTCCAGCTTGGCACAGGGTAAGATGGTGAGAATTTAGGGCAGCACAGAGGACACATGGTGGGGCGGCTTCCCCCAACATGGCAGCTGGAGAAGCGGGTCAGGGCTCAGAGGCCGGCCTGGGGATCCCTGCATTCCAGACCACAGCTCTTTGGGCCTCCACATTGGGATACCCCAAAGGAGGGTGCTTCCTCCCATGCCGCCACTCACCCCATGCTCCAAGGCTGTGTCCTCCAAGCCCAAGCCCTGGCCCAGCTCCACTCTGCAGACTCAGAGGCCTGTCTCACCCTACACTCAACAGCCCCTAATGCCCAGTTTGCCGAAGTCTGCAGGCCCCAGAACCACACGACTGAGCCCCACCCAGAGGGACCAGGAGCAGCTGAAGCACAGACTGAGGAGCAGGGTGGGGTAGGAGCCCAGGGAGTGGACCTGGCGAGAGATCAGCGGCAGCCTCCGGGCGGAGAGGGGCGGCATGCAGACAAACCCCGGTGCAATGAGGGAGTATTCCGATCACCTTATCACCTTTCAGTCCGGGTTCCCCCATGCTGCCCATCAGTCCCTGGAAGACAAAGGCCCAGAGTCAGGGGACTGGTTGACACGGAGCTAGACCCCCACCCCGGGGCACCCCTAGGTAACAGAACAGAAGTGGGCAGGGTGAGGAGTGAACTTGGAACCACAGCTCTGGGGACAAAACCAGAGGAGGAAGGAAGGCGCTGACACTGGGGAGACAAGGGCCCAGACCGGACCATTCCCAGAACCGGGCCAGCAGCGCCAGCCTGTCCTCCACACGCCCTCTGTCTCGGCTGAGTTCAGGGTCTGCCATGATGGTTCCAACGGCCCTGGTGCTGACCCCCTAGGCCTTCAGGGGCCCCAGCCTGGAACCACGCTGGAATCACACTCAGTGTGAGGACTGGTGGCCCATCAAGACATCTGGCTTAAATGACAAACAGATGACCACTAGCTCTCACGCCAGAGAGGAGCAAACTCCTGACTGGCCCAGCTTCTGTGCAGCATCTCAGAGACCCCTGGCCTCCCTCCCCCACACCGCCTAGGGGCGCCAGGAAGCCCCGTTTACCTTCATGCCCTTGGGTCCTGGGTAGCCAAGGGGACCCAACACTCCCACGTCGCCCTGGGAAGAGGAAGAGGAGAGGACCTCATGAGAGGTGGCCCCAGGAGGCTGGCCTGAGGTCCTGGGCTGGGTTTTCACGTCCGGGGCTGGGTTTTCACGGACGCAACTCCCTTGGGATGATCTTGGAATGCCCTAAATGCTAGAATCCGTCTCACACAGATTCTGCCCCAGGGCCATGTCTGGATTGGTGTCCCTCCCCAACTGGTACTTCTTGTTAGATACTGGTTACTTCTGTCCTCTTCCTAAGGGACTCAGGGCCTTTCACTTGATTTTTGGACCCCAGTCTTCCTCTCTATAAAATAGGGACCATGATCCCCACCTCCTCAGTGCGGGTCACGGCACTAGCAGGGCGCTGAGCTCAGCTGATTTGTCCTGGGCCCCAGGTTGGGGACCTGCTTGAGGTTAGATCATCCCACACAAGGTGAGAGCATCGGGGTTCTCAGACCTGGCTCTGGGGGCCCCTGGCGAAGGGTATGAGATTGGGGTGCTGCTCTGAGGCACTGGGGCAGAGGCTGCCCAGGTAGCCAGGCCCGAGGACAGGGGCACAAGCTCCTGGGAGTGGGCTGGAGCCCCTCTCAGAGGGAGGCCAGGTAGAGGATGGGAGATCACAGTCCTGGTGACTCCGAGGAAGGGCCTGTGCAGTGGATACTGCTGTGGACAGAGACGGAAGGAGAAGGGCACTTGGACATCTCTTCCCGAACCCTGAGCACTGGAGATGGGCATGGCCACAGGGCTGGCCATGTGATCTCAGCCAACATCTGCCCTCTCTGGGCTTCAGGATTCCCACCTGACCGGGTTCAACAACACCTAGCTGAGCTTTGCTAGTAAATTCCACCTTTAGTCACCACCCGGTAACAGTCTCATTCAGAAAGTGAAGCCTACATCTGACGGCAGAATCATCTCACACAGGTAAGCCTGGTGCTAGGACTGGGCAACTGATCACACACACCTCAACTCAGTCATTCCTCACAGCAACCTTGAGACATCAGTTCTGCTCCACCCATCTCACGGAAGAAGGGACAGAAGGTCTCAGAGATTGTAGGTGTAGTGGTGTCCTGGAACCAGGGCAGAGCTGGGATTCACTCTGGCGTTTATCTCCAGAGCTTCTAAGCAATTCTGAAGTCTCCTTTGGCAAGGAGAGCGGAGGGAGCAGGAGGCCAGATTGCTGGCTGGGGAGGAGGAGGAAAACAGGCCCTGAGGAGAGTCCGTTCTGACAGCCCCTTAGGCTGTGGTTCCTCACAGCTTTCCTGGATGAAGGTGGCTGTCTAGCGACCCTGCAGTGCACCATAAGCAGAGCAGGCTCTGCTGGAGGGGCTGCCCCCCGGGGTGGTGACAGCCAAGGACCAGACAGTGGACCCAGGAATCCAGGCTCCTTCTTCTGCACTCCAGGCCTGGAGATAGCTTGGTGGGGCCTGGAATAAGTATAGGCTGGATGACAACAGCCTGTATAGGACCAGGCCACCTCCCCAGGCCTCTCCGAAGAAGTCTGTGTGTGGGAGAGACAGGGACCTGGTGTGGGCATCCAACCCCAAAGGGGAAGACAACTGTAGCAGAGGGATTTGGTCGTGGGTTAGCCAGGGAGATCGTGGCAAGTCATATAAGCAGGTTGTCCCCTTGTCCATGGGAACCCAGAATGTCCTATAAAAGCAGGGGGGAAAGCCAGGGACCGTGGCACATGCCTCTAATCCCAGCACTCTGAGGCCGGAGGTTCACAAGTTCAAGAACAGCTTGGGTAACTTGGTGACTTATCAAGATCCTGTCTCAAAATAAAAAAATAAAAAGGGCTGGAGATGCAGCTCAATGTGAAAGCCACAATCTCCAGTACCACACACACACACGCGTGCACGCACACACGCATGCACGCAAAAGCAGAGGTAGGAACAGAGGAAACCCCAGATCACTGTGGCAGAGGGCAGCTCTCAGAGCACCTGTCCTTTGCACATGCGATGCCCTCAGCACACCTGGGCCAGAGACTCCTGGACTATCAGGTCCCTGTAAGAACAATGAGCAGGGACCTCGATCCTGTCTCCACATTCCCTAAGCCCCAGAGTGCACTTTGCCCTTAACTCATGAGTCCCACCAAGACCACTGCCAACCACATCTGCAGCCACTTAGAAGCCCCAACTGTGGGCCACCTTTCCGGGGGCAGCTATGAGCTCTCCCTGATGACAGCGAAATGTTACTTTGCACACAGCAACAGCGCTGGTGGCTTGGACAACTCGGCCACTGTTCTCGGTAACGCCACATAGCCAGTGGCACCGTCAGACCCGGTTCATCTTACAGATGAGGAAACCAAAGCTTAGAGAGAGGCCAATCACCTGTCAAGATTAAGTAATGAGCAGGGAGCAGAGGCAGGATGCCCTCTCTCCCTCACACCTGTCCAACCTTCCTGCCTTGCTGCTCCTCTTTAGTGGTGATGCCCTTGGCCATTGACGGTTACTTGGTTACTGTGCACCGTGGCTGCTGGCTCTGCCTCTTGCTATGCCTGTGTACTCTGCCCCATGCGCACAGTCAGTACCCATCCAGGTCTCTGACCCAGGACCAACATCACTTCCTGGTCCCAGAGCCCTGGCTGCAGCCCTGCTGTTCAGTCCGGAGCCCATACCTTTTGCCCATAGCTGTCCCCACTAACCCATTCATGTGTTGTTCATTCAGTCATCAGACTGAGGGCAGGCACAGTCTGGCAACCTTACGCTGGGGCATGGCCACAAGCAGGTACCCGACAAAAGCAGCTTAATGAACAGCATGGTGAACAAAGAAACTGGCTCACTGGCAGCCCTTCTGGGGACCTGACTTTGAAGGCCACGCCTCTTTCCAGAAACCCTGAGAGGGTGTCCAAGGGCACTGGCAGTTATGGACCAGGACTCGGAGACTGCGGTCCATCTTAGCTGCTACACAGTCTTCCTAAGTGCCTCTCTCACGCCTGAGCTGCCCCAGCACCATCCAGACCAAGACCCTGCATTGCTGACTCTGCCCAGCACAGATGTCTCATATTGCTGGTGACATGGGGCAGCACAGAAGAGCCTGAGCCCTGAAGATAGATAGCCTGGGGCCATGTGACCTTGGCGGGCGCTTTCCCTCTGGCCTCAGTTTCCATCATTGCAGAATGGCGATCCTGACCCCTGTTCTCCCAGGGCAGTGGTGACAATTCTATTCCACGCACAGTAAGCATGTGAGGTTCTGGTGATGGCAGTAAGTGGGCCATTCGGACCCTGCTCTACAGACAGGGAAACAAAGCTGGATGGGTGAGCATCTGGTGGCAGAATATAGTAGATTGGTCCGCTGTGCTCCACATGCTGGGTTTTTGGCCAGATCACACGTTCTTTGGGTCTCATTAAATCAGAGAGCCAAAATTCCCTCTGTCGTTCTGAATAAAAAAAGACAGAAACTGTCTTTGTTGAGGAGATCCTGGAATCAGCGTGGCTTTCTGGTGCCAAAGGGTTTCAATTACTCAAAGGGGCTGTTTCTGGGCACTCGCCTCGGAGGCTGTGGGTAGGCACCGGCAGCTGATTGGGAAGGGGGACATCCAGACCTGGGTTACAAGCTGGACACCTCCACTCCCTAGCCGCTGGCCTTGGGCATCCCGAGGCTTCCAGAGCAGACAGATACTCTGTAAACGTTAGCTTGTCCTCTCGCCCTTCCTCGCTGCTGTAAGGACCCAGGGGACAGGAAGTCTTGGCCTTGGTCTACATGCAAATTGCTCCAGCCGACTAGACAGGAGGCAGCGAATAAATCCACACCACTGCTAAAATGATGATCAATATATGGAATCCCTGCTGCTCAGCTAAAAACCCACATCCTTTGGAAAACCATAGGTGACTCATGGTGCCTCTTCCTCTGTAACCCTTGGGTAGAAAATTCCTTTCCTTTTGAACTTTTTGAGGAGGCAAAATTTCCCCCAGGCACAGAAACTGCTGTTCTTAAAAATGCAGGGTGAGAGGGTGCACTGGCATGGGGCACAGGGGTAACTTGGTGGGCTTGGGGCCAGCCTCGTGACCCTCCAGGAGCAAGGACAAATGGAAATTCACTTCAGCAGCAAAGGGAACCTAAAAACAGGAAAGAGAGGCTGACATGGCCAGAGAAGACACAGAGCAAGAAGAAGCCATGAGGTGGGCTGAGCAGCTCTTTGGAAGGCACCTGGAACAGGGCGTCTCAGGGTCTGAAAAATGTAGGAACACCCAAAATTCTGAGTAAGGGGACAGGAAGAAGAGTGCCCTGGCTTAGCAGTTGGGGCTCATGGCCTCCAATCATGCCTCCCTCCTCTTCTGGCTTCTGTGTGACCTTCGCCGAGGCCCTCAGTCTTCCCATCTGCCAAGTGGGATTCTCCTGAGACGCTGAGAATGGGGTTGCCAGCTTATAAAAGGACTAGATGCCCAGTTCCATTTGAATATCTGATGAACAACAAGTGATATTTTAGTATAAATGAGTGCTAAATATTACATCTGGCACCCAAATGTAAATGGGTGTCTTGTGTCTGGCAATTCTGATCACGAAGACCAGGGGCAGGCACGAGATTCGTCAAGGGGGGGACCAAGGGCCAGGCTGGCATCCTACACGTCTCCAAGATCTGCATTTCTTCAGCCAGGCAATATTGTTACCTCTCTCAGCAGCCAACCTAGTAGACACAAGGACAATGACAAATAGGAACATGTGCCAAAGATGACAGCCAGGAAATGTAAACATCCCTTCAGAGGTGCTTAGGGACCAGGATTGTTTAGCTTGAAGAAGGAGCCTTGGGAAGAACAGACGGGAGCGTCTCACCCCTGGATCAGCCTCTCACAGGGACAACAAGCACAACTCAGGCTCAAAGATAGGAACGCTGAACAATGAGGACTCTGTTAAGATGGACCAGGTCCCAGAGAGGGAGGGATTTCTAACACCAAAAGCGTTCAAGTTGGAATTTAATGACAAAGATGCTCCAGAAAGGATTTCTAATGTGCTTAGAGAGAGGTGGACTAAAAGACTTCAGAAAGTTCCCTAACTCTCATGGCAGACATTGCTTTTCCAAAACATCTAGTCAGCACTGTGTGCCAGAAAAGGTGCATGGCAAAATCCTGCTGAATGGACATCAGGGTCAACAAGTGTGTGACTCACATGTCGACACTTCCCCATTGCCAGCCAAGGCAGACATCACTAATCAATTGAAGCATCAGCTCCCACTGAGTTCCAATGTGACTTTGAAATCTTTCTTAATGCAGCAATCCAGATTGCTGTTACCTGGCATGAAAATATCACATGTGCACATGCACACCTGTGTTAATAATATAACAATATCAACAGCAGTTGTTACTGTGTCTTAAGCATTTCATATGCATTCATTTATTTAAATCCTCACACCAATCCTCTGAGTTAAGCACAAATATGACCCCATTTTATAGACGAAATTGGGGCACAGAACAGTTAAGAAATTTGCCCAAGGATTTACTTAAGTGAGTACAGAGCTGGAATTGGAACCCAGGTAGCCTAGGTCCTGGGACTGGTCTCTTAGCCACTGGCCTGGACTGTGTGTTTCTGTGCTCCTAATAGGAGTGGGTACGTGATCCCATTTTACAGAGGGTCCCTGAGACTCTGGGAAGAGAAGCCGTTACTGAGGCTCACAGAGCCAGGAGGTGGACACAGGTTGACCTGACTTTGTGCCCCATCTCACTGCGCTCTGCTCCCCCAACTTGAGCAGAAACAGATGGTTACTGCAGAGTCATTTCCAGGCTCCAGCCTATCTCTGGCCCTTGGGGCCTGGCCCAAGGTCAAGACTCACCCCTGTAAGCCCTGCAGTGTGCCCCAGTGCTGCCTAACAAAACCACCACTCAGGCCTCCCTAGCATGGATGGCATCGGAGGCTTGGATGCCTCCAACCTCCCTGTGTACAGGCCCTTCCTCTAGGGCCTTTCAGGGGTAATAACTAATATCACAGTATTTTCCACTAATTGAGTCTACAATTTTTCACTCATTTTCTACTTACTGAGCATGGGATCCTGTGCTAAGCACCATGTGTAATGCCTCAGTTAACTCTCGCAACCAAGAATTCAAGAGGGTTCTATTCTTGTCTCCATTCTATAGATGAGGAGCTAAGGCTCAGAAAGGGGAAGTGACTTGGCCCAGCTCCCACAGCCAGGACATGGCAGAGCTGCGACTTAGACCCAGGCAGTCTGGCTCCAAAGTCAGTGCTTTGAGGGAAAGGGCGAAGAAGACAGGCCAGCACGGCGCAGGCTCAGCCCGCTGTGAACCACTTCCTCCGGCTGACACGAAGCCCCACACTGCTGAATGGGCAGCCGTCACCCGTCCAGGCCTCCTTGTAAAGAGACTGACAGGCAGCAAATGTAAAAGTATGGTGGCAGTCAACCTCATTTAAGTAATGAGGAAGCCAGTGGCCCGCCAGAGGGCACACAGCAGGGCTTTCTTCCCTCTGTCTCCTGCCCAGGCTGGCCTGCCCTGCTCCTCCAGCCCCATTTCGGGTTCGATGATGGAGGAGAACTTTCAAACCCCGCCCCCACCCCTCGAGGAAGACCCATAGCCCAGCTCTACCTGCGTCTCACCCTCCTACCCCTGCCCCTGGGCATCTGTGTACTTACAATGAGGCCGGGGACTCCTGGGGGCCCTGGCAGGCCCAGATCTCCCTGCAATACAGAAACCAAGGCAGTTACTCTCCTGTCTCCCTCCAGGGCCCCCTCCACATCATTATCTCAGGGCACCTGGTGGGACTTTTGGAGAACACTGCCTGTCTCTGCTCCTGCACCTGGCCTGGTGTTTGGACAAGACCCCTCGTCCCTCTGCCAACAGCTGTCCGTATCTGTACAATGGAGCAATTGAATTCCCACATCTTCCAATTGTAGGTGTGAAGCGCGGCAGAATTGTGACAGGGTACAAAAGATGCGTGGGGTGTTTTACTCGGCAGGTGGAAAAACTGGGGCTCCAGAGGCTCTCCTGCCCTGCTGGCTCTGGAAATTGTGGTGAGTGATGAGAACCGCCAGCATCCCATCTGCCCAGCTGGTGCAATCTGGGGGTGCTCAGAGGGGAGGGTGTCATGAGAGCCACTGAGAGGCAGACAAGGATAAAAAGCGGCCTTGGTTTTAAAATGAGGAAACTGAGGCTCAACAAAGGGAAAGGGCACGTCCAAGGTCCCTCGGTAACATTGTAGCAGAGCTGGGGCCAGACCTCAGGTCCCTATTCTGTTCTGTCCCTCCCCAGGGAAACTTCCAGAAGGGTCTTGTCCAAACACAATGCAATGGCCAACCTGGGAAGTGCCGGTGTGGGTGGAAAACCCCCGCCCAACTCGCGCCATGGCTTCACTGACGCTCTGGCCTCTGCCCAGCGTGCTCCGCACCTCTTTCTTCACCCCAAGTCCAAGGCCACTGGCCCCAGGGGTCTCCCCTGCTGCTCCTCCTTCCTTCGTACCACCCAGCACGTTGGTTCTTGTGCAGTGGACTAGGGAGGTGGCCGTGCCATCTTCCCCATTATCACCTGGTGTTTTCTAACACCTCCACCCACTGGTGACTTGTGGCACCTTCCCTGCCCTCATCCAATCCCCACGACGGCTCCTGGGGGGGACATTCCAATCCCCCGATTTGCAGAGAAGGAAACTGAGGTCCAGCAGGATTCAAACCCAGGTGTGTCCAGCTCTGAGGTCGAGACTTGGACCCCAGGGAGCCTGACCGGGTGAGAGAAAATCGGCGGAGTTCGACCAATACGTAACGAGATGCTGATCGTGGATGCAGCAGCTACCTCTGCAGAGGGCACAGCTGGACACAAGCTGCTCAGGCAGGAAGCCCCACAAAGTGACAGGGGACCATGGCAAGTGTCCCAGAGAGCTCTGGGCATGTTCTGTACCCCATCCCCACCCCAGGCCGGAAAGACTGTTTTCTCCCCCAGGGCCTGGAGCCTGGGCAGGAAGGGAATGCGAACTCAGCTGTCCAGGGCAGGCTGACCTGGCTCCTCAGCAGGACAGAACCCGGGCCTGGGATTACTTACAAACTCTATAAACACGCCTGTGGTGGAGATCTCTGTGCAGTGCAGCGCTTGCCCTCACAGGGCCTGCAGACCGTCTGCTTTCCCAGGCCGCTGTGGCCCATAAATATTGTTGATGCTGCAGCCAGAGCCTCTCCAGCAGTCAGTGACCCACCCACCTTCCCAAGCCCCAGGAGCGAGGTACAGCCGGGGGCTCAGGCCTCGGGGCTCAGTGACCTGGGGACGCTCCTGGGACAGAGGTGGGGTGGGGTGTCATAGTAGATGGGACTGGCGTTCGGAAAGGGCACCCAGCTAGTAGGTCACAGACTGAGATTTAACCCAGGTCTGTCTGACCCCAAAGTTTGGGCTTCTAAAATGCGCCGCAGGGTCACTCTGAATCCCTTCCCTGTTCCCAAACAAGTGAAGCACTTACAGGGTTTCCATCGAGTCCCGGCGGGCCTCTTTCCCCAAAGTCTCCAGGGAACCCCTGTGAGCAGGAAAGAGGTTAGTGTTTGTACCTGCAGGTGGCTTTGATCCAGACCCCAGGTGACACAAGGACAGTATCTGAGCAGTCTCACTCCTTGGATATGGGAGACAGTGGGGTCCTGAGGTCGCCCTGTGGCAACAAACACTGTACCCCTCGGGGACAGGACATAAACCGGGAGTCGGGAAGCTGGGTAGGTCTAGGCCTGGACCAGTCGCTGGCTGGCTGAAAGTTTTAAGAACATCCTTTTGCCCCATAGACCTCAGTTTCCCCACTGGCACTTCCCAGCTTGGATCTTCTGCGATTGTGACATGCCCTTCAAAGGCCACCCCACAGAATCATAACCCCTATTTTACAAATAAATCGAGGCTGTGAAAAAGAAAGTGGCAAAGTCACAGAAAGTCACACGAGGTCACGCTGCTGGTGAACAGCAGCAAGGCCAGCGCAGGTGAGCTTCGGCAGCTCCGAGGCTGAGCCACGAGGCCCTGGCAGGTCTGGTTCTCAGCCCCTCCCCGACCCCACACTCTCTGGGGAGCCAGACAGCTGGAAAAACATCAGCTGTGCAGACACCTCCGGCCAGGGCAGCTCCATTCCTACTTCAAAGGGAAAGGAGAATCCGCTAGCCTGGAGCCGGGGAGACCTGTTCTCTCCTCTCCTCGAATTCAAATCATTATTCTTCCAGAGAAATTTAATTAAAAAAAACAAAGCACATGTTTCTGTGACTGAGAGAATGCCACGCAGTTTAGACGAAGCAGAGCCCTCCGGAGGACAATCTTGCTTTTGGTTTCAACACCACTAGAGGATACAGTATATAGATTCAACCCAAAGACTAATCCTCAAAACGAAACCGAAACCAGCCACATGGAGTCTATAGGCTGCCCTGGCCCGAACCCCTCCTCCATCAGGATGCCTGCTGAGTAAGAGGGCAGAGGCCAATGTTCACCCCCAGCCCATATGGCTTCGCTCAGACGCCAGAAGGAGGTGAGGACACAGTGATAGGATTTGGACTTGGCATGCAAAACTTCACTTGTATTTGATAGTCGCCCTGAGGGAAAAGACACTAGTCCCCTTTAACAGTTGGGGAAGTTGAGCCGCAGAGAGGAAACGTCGCTGGGCCAAGGCCATAAAACAAGCCTGTGGCAGAGCTGAGCCCGGGTCCCCCCTCTCTGGACCATTACGTTCTCATGATCTGGGCACAGGGAAAGCCTGGTGCGCAGGAGCTGCTGGGCTGTGTCCGACTGGCAGCAGAGGGTGGCAGAGACGTGCGCGTGTGTGTGAATTGTGTGTGTGTGTGTGCGTGTGCATGGGTGTGTAGGCTGTATCTTTATGGGGGCACGTGTGACCGCACCCGATCTTCCCACATCCCAGGAGTCTCCGCTGGCAAATTCCAGCTTCACTCTGATCCGACCCTCCTCTGTCACACTCTAAGAGACAGGGACATCAGTCAAGTGAGCTGTGGTCAGGGCATCCCCCTCCGGTCTTTAGCGGTGGCAGCAGTGGAGTAGAGAAGAATAGCGGGGCGGCCCCTCAGGGAACAAAGGGGCTGTCCTGCTGGACCCCTGGCCCATGAGGCTCAGGACAGAGATGTCCCGCTGCTCTCAGAGTCCCACGTTTAGACACAACCACGCTTCGCCCTGGCTCCTCTGGGCTGGCTGTGTGACTGGGGCCACTGCACCCTCTGCCATGTACAGGTTGAGGGTGATCCCTAAAGATCCTTCCTACGTGGCCCGACCCCTAGACAAGGCTGGGGAGAAGGGAGGACGCCCTTCCCCTAGGCATGGGATGCCACCCGGCCTGGGCAAGATGAAGACCTTCATAGCCACCCCTGACCTGCGCTGGCTGCACGGCCCAAGGGATCCCCCCAGCACTGCCAGGTGGGTCTCAGGGGCTTTGCATTTGGGGGTGGCTCCCGGCTGCCTCCACATCCCCTCCGACCCAGCCGCCAGGCCAGCCTCCCCATGCCAGCCCTGCCTCTACCATCCAGGGGCCTCTCAGAGTCTCAGTTTTGTCTTCTGTACCAAGAGGAATACTGTGAGGCTAGCCCATCGCAGATGGCAGCGACAGGAAGCTGCAAAGCAGAAGCAGGAAAGAGACTCATCGGATCGGCAGATCCGTATCCCAGAAGGAGTCATATCTGCAGACAAATGTACCTGAGGACAGCCAGTGAGTGGTGACAACAGTGTGACTTCCCAGAGACCCAGGAGATGTAGAGGTGACAAATCTGAGATCTAGAGAGGTTAAGACGTTGCCTGAAGGCCCAGAGCTCTGCAAAGGCAGAGCTGGGATTTCAGCTCTTGCAGTCTGACCCCAGAACTGTTCTTCTACTAGGACAGGACAGGATAAACAGGACTGACTAGAGCGGGGCTCGTCACAGCCCTGGGCTAAGGCACGGAAGGGAAGACGTGAGAGGTGCTGAGGGCTGGCTCTGCCTGGACATGCAAGGTGGCCTCGGTCCCTGCCCTGCGTGTGGCCCAGGCTCCCCACAGATGGTGCCCTCTTGGGATCTAGGGTTTGCGGTTACAAACAGCTAGGACAAGGACAACACTTTCGAGGTGCAGGAACAAATCTCTGGTGGGAACAATCACAGATGGTCCAAGATGGAAGAACTCCAGATGCTCTTGGCAATCAGCACCTCACCGAACCAGTGGGGAAACTGAGGCCTATAAGACTCCATCATACCACTCACGCCTCAGCCCCCTTCTTCCATGGCCCAAGCTCCAGGCTGCAGCAGGCTGGCCCAAGGCCCAAGGCAGGAGCTCGGTCCCTACAGGGCTCAACCACGTGCTTCCCCCCAGCCCCTCCAGGAGCTAAACGATGAGGACTCTGGGCAGAACCAGGCCCAGAAGACACAGTGAGGCCAAGGGATGAGATTTCCCATTCTCTCCTGGCCACACAACCCAGGAATAGAGGTGGGGACAGCGACAGTCCTTATCCATATGGACGAAGAGGGCTGCAGAGACCTCTGAGAGCCATCTTGTCCCCACCCCTGTTCCCAGGCAGGAACTGTCCCAACTGTTTGTCCCAGAGGGGTGGGGCGGGGAGGCATGGAGTGCCCAGACTCAGAAACCCTGCTGGAGAGGCCAGGCTTTCCACCTACAATCTGGCAGGGCTGGGCTGAGGAGGATGAGCAGTGTCTGCAATGCAGCCCCGGGAAAACTCTGTCAGTTCACTGTGCTGCTATTTGGGGCTGGTACCAAGAGTGGGGATGCACCCTACTCACTGGTACCAAGACTGGGGATGCTTGGTAACCTCTAGGAGGAGCTCACACAAAAACTTTGGAGATCGCCTAACAAGGAGCAAATCCCCCAAGTCTGGAAATTCCTGCCACATCTAACCTCATCCTCTATACTGCAGTGGAGGAAGCCTGAATTCTTTCCCCAAAGGGCCATATGTCCCCAGGTACTGGTGTGGAAAGAACCCTGGAGGCCCCCAGCACCTGTCCGTCACAATGCAGACCATGTTTTCACCCTGCCCTTAGGAACCGCCCCCCATCAGGGTCACCGCAGGGAAAAGGAGGAGGCGGGCAGAGATCTCACAGGAGTCCAGGGTCATCGACAGCCCTGGGATGGCTCTGGACACTACCTCCAGCTCACAGCGTCTCCACAGCTCAGGGTCTCAATCTGTTTGGGCCTCAGTTTCCCCATGTGGAAAGATGAGTCCTCTGTAGCTTGGCTCCCTGCTGCCCACAGAGCTGGAAAGAGCCTCGAGCATGTGAGGAGCCTTGGCCTACCCTTGCCCCCACCCAGGCAGCCGCGTGTCCCCAGGGAGGCCCAATGTCCCTGAGCCACACAGCAAGGGAGCTGGAGCGGGGCTGATGCATCTGCTCTGGCTTTAGGGTCTGGCCTTCTGGCTGTGCCTAAGCCGGGCTGTGGTGGGCAGCAGCCGGTCATTGGCACCCCGGCGGACTCAGTGACAGATCCAGTACAAGCAAGACACGGGGGTGCACTGGAGCCCCTTCCCAGCCCCGGAGAGAACTTTGGCTGGGCCTGGCCCAGAGCCACGCCCCCACGCGCCAGGACAGGCTGGGAAAAACCCCTCAGCTCCAGCCAGGCTGATAGCATCTTATACGCAGGCCTCTCCTTGAAAACTGCTCCATATTCTTTCTAGCAGGTGGGGGAGGGAATGAAAGCCATAGACTAAGCTTTCCTTTGGAGGTTGAAGATGTGAGCAGAGAGAAGGGTTATGGGGTGATGTAGAAAACACATGACTTGCCAGCAAAATCCTGGGTTCAAGTCTTGACTCTGCCACCAACTGGCTGTATGACCTTGGGCAGGTCACTTGCCTTCTCTGGGCTGTTTGCTTATATGTCTGACCAGGGATAGGCTAGGCCAGCACTAAGGCTCCTACAGTTCCAATCTTCCTTGGCCTCCTCTTTCAGCTCTGACATGGCAGGGAGTCAGGGGCCAGCCTTTTTCTGTTCAGGAAGTCTAGAACTCATGCTCTCAACAGCCTCTAGGGCAGGCGGGGAGAGTGTGGGCTGCAATCTAATCTGGCTCTGGCCCTCAACAGACACATGCCTGTGGCCCAGCCATTCACCTCCTGGCCCTGCTCTCATCCACCAAGTGATGGAGCCTGGCCTTGTATGGGTCCCAGGACAATCTGAGCAAACCCTCCTAGGGGGCTGGGGCCTGGGTGACAGGCAGCACCCAGCCAAGTCATCTCCCAGTCTGCAAGCTGAGCTGTAGGAACCAGACCCAGAGAAGGTGGGCCACTGGCCCTTGTCACAGTACAGATAGCCCTCAGCCACCAGGAAACTACAAACAGGAGCAATGACTGCCATTGCTTATGGTTATCACTTATTAGGTGACAAGGGCAACAATCCCATGAGATAGATACAATTGTTGCCATTTCTCAGATGAGCTTGGGAAGTTCAAACCAAGGATGCTCCTGCCCCAGGGCCTTTGCACCTGTTGTTACCTCTACTTGGAATGTTCTTCCCCAGAAAGCCATGTGGTGCCCACCCTCGACTCATTCAATCTTCCCATGAAAAGAGGAGGCCCTCCCAGGCCAGCTTTTCCAACACCACACTCCAAGCACTCATTGTTCTTTCTTCCCTTTCTCCTTTTGATGACTGTCCACACCATGAGGGTGGGAAATCTGTCTCATATTGCTTGGTGCACAGCAGGCACTCAGTGAGTAGTCACTGAATGAAGGAATCTCCCGGCCTAAGGGCGCCTGGCTGGAAGGGCAGACTGCGGGTCACCGCAGCCCTCTCTGACCCAGGGCCTTGCCCTGAGCCCAGAGCAGCAGGGGCTGATCTTTGCCCACATCTAGATGGCAGCTGCTGTGCCAGAGCACAGAGTGCCTGTCGGGCCACCAGGAGGTCTAAGCCTGATGGTGGGGACCTCTCTATCTGCTCCTTGAGGAGGAGGTCGGGCCCTATTTTTCCCCCACTTTGCCCCCAGAGGGCTCAGCTTCACCTCCCACAAGGGTGATGACAGGCTGCCAAGCACAGTATCACAGGTGACAGCTGCGCGCAATCACAGCATCACACCGCTGAGCAAACCGAGCGCTCCATACCCTTGCTGGTTCCAAACTCCCCACCACCCCTCCTCTGTCCACTACAGAAATGGGAAGCCCAGAGCCAGGCCGAGGTGCTTCCAAGTCCAAGGAGAACCTGCAGGGCAGCAGCAGAGAGCCGGAGCCAAGCACAGGGGCCGGGCCTTCAAGGGAGGTGTCTGAGGGACAGCCCTGCCCCTGCACCCCAGCAGCCAGACACTGGTCAGAGCCTCAGTTTCTCCTTCTGAAGAGTGAGATAACTGGACTAAATAACTTTCCTACCAGGTGAAGACTCCAGGAATTCTACTTTTACAACATGAGCATCAACTAGTGGGCTTTTTTTCTTTTTTGGGTGGGGGGGGTGCTGGGGATCGAACTCAGGGCCTTGCGCTTGCTAGGCAAGTGCTGTACCACTTGAGCTAAATCCCCAACTCCCTCAATTAGTGATCTTAAGAGGCTGCCTCAAACAGCCACCGAGGCCAGAGACCTTGGGGACAAACCCTCCAAGTCGGAATCCCGGCTCCACAGTTCTGTCGCTGTGAGGCCCTGGGCGAGGTACTTTATCTCCTTGCACCTGGCTCCAGCTTCACACCCCGTAGATGCCCAAACAAGAGAAAAAACAGTCTCCTACCACAGAGGCGGAGACCAAGCTGGTGGGTTGGGGGTCACTGCTGAGGTATGGTCCCTCATGGGCCATACCTGCGGTGGCCTGCCCCCACCCCACAGTCCTCCGGTCTCGCGTGAGCAAGTAAGAGTCTGAGCCAGGTGACCACAAGACGACATGGAGATCCAGGTCCCCAGCCCAGGCAGGCCACAGACACAGACACCTGGACACAAGCCCCTGGACATAGATGTGCAGAGGGAGGGAGGACCCAGCCAGGGTGGCCCTGGGAGTCCCAGCTGGCGGCAGCCGCTCGGCATCATGCTGGGGCAGGACTCACGGCCACACAGGCAGAGCAAAGCGAGAAGTAGACAGTGCTGGGCTGGGCCACGCACACAGGGCGGTGCAGTCAGCGGGAGGTGGGGTTCACCCATAGAGTCTGCATAATAGACACGGAAAATCTTTACCGGCCTACCCATCTTGCCCCTCTTGCCAGGAACGCCAGGCAGACCCTGTACGGGGAGAGAGGGAAGAAGTCAGGACAGGACTCCAGTAAGGGACAGCAATCAGCCCCAGGGCCCTGTCCCAGCAGGACGTCACAGCAGGCCTGGAATATATGCTATGTACCCAGTGGCACCAATTATGTGCCCATCAGAGGGACACCTGAGGTTGGGGGCTGCCAGGCCCCAGTTCAGGAAATGGCTAAAGAAAGCATCCTGGTATTCATCAGGTGCTTAATTAGCATCCCTTCCGCTTTCCTAAGATGCTCTATCCCCAGCTTATGTCATGGTCACAACTGAACTCCCAAATACAGGCCCAGGCTGGCAGTGGGCCACCAGCCCCCAGGGGTTCCTCATGGATGTGAAGCTTGGGCCAGAGCCCTGGGCAGCTCCTGCCCCTTCCACAGATCCTCTGACTTAGACACTTGGACTGGAAAGACAGGGAGTCACAGGGAAGCTCAGCCCCTGCCCACTTCTAAGTCAGGCCCACCACCTGCCCTGAGAGCTGATGCCCACCCAGTCTCTTCGTGGAGCTGACCCATCAGCATCTCTCCTGTCCTTAGCTCCCTCTGTCCCCCAGGTGCCACCCTGTCCCTGGACACAGGTCTTCCTGTCTCCCCTCCCCCACCCCAGTCTCATCTCACTCAAGCAAATGGACTGAGCTGGCCAAAACAGGGCTGAGCAGCTGTTTTGTGCAAAGAGGCAGATAGTGACTATTTTTGGCTCCGTAGGCCATCTGGTCTCTGTCACAGCTGCTCAGCTCTGCCACTGTAGTGGGACAGCAGCCAGGAACCACAGTAAACAAATGAACACGGCCATGCTCAATAAAACTTTATTTGTAAAACAGACCACTGGCCGTAGTTCACAGACTTCTAATCCAGAACGTGAAGTTTCTCATTTGCTGAAAGCCCTCGAGAGACTCCCAGACAGCATCCTTTCCCCGACTTTGGTCCCTGAGTGCTTGTGTAACCTTGCCCAGGAGCCCCTTAAACCCTCTCCTCTTTGCTTACCCCTCTCTTGGGGCTTTGACTAGGCTGATGGTTGAATTTGCCAAGTTGTCAGATGCCCCTGACTCCGCACACCCTGCTCCCTGTGCCTGGAATGCATGCACCCTGACTTGCTCCCTCTGCAGACTCCTGCTCCACCCAAGGTGCCTCCTGCAGCAGGGATCCTGTGACTTCCCGGCCTGCTGCCTGGCAGGCTGTGCTTTACATCAGCAGGGGGTGGGCGGCAGGGTGGAAAGCCCAAGAAGCACGCTTACCCGTTCTCCATCGGACCCTGGCAGGCCGAAGAGCCCTGGGATTCCGATGTAACCCTAGGAGAGAGCGGACAGGGGTCACAGGGGTTGCGTGGTGTGGTGTGGCTGGCCCGCCCGCCCCGCTGCCGTCCCCTGCCCGGGGTCCTCGTCCTCGCTGGTGGCAGCAGTGGCAGCTCCTGTGCTCCTCGACGGACGACATAGGCCTTGAGGCAAGTGTATATGCCCATGGACTGCATGGTGCTGGCTTCCACGATGTAGTCCAAAGGCACATACCCTCACGCCAGGGAAGGGCACGGGCGCTCACGGACCGAGGCCCGCCCCTGCACGGGGCTCCGGACCTGCAAAAGGAAGCTCGTGGCTGGGTCCTGCCCACCCCAGGGACACTCGTGGGTGCCCGTGGCTCCTGCAGCAGCTCCTCCGAGGACTTGAAGGTCCCGGCTATGGGGCTCACGGCCACCCCCTGCCACCTGAGTGCTAGAGTCACAGCAGTGGCCTCCACAGCATGCTGCCATCCCGCCAGGCACATGTACTGCTCCCTTAAACTCTCAAAGGACCCTACAGCCTGGCCTTCAGCCCTCGCGGGACTGACCAGGACACAGAGCCCACACACCCAACCCGCGGTGGGGCTGGGAGTTCCTCTAGCCAAAGCGCAGCCAGCTCGAGGGTCACATAGGTCCTGTCGACTCAAAGCCCATGCGCATCACCGTGCTACAGCCCTGACCTAGGATGCATCTGATTTCCCGCCTCCTGCCTGCTCCCGCAGTGCCTTCCACCAGCGACCCCCCACTCTGACAACTGCAGCACCAAACCCTGCGAGCCACCTCCACACTCTCTCCCCTAGCCACACCCTGATGCCCAAGCCACAGCAATCTCCCCTCCACCCATTGCCCTGTTCGCATCTCACTTAGCAGCACCCAACACTGTCCCCTTGTGTTCCGTTCCTTCTATCTGTGTTTCCTCTCCTCATCAGCCTGGGAACTTCTCAAGGGCAAGGATCTAGTCCAGGGCTTGTACCGCTATCCACACTCTATATATTCAGGAATGACTTCATGATGATTGTAACAAAAGCTGGCATTCACTGACCACACGCTATGTGCTAGGCCCAACTCACAGAGCTTTGCATGCATTAAAGCATCTCTTGCAGCCCTATCACACCCTCGGCAAATAGGTAGAGTATTATTAGTCAGCAACTTGTAGAAGTGAGGCCATTTCAGCCCAGAGAGGTGAAGTGACTTGCCCAGAGTCACACAGCTACAATGTAGTAGAACCAGCATCCAAATTCAGGTCATCTGACTCCTGGCCCCGGGCACCTAACCACTGTACTACACTGCCTCTCACAAATAGGCAAGTTAGGGATGGTCACAGCCATCTGTCCTTCCCCGAACTGCTAAGAGGTCTCTGAGTCTCAGCATCCAGCATGTTTACTATTCATAAACTGAAGGGTGACATTTATTGACCCTTCCAAGTAGGGTCTATGTCCCAGGTTTACAGGTGAGGAAATGGGCTCAGAGAGGCCCAGTGACTTGCCCAAGGCCTCACAGCCGGAGAGTGGCAAGGCACATCTCAGAGCCAGTCACCGGGGCTCCAAAGCCTGGGTGGTACTTTGCCTGCTTCCTAAGTACTGGGCGGGTGGTGCCAGGGGTTGGCAGGCAGCTTGAGTGCCCCAGGCCCTGTGACCTGAGAGGGGTGGGACTGCTTGGCCTAGTGGGGCCCTCTCCCCTCGTGTGGCTTCAAGATGCTGCTGGCACGAGTCAGGCAGCCCCAGATGTCATTAGTGTGTGTGTCCTCCAGCAGATGGGACCAGGGCTGAGACGAGAGACTGTCTCCCTAGGCTCGGATGGACCTTGGAGATCACAGCTCACGGGAGCAGCCAGAGGCTCAGGACCCCAGGACAGGCACTTCCTCAGTCCCGCGAGTCACAAGAACGTCCTGGGAATGTGCTCCCTCCTGCCACCGGTCTGCTCCAGGGACAGGGCTGAGATGGTGGCTATTCTGCCCTCTCCGTCTTGCCAGGATATAAGTGTCTCCAGAGCTTAGGCGTGCAGTGTGTGTAGTGTGTGCTGTGCAGTGTGTGGGGGCCATCTGGGCCCCATCATGACCCTGGACTCCTTGCATACAGCAGGGAGGACTCCACCAGATTGGCCCATAGTCTTCTTACTCCATTTATCCCTCAACACACCCAGAACCTTCTCCGCCTCCCCCAGCCTGCATGGAGCTCCCACCCGGCACCTAGTCCCCAGAAGTACTGGCTATGGAATCCCCAACGTCCCTCAACCATCAAGAGGTAGGAAGAAACATGACTCCTGTTATGCAGACAAAGTGAAGCTGGAGGACAGCTGGGACTCCACTGCCCACCACCAAAGGGGGTTCCCCAGGCCTTCTCTGTCAAGGAGAGAAGTCTCTGAAGGTCCCACGACAGGCACTTCAGGTGGCCCCAGTTTTGGCTCCCTGGTCATAAGAAATGATGGAGCTAGAACATGCCTGACTGTTGGCAGCTGAGCATGGCCGAATCCCGGCAGAGCCGGGCCACTGAGACTGCCTGATCGTGGGCCCTCCCTCGGGCCGCTCCTGCCCCGGCTCTCCAGGGAGGCATGGTGAGAAGGCCTCAGCGACAGCTCCTCTTACAGCCTTGGCCTCTTATCATATCCACTGAGGGGACAGACAATGCCCACCCAGGGCTCTATCTGTGTGGCACTGACCAAGAACCACTTACCCGGCTGCCTTTAGGGCCAGGGTCTCCTACAGGTCCAGGCAACCCCTGAAACACAAAAGACAGAGGGGCAAGGACGTATGGAGACTTCCTCCCTGCTGCCAGCATCACAGGTCTCAGCTGCCGCTCTGGGGCAAGTTAGGGCCTTCGCCCCTGAGCCCCCCGCAGCCTCAAGAATGGGAAGACTCTCTGGAGCTCCTCCCTGCAACCCAGATTCCTCTGGCTGAGGACCTGGCCCCACAACTGCCTTGGTGCTTGCATGCAGCCACCTGGATGGCCTGTCCTTAGCCCGCAGCCCCCCTCTGCCTGGGGCACCCGCAGCCATCTCTGCCGGGGCCGCAGCTTCCAGAAGCCATATACTGCACCTGCCTGCCAGGGTAACCTTTGGCCCCTGGGCTGCCCTCGGGTCCAGGCTGCCCCTGCAAAGAAACAGAGAACCGTGAGTGCAGAAGAGGGGAGGGGAGAAGAGAGATGAGGAGGGCAGGAGAGGGGAGTGGGGGGAAAGAGGTAGTGCCCAGCTCAGGGTCTGGGTGGTGGGGGCCTGACGCTGACAAAGGACAGGGAGAAGGGCAGGAATGTGAGATGGGGCCCCGAGCCCACTCCTCTTCAAAACCAGTCAGACCAGCTCTGAGGGACAAACCCCTCCGCTTGCAGCCAGGAATCGGAGAGCCGTGGGGGCCTGGCAGGCTCCCGGCTCTGGCAGGGCCTCTGTTGACTTGGGCCAGGATGGCCAAATTCCTGCAACCCCATGCATGCAGCATGGATAATGTCCCCTAACACTGCGGGAACAGGCCAGCTATTCATGGCTCCAACTGGAGTAGGGTGGCTCGCGCCAGCCCCAGGCTAGTGTGGACTCCTTTGGGCCAGCGTGGCTGGGGAGGTAGTAGGGGAGGCTGAGGAGGGACGGCCTGTGAGGTGGGAGGCAGAGGCAGATGCACCTGGCCTGGGGCTTGCCAGAGGCAAGGTGGGAGGAGGAGGAGTGCAGAGCAAGTCAGGGCCTCACCTGTTCTCCGGGGTGCCCTGCCGGTCCAGGATAGCCTTTGTGTCCCTGTGGGGTGGGGAGGCTGTGTCAGGCAAGGAAGACACACCCCAGCCTGGTTCCCGGTCTGCCTGTTTAGCTATTACATCAGGGGTGCGGGATGTGCTCAGAAAACAGCCCCCCTTCCCCAGGAAGCAGCACCTGGGAGAGGGTTAGAGAAGGCCTAGCCTTCCTCTCTGTTCCCAGGGGCCTCAGACCAGAAGATGGGTGTCTGAGGGGTGTCTGCAAGCTGAACAGGACAGAGAAGCTGTGGTCCAGGGATGCTGCATCCCAGCAGCTCCTTCAGGATCTAGGGAAGGGGGAGATGGACAGAAGCAGGGAGAGGAGGATCTGTCAGTAGACAGTGGGCGGAGGAGCACCCAGGTGGGACACACTCAGCCATCGTGTGCAGGCGAGGCGGGGACTCCCTGCCCTGTTGGGACTGTCCCTTCTCCTAAGCCCCAATCAGAAAGGATGTCACACACGCGGGCCAGACACTAACCAGAATCATTGCCCTCCTTTCTCCCACCGTCCCCACACCTGCTCTAGGGATGAAGAGGACACCCAAATGCGTGAGTGAGAAACACTCTGGTGACACCCCAGGACCAACTTTGACCCTCTGACCAGATGGCTCAGCTATCAGGCAGGATCTTTAGGGCAAGAGAATCAAGCCAGGTGTATGCTTTCAGGTGGCATCCGACAAGCACTTGAGCCACTTCACAAGAATCAGGTCTGTGGGGGGAACCCAACTCCACCCCCTGCCAGTTTGGGCTGCAGTGAAAACGGAGGCAGACAAGGGGAGTTCCTGCCAGTGTGTCCCCCACCCCCGGGATGTCTGGGCTGGGTTTAGACACCATCCTGGACTTGAAACGCAACTCCGGGTGGGCCACTGCCCTCCTCTGGCCTGCAGATGGGGACCTTAGAACCTCAAGTCCCCTTCAGCTCTGATTTGGATGGAACCCAAGAGTTTTAAGAACCCCAAAGTTCTAAAACGCACACAGCAGTCTCAAAATATACTCCAAGACTAGAATATGCATGGACATGTATCTCCACACACAAGACACACCCCACACACACGCATTCACCCCGAGGACCCCCCCCCCCGTGCAGTGGTGCTCAGTGGGGACCACACGGGGAGTACATGACCTCACCGAGTCTTACAAAGTCACCCAGGGCTGGAGCGGGGCTTGGGGGCATCTCCATTTCAAGGGGGAAAGTTTAACGCAGAGAGGCTCACTAGGCATGCCCAGCTGCACACGTGTGCGTGTCCACGCGCACACACACGCACACACACCCAGCTCCCAGGAAATGCCACTGTTGATTATAAACAGCAGACCTGTCTGATCCAAGAGGTCTGAGGAGTTTACAACATTCCTTTCGCACCTCCTCACAGCCAGGATTGCATCTCCCACCTAGCTGCCTGAGGAGTGTGGGGCATGAACTCTTTTCCCCACAGACAAATGGGCACCGGCTGCTGCCAGGGACAGGAGCAGAGCTCTCTTTCAGACAGATCCTGATTCCAATGCTGCTCGGCCTCCTGGCTGGCTGTGTGATCTGCAGCCGCCTCTGTACCTCCCTAAGCAAAATGCGGAGATGAGGGTTGCTGCATGGATTGTTCGATCTGTGCTGGAAGTATCTGGTACCAAATTCAAGACCCTGCCAAACTCAGCCGCTGTTACCACCGTGGTCTTCCTTTTCACTCATTCGACATTTGATGAGTTTGCGCACGCTGGCGCTACTTTAGGCCAGGAAGAACAAGAGTGGCAGCACCCTTTGCTGTAACAGAGTTTGCGTTCTTACTAAGGAACTATGAAAACAAAGTAAGTATAAAAGGACACGCCGGCTGGGGGCAGGAGGAGGAGAAGGTGCTGTAAAGGGCCTACAGTTTCAGTTTTGCAAGACAAAGAACTCCGGAGACCTGTTGCAGACCCGTTAAGCACACTAACTGTACTTAACACTTACAAACTACACACTTAAAATGGTGAGGATGTTATGGACTTTTTCTCATCGTAAAAATAAAACTAAGAAGATCTAACGTCTGTTAGTGACCGGAGCTATGAAGAAAAGCGAAATTATGGGACAGAGTGGCTGTGTTGGGAAGGGCGGAGGGTGCTTTCCGGCTGGGTGGTCAGCAAAGACCACCCTGAGGAGACGAGTGAGGTAGCAGAGGGGACCAGGGGCTCACTCTCTGGCCAAAGGCATTCTGGGCAGAGGAAGCAGCAAGTGCAAAAGTCCTAAGGCCAGAGCGTCCTCAGTGGGCTCACGGAAGCACGAGGAGGCCTAAGTGCCTGGAGTGTGATGAATGAGGGTGGTCACAGCAGCGGGAGCCCAGGGAATGTGGGCAGTGACAGGACCGGAGGCCCAGGAGGGCTCTGAGCCGGGACACAGCATGATATGGTGCACACGGTCATCACTCATCACTTTCTCCCCTCTCCTAGGGACATGCTGAGCCCAGCTGTGCACTCTCGGCAGTGGGACTTGGCATGGGCAGGTCTGCCATCCTCCTTGCCTCAAGCATGCTGCGAAGAGCCTGTGGACTAACAGCCGCAGGGATCCCAGCAGGGAGAGCCAGAAAAGGCAGGTCCAGCAGCCCCAGCCATCACCAGCTCCTGCGGCTTCCTCTGCAGACATCAAGCACCCTGCCGAAAGCCAACTCCCCAGAAGGAAGCAGAGGCGTCTGTCATGCCCTCCTGAGGGACAGTCGACTGGGTCCTCAGCTCTGGGTGTGGTGACAAGACACAAGTGGCCACCGGGGAACGCACGAAATGCTCATGGCAAAGTCTTACATAATCAGCTCACCAACTCCTCCCATCAGCTCTCAGAGGCAGGAATAACCATGCACATTTACCAGCCGAAGGAACCTCAGCTCAGAGAAGGAAAGAGACTTTCCGGAAGCCACGCAGCTTTCTGAGGGCAGCACCAGGATTGTGGCCCAATCCCTGCATCTTTAAGCACCAAACTGCTGAGGCCTGAACCCTGCGTGGAAGAGCCACAGGGCCACCTGGGGAAGGATCCCCTTAGAGCTCTGACTCCCAGGAACAAAAGCACTCCAGTCACTGAAGTTCGTGGGGCGAAGGTCAGTCATGAAGCTCTGCAGTACCTGAGTTGGGAGGGACCTAGCACATCATTTTGATAGCTTCCCTGTTTACTGGGAAAATAAAGAAACTGAGATATGATGAGGGAATAGGGGTCAGCCCAAGGTTACTTAGGAAATTATGGCTGAGCCTAAACTGGTCCCCAGGACCCTGGACCCCTGGGTGGGCTTTGTCAGAAGTCCATGATTCAAGGGCCTTGTACGTGGCCAGGAACCTCACATTTTTCCTGGTTTCCGGGGGCAGCACAAACCGAGAGCAGTCAAGGTGGGAGGCGGCAGTGTGGAGGCGCAGTGTTCCCAGGGGCACCCAGCAGTGTTTATTTACCAAGCTGGGCCAGCAAACAGCTTTAAATGATAGGGCCCTGGTCTCACAGTAGGTCATACCGTCATCTTCTCCAGGGCCCCAGCAATTACGGGGCAGCACTGACCGCAAGGTGGGCTCGGGGCAGTGATTTCCCCACGGTGATGGGTGCAGTGGGCACAAGGGGGCGGGGAGTGTTGCAAGGGAGTTCTGCTGCTTGGCCCGCGGGTCTCCACAGGACCATGTTTATAATACGGCTCGGTCTCTATTTTGGTTTGAGAGCCAGATTAATCATTGCTTACAATGCACAGGGAGAAACCAGACATCACCTCACTGTTGCTGTAGACAGGCTCCCCCGGCTGGCGGGATGCTATTTGGGCTTTGGGCAAGGAGGGAGGGGGTCCTGTCCCTGCCTGAGGGTCGGGATGCCAATGCGTACCCAGAGCTAGCTACTTACCCAGGCTCCAGTTCAGCCGGTGCAAGGCCCCAGCCTCCGCAAGCAAAATGGAACTCGCCAGTCTTGCTTAGTGCCCAGGAGGCACCTACCACCCAGCCGCCCACAGCCACCCTGAGCAGTCAGCAGGGCAGAGAGTCAAAGAGGAAGAAACACAGGCCAAGGGAAAAAGTGACTTGTTCCGTGATACGGAACACATTCCTGCACCTCTCTGGGCCTCAGTTTCCTGAGATGGCCTCTCCAAGTGTCCTGTCGGCTTGGAAGCTGCAGGATTCTGAAATCTGTGGCTAGTCTAGAAGAACAGTCCACTGGAGACACAGCAAGAAGGTATAATTTCTGGTGTGTGTGTGGCTCATTCATTTATGCAGTTATTCATCCATGCGGCAAATGTCTGCTGGGCCCCAACGCTGACAGAGACTCTGTGGTTGGCACTAGGGATAACCGGACTTCCAGAAGCAGGTGCAGACACTAAGAACATATTCATGGGGCAAAGGAAGCCAGAGCTGGGAGGTGCAGACGCACCCAGAGGATGCAGCATTGTACAGTGAGGCTGGGAGGGGACCAAGGGTGGGACTGGAGAGATGGAAGACAGAGGAGCCACTGAAGCCCAGGGCTGCTCGGCAGCAGGGGAGCCTGGCGGAAGTTCTCCGGGGGGCTCTGCCACCCTTAGGAAGCACTGGCAGGTACAAAGAAAGGTAGGGATCCTCTCAGGCAGCCACATTCCCACCAAACACTCCCAGGTGAGCCCCTCTGCCCTCCCATTTTATCCCAGCTTCCCACGGATAGTGGCCAACTCGGGTGGCACGGGAGAGCTAATAAGACACAGGAGGAGCAGGGAAAGTCAGGCTGGAAAGAGGGCACATGGGCCTCGACTTGAGTACCAATCTCACTCCATTAGTCGTGTCTACCTAGGGCAAGACATTAAGAGCCTGAGGCTGTCTGGGAGTTTGGCATGAAAGATCCATTGGTGATGTCTGCCAGAAGCAGGGTGGGAGGGGTGGGTGGCGAAGCTCCATATGGGGAGACAGAGATGAGCAGGTGGGGCTCTATCCTCCAGTATTTACTCCAGTTGGAGAAAAGGACCAAGGACACCAGTGAGTCACACAGTAGTGAGAAATTCCCGAAGAGGCTAAGACGGGACATCTCATTTAACTCCCATCCACCTCATCGGGCAACTGAGGCTTAGGGAGGGAAGCCGAGTTGTTTCCATACACGGCCGCAGAGGGACAGAGCTGAGACCCCTTCCAGGTCCATCTGAGCCAAACTTTCTCCAGTGGAAGAGTTTTGTTCACTTGGTAGGTCCTCTCTTGGCCAAGAAGCTGTTTCTATCAGCCTCATAGTGAGAAGGGACTGAGGGTCGGAGACCTGGGTTCAAATCCCAGGCCTGCTGCTTAGTGACCCGAGGGAGGTATTTCCATTAAGCTTTCCCTCTTGGCTGCAAGTAAGTCACCTGGTGGCTTCTGCAGCTACTGATTCTTGCCTCCCCTCCCAGCTCAGAATCCTCCCAGGGGACTCAGCTCCCCGGCCACCTGAAGGGCTGGAAACTGCCACTGCAGAGTGGCCCCTTTGAGCTCCTCAGTGACCACACTGGTTACTTAACACCAGGGTCAGCAAGGGACCCGAAGCAGAGGCACATATTTGCTGACTGCCTGAATGAATGAATGAATGAGACCTATTTAGACCTCACTTGTTATAGCTACGAAATGGGCACAACGCTGCCTAACTCTTGGAGGCTGCAGTGAGGAAACACTGTGAGGAAGGAGAGTCATCCTTTCTGCCCTCTGTAATTACCACCCTATTTACCACAGGAACACCCAACCGGAACTGCCTTCTTCCTGCTCACTTCCTCTACAGGCCTTTCCACTTCCCAACACACCCTCCATTTTTACCAATTTTCTTTTTACTGACCGTCTCCCCTCGCAGGCTCTGTGGGGCAGGGATTTCTGGCTCTGTGTGCAGCCCCGTGCCTGGCACACAGTAGGCATTCAATACGGTCTAGCTGAATCAGGGAATGAGCAGATTACTGGTGCCACCTGTGGAGCCACCAGAGCTCGCTGTCCTAGCGAGCAACAAGGAAGCAGACCCATCTCTGACTCCCTCATGTCCCTTCTGCCCAGGGCTCCTACAAAGACTGTGCAGAAGGGTCGTGCGGTAGCATCAAGGCAAAGCGGCCCCTGACATCACCAGACGCGTGCAGGAGGAGAGGCTGCTCACGAGGGCGACTCCAGGCCGGGCGTCCAGACCATCCTGGATGGGTGTCTTCCCTGACCCCACCATTGGCTGTGCCCATCACCCTGTAAGTGACCCCAGCCTGGCACAGAACCAAACTCCTGCATGTGGCTAGGCCGGGGCTGGAGGGCAGCTCAGAGCAAGTGGCTTTGCAAACACCTTCCCACCTGCACAGAGAAAGGACACTTCGCCCTGCTCAGGGAGCTGGCTCTTCTCAGCCAGGGGCTGCTGGCCTCTCCAGACCCCGGGCAGGAGCTAGTCCAAGTCTGTTTTTTCATGTCCTGTCACCCCTATGAGACTCCCACCCTAGGCAGAGTGTGGCCACCATAGGCAGCTTGATGAGCCAAGGCTGGAGGGAGCCTCTTCCATGCGTATCTCATGCCTCAGAAAGTGCCGGGGCCCAGAGGGGAGAGAGCAGGGAGAGGAACCACACGTGAGCCAGGAAAGACCATGCTTCCGGGCTCTCAGACAGCCACACCTCCTGCCTGGGCCCGCGTGACACCTGAAGGGTGGCCCATTCTGGCCACAGAAAGTAGAGGAGAAGGGGATGGGGGCATGGTTCTCCGAATCCCGCTGTGCCATGGGGGCCTCGAGGCAAGGACAGGAGGGGGCCAGGAGAAACCATAGGTGTCCACATGAGAACCAGACAGCCCAGAGAGCAGCCAGGCCACAGCTGGGAGCCAGGGTGGACGTTTAGAAATGGCCCCAGGCCCGTGTGTCCACTGGAAGACTCATCCACAGGGAGGGTTCCCTGCAAAAGGTGACCGAGCCTAGGCCTGCGTGACCTTCCATTTCTTCACAGCCCTGTACCAGGCTCCCCAGAGACAGCAGTGGACCTGTGTGCGTCTGGTTGGCCAGTGAGACCCGGGGCTGACCGAGGCCCAACTAGAACAGAGTCTTGGAGGATGGGCGATGCTGCTGGGGAAGCCAAAGGAAGAAGCGAGAGACTCCATCTAGGAAAGTGGCAGACCTTCACCTGACCGAGGCATTTAGGTGTGTGACCCCCCCAGCAGGGGTGGAGAGGGGAGGGGGGTGGGGAGCATAGTGAGCAGCAGGGACACACAGAGAAGTCGTTGCCTTGGCCAACTCTCCCTGCCCCTGTGCTCAGCAGCTGGGCCGGATATCAGACTCAGAAGAGTAACCGATACGTCCACGGTCACCCAGCCAAGGACTGGTAAAGGCAGGAGCAGAACCCAGGCCCAGCTGAACCAGCTGCCCCTCTAGGCCCGGCTCCTGCATCACACAACCCGGGCTGTGGTGGGTCCAGGAGGGGCTCATCCTTTCCAGGTCAGTTAGGAGGAGGAAGGCGCAGGCCCAAGGTCACTTAGCCAGCAGCCAGTGGAGCTGGACCAGGCCCACCCCATCGGCTCTGTGGACGGCCCTCCTCATCACCTTCGACACCCTGGAGGGAGGGATGGAGGAAGGCCTCCCCGGAAGTGGCCGAGCCCTGGGAGGAAGTACAGCAAACCAGGCACCTTCTTGCCCCACCTCATTAACCACAGCGGGCACTCACTCCATATCAAGGTGGCCTCCAAAATCTGCATCTCCCACCAACGCTCCAACACACTCCATGCCCAGGTGAGCCGGGCTGGGGCCAGGCAGAGCAGGTGGCCCGCAGCCCTCCTGCCCAGAGACCTGGCTTGCTGGCAAGCCCAGAAGGTGAGCAGAGGCATCAGAACCAAAACGTACCTTGCGTCCTGGAGGTCCTGGATTCCCGGAGAGCCCAGGCAGGCCCATGTCGCCCTGCAAGACACAGACATGGTGGGCGAAGTGGAGACAGGAGCAGAAACACTCGTTAAATCCTAAGCGTAACCACCAATGGCTGGTGGTCTCCAACTACTTATGGGGGTTCGTGGAGGCCTCAGAGGGGACCCCGGGGGCCACCGAGCAGAGGAAGGGGAACAGAAGTGCAAGCAGGGTACCAAGGCCCAACTCACTAGCTCTGCTGGATCTATTTTATGCACTGGCCTCCCTTGGCAGAAGACAGTTTGGAGCTTGGGCTCTGAGGCTAAAACCATGGCTTAAAGCCACACCCAGGAGACATGTGCCTGTCTACCATGTCACTCCACACTCTCCTGCATTCCCCAGACACCTCCCATTGCTGAGCGTGGTGGCCACCAAGCATGTCAACGACCACCACCACACCTGGGAGCGGGACACACAGGAGCAAGAGCTCAGACCCCTGCATACAATGCCATTCTACCACTTACTGGCTGTCAGGGTTCCAGCAAGCCCCCTTTCCCATCCGGGGCCTCTGTTTTCTCATCTGCAAGCTTGGCCCATTTGACTCTGGCTTATAAGGTTAAAGGGAAGACCAAATGGGAAGATGTGTGGATGTTGTCTTGGACCCAGGGCACCCAGGATGTGTTTGCAGAGTGAAAAGTGTTAGCAGTGAAGATGTGAAGCAATGATCCACCCGTGTCTCAAGGAAAGCAGGAGGAGGAGCCACTCGTCTGTGCCCAAGCACAGCAGGCTGGCTTGTGAGGCAGTGTTCGGCTGTCAGAGTGGCTCTTGGAACATGTCCAGAAGGAAGCCAGACAGCCATGAGCGTTTTTTTAGGTTCTGTGTGTGCGAGGCCCAGGATGACCTCGCTGGGAGCTCTGGGGCCGCCCCCACCCTTCCTCCAGGCTCCTTACTCAGTTCTAGGAAAGGTGCTTCAGGGATGGACAGAGGCCTGCAGTCAAAGTGTCTTCTCTGCAGGCAGTTTCTAGTCTGGTAGCACTTGGAGTTAGAGACCCCTGAATCCAGCCCGTGGCCTTCCCACGTCTAGAGATCCATACACCTGTCTGCCCAGGAGAACAACCTGGTGGGGGGGTCCCCTCTGGAAGCTTCTTGAGCAAAGGCTGCCAAGAAGCTTCTGGATGCCAGTCACCTAGCAGAAAGCCATGTAGGCAACGAGACCCTCACCAAGGCCTGTCCTGTTTTATTGGTTGTACCCCGTGATGAAAGTACCAGGAATGGCCATGGCTTGGTATCAGAAAAGGTCAAAGGACTTCCAGGAAAAACCAACCACCATGACCTTCCCAGACTTGCCCACCTCCTGCTTGTCACGTGTGGCCACGGCCAGGACAGCTCCCTGCAGGCTGGCGGTGTCACCACGGGCTACCTCCCCCTTCACTCAACGCTAGAGTCCCTGGAACCTACCTTTGCCCCATCGTGGGCCTGTCCTGGTGAGAGCCCTGGATCCCCTTTCTGTCCCTGAAACAAAAACAATTCCACTTTGGCCAACAAGTCACCTGGAGAGGACGTCTCCCCACAGACTCTGCTCGGAGCTCGGCCCCCCTGTGTCAGTGCCTTCCCATCCATCCCCCCACTCACAGCTCCCAGGGGTATTTTCTCCAGTTTCGTTATACCCCTGTCCCAAGCCTGCCGTAGCTGCCCAGTGACTGTGAAGTCCAGACTCCTCCCAGTTTCCCAAGTCCCACCATCTGGCCCAGCCATCTGGTCCAAACTTTGCCTTCCTGCCACCAGCCCAGCCCACAGAGAGGGGCCCTGGGCTCGGTTACCAGGACATAGCGCACTCCTCGGTCACAGCCTGCACATGCTGAGGGCAGACCCTGCTCAGCCGTCGGCCCACCTAGAAAGCCCGGCCCCACCCATCAGCCAGCTCACGAGATACAGCTGAACGAGTCCTTCCCAGCCAACCGCAGAGCTCTGGCCACCACGCAGCTGACCAGTCTGCCTGTGCAGGCTTCCAGGACTGCCTCCCGCCCGTCCCCGGAGCTCCTGAGTTTCTAAGCAATGAGGCATGCGGGTTCTTTTCCATTTTCCAGAGAGCTAACGCTGACCTCCTTGCTCCCTAATCACCCGAGGGCACTGTGCCAACAGTCACTTACACCCTTCATCTCCCTCCCTTCCCACAACAGCCAGAGGAAGAGGCCAAGGGAAGTGTGACCACCCATAATACATCTGGGGAACCGAGGCCAGAAGAAGGAACTGGCACAACCGAGACTAGTACCCTACAACACAGGCCTGTGTTCTAGGATGTCCTGGGACCGTGAGTGAGAACCAACAGTGAACTGGGAAGAAAGTCCCTGGTGGGCAGAGACAAGCACTCTTTGTGCCCAGCATACAAGACAGTCCCTGTCACAAGGATTCTGACCCCCGAGAGCCTGGGGTACAGGAAAAGGGCCCCCAGAGTTCATCAGCCGCATCTCTCACGGGCCAAAAGCAGCAGAGCTCTCACCTGCACCCTGCGTGCCACCAAACCGCCTTCAACTCCTCAGAAAGCAGAGCTCTGGAAAGCTCTGATGTCACTTAGAGCTCCTAAGCCCTGTCCCCTCTCCCTTCCCCACCTTTCCTCAGCTGGACCCAGAGTCCTGAGCTGGAGCCCTGGGCTTGCCATAGACTCACAGTGGGGCCTCGGGCAGCGCACCCCCATCTCTGAGTGTTGGTTTCTTCACCTTTAACATAGGACACACAAATGCACACATGTGCACTCATGCATGCGCACATGCACACACACACACACACACACACACACACACACACAAGCACACCGGCTGCCTGGAGTTGCTAGGCAAGGGGCCAGTGGGATAATGGCCATGACACATGGGAAGAGTGGCTTAGCCAACTTTAATTAATTCCTATTTGAGTCTTTTCTTCATCAGAATTCAGACCTTCCAAATCCTGACTCAGTCACTGTTCGCCAGAAATTGGCACACTGGAAAGAGCCTCCCAGAGGGAACGAGATGGCCTTTTGCTGCTTCCCCACTATGTATGGACACTGCTAGGCGCTCTATGCACTGAGTCGCTTGTTCCAGCAATGGACAAGGATTCACTGGGGTTCAGAGAAGCTGGCCTGACCCGACAGGTGAGAGGCTGGGTTCCCAAGTCTGCACACAGGATGGCTGGATGTTCCTCCCACATGCCCTACCCTCCCTGGCCAGCTGCCCCAGGTTGAAGACCAGCCCTACCTGGGCCCCTCTGTAGAATCCCACCCTGATCTACATGGCACGGCAGCTGCCCTCATGGACACTCTCCACCCTCGCTATTCACAACCACAGCTCCGTGCCTTTTATGTCCATGGTGCGAGGCCGGGCCCAGGACTAGTGAGGATTCCCATGGCCAAAAAAGGATGGAGCTTCTCCTCACCCGCCTTTGCCCACCTCGCTCTACAGCCAACAGAGAAGCTGGTACAGAAATCTTACAGGGCTGGGTCTTCATGTATTCTTTTCTGTCATTTGATAAAGAGGGGAAACTGAGACTCTAAGAGGTTACAGATTTGCTCCCTGGTCCAAGGCCCTTAGCTGGGGCATTTTAGTCCTTTATGGATTTCTCTCTGCATCCTCAGCAGCCTGCACAGGGCTTGGCACACAGTCACTGCCCAAGGACATTAATGAGGACAGGTATTTATCAATCACCTACTGCAAGCTAAATCTGGTGAAGAATACAGAGAGAATGCCATGATGGAGAACAAACCATGGCTGCCGCGTCTGGGGAACTCGGCAGGGGAGCCAGACCAGCCAGGAAGGACAACAGTACTGGCATTTATTGAGTGCATTTCCAAGCCCTGCGTGCATACTAACTCATGTAATCCTCCAAATCTAAGAAGCACAACTGTCACTATTCCCATTTTACAGAAGAAGAAACTGAGCCACAGCAAAGATATTCAGTGTGACCAAATAATACAGTGAGTGTTTAAATTTTTAAAAATTTACAACAGTAGGATACATCGTCATTCACCACCATCAAGATACTCTTCCTTGCTTGGAACACGCTTAATGCATCATTCTGGCCACATTATGAAGCAGTTCCGGAAGTCCTTTTTTGTGAGTATCTTAGTTGCACTGTCGTGGCTGCCTCAATATCCTAAATAGATTTCAAACGTTTACAGTGGCACTCTGCAGCAGCATTTACCATATTTTTTAAAATCACATCTCATAAAGATAGTGATGAAAAAAGACTTCCAGAACTGCTTCAGAAAGTGGCAAGAGAAATGGGACAAGCGCGTTCAAAGCCAGGGGGTTTTCCGAGGAGGGTTAATGGCAATGTTTCTTTTATTGTCATAATTTTTTAAAACTCAAGCATCAACCATGTATCTTGATCCCTCATTGCATGTTACTTGTCGAAGGTCAGACAGTTAATGAGCAGGATTTAGACTCAGGTAATCTGGTCACACTTCAGCAGAGCACAAACGAAAACTACACAGCAGTGACAGAAGGAAGACAGGAGACTGGGAGAGCTGCCCTCGGAGGCAGACAAATCCTTGCAGGGAAAGGGAGTCACTGCAGAGAGGAGGCTGGAGGAAGTTAAAAAGGAGCCACATGGAGGTGCAGCCCAGGAGATACCCAAGGTAACTCTGCTCAGGTAAAGAGACACTTCGAGGATGGAGAAGACTATATGTTTTCCCAGCAAATGCCACAGCAAGAGACAAAAGAAAGTATAAACTCTAATGAACCATCTACTCCTTGGTAAGGGCAAGAATCTGGTCACCAGACCCAGCTCTGCAGCCAGTGAGACCTTGAGGTGACCTCAAGCAAGGCACTTCTGCAGGGAATGGTAGACTCTGCCTGGACTAGACAGCAGCCCCTTATGGGACTAGCAGACTACAGGAAGGCAGAGCTAAACCTTATGTGCAAAGAGCATTGCAGGAATGGGGAACTGTGCTCAGCATATCTCCTGCAGGTAAGACTGGGACACGACAGAAGAGAGGGCTCTGGGGAGCTGAGGCCCAGAGAGAGGCTAAGACAGAGAAGGCATACATCATGAAGGGTTGGGAGGCTCTGGGCTTGAAGCTCCCTGTATAAGCCGTCTCCGATCTCAAGTGCTCAGCACAGGGCCTGGCCAGGAAGAGGCATGACAGAAAAGCTCATGAATGAGCAAATGAGTGAATGGGCCCTCAAGAGACAGCAGTGGGGGGCTGGGTCAGAGCTGGCCCAGTCCTGGACTTCCTTTGAAGAGTCCCTCTACTGCTACTACTATTTCAGGGGTTTAGAAGTGCTGGCCAGTGTAATAAGACAAGAAAAACAAATAAGAATGACTAACATTTGAGCAAAAGGAGACAAAAGTATGTCCTATGCACCAACCCACATGAATGCCTGTCTAGAATATTCAGAACTAACTGAAATACTAGTAAAACTAATAAGATACCTCAGTGAAGAGGACAGTCATAAATTAAACAGAAAAAGTACAAAAATACAAAAACCAAGAGTTTTCTTCAATAGCTGAGAGCCAGCTAGAAAATATAATAGGGAAAACTATTCTAATCACAACAGCAACAAAAACAAAAAATTTCTAAGCATAAACTTAAAAAGAAATGTGCAGGGATTACGCAATAAAAACTATAGAAATTTATGAAAAGATGTTTTTAAAACGCAACCAAATGGGAAGACGTGTTACGTGTGTACATAGGAAAACTTATTTTTAAGATGTTAGTTCTTCATAAATTAATACATCCATTTCATACAATTCCAATAAAAATCCTTTTTTATTTTTTTAAATCTTTAAGGAAATTAAAATGGCCATAAAATACACTGAAGAGAAAAAAACCTCCAGAAATATTTTTAAAACAAGAGGGGAGGGGAGGCACATAGTACAAAGACAGTAAATGTCACATAAAACAGTATTTTACTAACATACAAACGTACAAAGCAGTAAAATATCATGGGATGGTCTGAAATAGATCCTGGCCTATCAGATAACAATCAATGGGAGAAAGCTAGTTTAATAAAGGGTTAAAGATTAAGGTGAGAATAATGCTGGAGGACTACTTCATATTCTGTGCATTTCAGATGGTTTAGATTTTTTTAATACTACAAATGACATTATGAAATGACTAAGAAGAATAGTGGAGATCTGCTTGATCTTAAGATGGACAAGACATTTCCAAGTACAAAAACAAAGTAGGGGTTGGGGTGTAGCTCAGTCGTAGAACACACACTTAGCATGCGCGAGGCCCTGGGTGCAGTCCCCCGCTCAAGGAAGGGAGAGAGGGAGGGAGGGTGGGAGGGAAAAAACTCATGACTTTTACCTATTGGTAGAGCGCTCTCCAAATTAGACGACATATTGTAAATTTCTAGCAAGTCAGCTATCAGGGTTAGGGTTTTTTTTTTTATTAGTAGTACATGTTTGTAGCACATGTTTGAGTATGTAATGTTTGCATTCCTTGCGGGGAGTACACAACATATCTTAGCATCCAAATACCTTTCTTTAATCCCTTTCTTTCTTTAAAAAAAAATCCCTTTCCATTGTGAAAATCATTATGAATACCCTTAACAGGTAAACAACAAGCTGGAAAATATTTGCAACATAGGTGAAGTTTTAATAACCTTACTATATAAATATAAATAATGTTTATAAGTCAATAGCAAACAACACCATCCCAACCCCCCAAATAAACTGATTCACAAGTGACAAAAGACAAATAAAAGTGGACATAAGAAAAAGTTCCATGCCACAGAAGAACAGAGAGTGAAGTGAATGGCGAATTCTTCTATCTGTCTATCATCTATCTATCCATTTGACTGTCTCTCTAACATGGTGCTGGGGAATGAACCCAGGGCCGTCACACTGAGCTACATCCCCAACCCTTTTTTATTTTTGGTATTGAAACAGAGTTTAGCTAAGTTGCCCAGGCTGAGCTCAAACTTGCAATCCTCCTGCCCCAGTCACCCAGAATTCTGGGATTACGAGGATGGCCGTATGCCTGACTGGAAAGAGAACTACTTTTTTGCATTTTCTTTTTTTCTTTCATTTTTCCTGCAGTGCTGGGGATTGAGCCCAGGACCCTTCACATTTCAGGCATTGCTCCATCACTGAGCTACATCCCAAGCCCTTCTAAAAATTTCATTTTGAGAGAAGCTCTCACTAAGTTGCCTGGGCTGGATTTGAACTTGCAATGCTTCTGCATGAGCCTCCTTGAGTGCTGGGATTACAGCGATGCACCACCAACCCCCGCTTGAATTGTCTTCTTTTAATATATTCCTCTAATGCTAAGAGCAGCAAGTATCGATTTAATCTTTCTGGAAGGCAGATATTACTAAAATAATAGCAGATATTCATACAGCTTTTATGTTCAAGCGATGTGAACATATTTTCCATGTATATTTAATGCACATACATCTTGGCATACATAAATACATACGCACACACTCAGTTTAAACCTCAGAACAATCCTAGTGAACTATTACTATGCCCATTTTACAGACGTGGAAACTGAGAGTTTAGTAACCTGTCCAAGTCATACACTCAGCAAGTGGGGGAGTCAGGATTCAAACTCAGGTGCGCTGGCTTCTGAGCCATGCTGCAACTCTATTTTATGAATTTATTCCAAAGATATTCCAACATTTATATACAGTAATGTTCTTTAAGATAATACCACACATTAGTATAGAATGGTTTGAAAAAGGGAATTGGCTACAGGAAGCTTGTGGTATTCATGCTGGGAGAAGGCCCTGCAGCCATGAATACACATGTGGGAAGAAAGTCAGCAACAGGAAACATTCACAGCCACTGTTACGTGCAGAAGGCCAGACTCAGCCTCACGAATGAATCCACAGCCACACACGTGACACAAGGACGGCCAGACAGCCAAGAGCCGGACGCTGAACTCCTTGGGGCTCAATGGGTGGAATTTGATATCAGACCATGGATGCTAGCCTTACCACCTACTTGAAACATGATGCTGGACAAGCTACTTAGCCACTTCAGGCCTTAGTGGTCCCATCCACAAAATGGAGTCCTAACAGCTGCCCTACAAAGTGCATGAAGCAGTCAGCCAGGGCTGCTCCAACACCCTTGGTGCTCACCATGGGGCGGGCCTCCTGCCTCAGTCACCTGAAGAAGGGAGAAGAGAGCCGGGCCTGAGGCCTGAGAACCCCACGGGGCCATCTCCACCCCATCCCACAGCTCTGCCAGGCTGCTTGCTCACAGAGCCCGCCTCCCGCCTGTGCCCCCGGCTGATCCACTGCTGGATGACTAGGTAAACCCGGGTCAGGGCATCCAGCTGCCCCAGGGCGGCTATCCTGCCACCTCTGGCCCACAGCTCCTCCCTCGCGCCGAGACTGTGTATCCCACCAATCTCCCTAACTGGGCAGCAGCCTCCCTGACAAGTCACCTCTGCTGAAGTCCCTTCTGTCTTCCTGCCGCGCCTTGGAAACATCTCCAAACTGCCCGGACCCGAGGCTTTCCCCAGCCTTCTCCTGCCCTTTCACTGAGCAGCCCACTGTCCTTCAGAGCCCTCAGCTCCCAGGACAGATTCAGCCCTGTCTTGGGGTTCTGACCAGCCCGGAGCCCTAGGGCCTTAAGCACAGTGTAACTCTCCATTTGTTGTACCATCTGCTTTTCTTGCTTGCTGGCCGCCTCTGCACTCAAGGGTAGGCACGGTGCCTCTCGATGCCCCCCTGAACCTGGTCCCTGGTACAGGTTGACAATTGGCCACCACACCCACCCTCCACAGCACTTCCCACAGGCTGGCCCTGCACAACACAGACCCAGAAGGAACACCCAGTCACTCCTCATGAGGACCCGAGTGGCAGCCACTCTTATTACTCCACTTCCTGGATGAGGAAACTGAGGCATGGAAATTTCAAATAATTTGCTCACAGTCACAGACCTAGGAGGTGAAGGAGTTGGGGAGTGAACTTGAGCCAATGGGTTCCAGAGTTTGTGCTTTTCACCGCTGTCCTTTCCAGAAGCTGATTGGATAAACGAACCCATGTGGTGACGCCACCCTGAGCTGCCCTTCCAAGATTACACCCAGAGTCCTCAACCTTAGCTCCAGGAGGAAGCTGGAACACTCTTCCTGCCAGATATGAGCTGCTGCACATCGGTACACAGTCCCGGGGCACAGCCTAGGCATTTACACAAGTCCCGGGGGAAGAGGCAGCCACCGGCTCCAGTGTCTTCTCTGGAACTCACACCCCTCCCAAGACCAGGGCAGCCAACCCAGGCCTTGCATTAAGCCACTTGGCCCTCGCAGTCAGTTTAGCAAAGAACGACCTCGGAACTGCAGTCCTGTCCCTAAGGGCACATCCACAGTTCTCAGCTCCACATGGTGGCAGGAGGACTCACCTGCTCGGGACACATCTCCATGGCCACACCCACAACTGCTTTTCCAAATGGAGGGAGAAGCAGCTGACAGCCCCTCGTCCCGTCTGACCACGGTACATCTGTTGGCAGGACAGGAGTGGGCTGCTGTGAGCCGTCACAAGGCCCTGCCGTGCTCCAGGGTGCACAGGGCCAGCGCAGGTCAGCACGGGATGCGGGGAGGTTCGTGGGCGCTGCCGCCAGCAACAGGTCTCAGTTAGGAGCACGCAGGCCCAGCCCAGAGCAGCCAAGCAGGGCAAAGCAGCTGCTGATCATCAGCATTGTGATGTACCCAGGGCCTCTGTGAAGCAGAACAAGTCTCCAAAGGGGGCCCAGGGAGTCAGGCTCCTAGACAGGGTCTTAATCTGCCCGCACCCCAGCCTCCCTATCTGTCAATGAGTGCAGCATCCCCACAGTCATCTCTTCGGTCTTTGTGGGGCTCCACTGAGACAAGCCTAGAAGTGTATGCACAGTGCTGCATAGGATAAGGGTACAAGGATGGAGGTGACTGTCATTAGCATCCGCCAGTTGCTGGGCACCAGACACCTGGGGCGTCCGCCACCCGCCTTCCCCTGGTGGCTGCAGAGTCACAGGCCTCAGGCCTGAGGCCAGCGCTCCTATGGCTCCATGCAAGAATCCCATTGGAACACTGGCACCTGACATCCATAGCCACAGGCTGCTGAGATGCGGCCCCTATCCACAACACTAAGCTGATGGCCCAGAGGAGCCGGCTCCGTAAGTCCAAAAAGCCAGGCTTGAGGCTGATCAGCCACTCACCCTGCCCTGCTCCAGGCCCAACAGTTAAAAGCTTTGCTTAAGCCCTTGACCTTTGCGGTTGGGTTAGCAAAGAACGACCTTGGGCCCAGGCCAATGAAAGCCAAGTACACTTTCAGCCCTGCATTTCAAACTTCCAGGACTTGGCATCCTCTGCCTCATCCTCCATCTTTTCCACCCTCTCAGAACCTTGAGCTGCTAGTCCATGCACATCCCAGGTCCTCTGTCCATCCCAAGAGCTCGCAGCCAGAGTTCTCCCATCCTCAGAGTACCACCTGCCATGGTCTCACCAAGAGCAAACCAGGGTATTCCAAGAAGGCTCCCTGGAGAAGGCAGCATCTCTGCTGGCTGCACCAGGCTCCATCTCCAGCTCGGAGCACCCCAGGGTCCAGACTGTCTCCACCAAGGAGCCCCACCCAGATGGGCCACAGCTTCCCACACGCAACATCATCTCGGTCCTTCTCCCAAGCTCCAGGTTCGCTCATCCAGGCTAACACTAGGGAGTCATTGTCTCTCACTTCACACCCATCTCTGTCCTCCTCCCACACCCCAAGCTGGCCCAGGCCTCCCCTCTCCTCACATCACCCCCACTTTGGCTTTGACCCCTACTCCAATTCATCTTGCCATGGCATCCAGAGATCTTTCTCAAACAAGATCTTTACAGGTCCTTCCCCAGCCCACAACCTGAAGGTCTCCCCAGGATGCATCTTACAACCCTGTGAACCTTGCATCCCTAGTCTGACACTTGAGGCCCTCCTATGGAGCAACAAGTTGCCTTTTTGCCTACTCCCCTTTGAGGGTTCTAGGGTCTAGCTGCCTTGCTCCCCCAGTGTCTTCTAACCAGAAGCCAAACTCACTACTGCTCCGTGTGCCTCCAGCCCCAGAACAGGCTCAACACTGGGAGGCAGCAAGCTCACTGTGCTTCTAGCCTGAATGGGACTCCTCTGGCACAACCCTGAAGTTTCTCCCACCAAAGAAGCACCCCAAATGTGTTTCCCCACCTGGCACCCATCCCACAGCCACATATCCAGACCCCACCGCAGATACTCACTTTGGCTCCAGGAGGGCCAGGTAGGCCTGGGTTTCCATATGGCCCAGGAGGGCCCTAGAGGGAGACAAAGAGAAAGTGAGAGAAAAGAGGGGCTACCCACTTCACACGATGCCCGCCACCCTCCTTCCACCCGCTGCTGAGTGTTCCTGCCCCAAAGAGACATTGTCACATTGTCCACACTGTTGTGGCACTCAGCCTGCTCCTTGGAGGCCCTGGAAGCCTGGTGCTGGAGGAACCTTCCTATGCCTTCTCCCACATCACCCTGCTACCCTGCGGAGCAGGCACAAACACTAGGAATCAGTGCTAGAAGTGAAGTCAATGCTCGAAGAGGTTTGTAACTGTCCCAGGCCACCCAGCTGCTGAGAGCCAGAGCTGGACCTTAATCTCAGATCTGGCAGAATGAAACATCTTGCCCCTGAATTTTACCACCTCTCCACACTCTCTCAGCCCAGCCCCATCAACCCTTCCCACTTCCTTGGGCTCAAACCATACTTAGCTCTTCTTCTCCAGAGTGCCTGGTACCTTCTCTCCTCACCACCGTGGCCCATGCCATCCCCATCATTGGGCATCTCTTGCCCATCCATCCTTTCTGTCTGAAACCAGAGGCCATCCTTTGAGGCCTGGCTCAAGAAGCCTTCCCAGACTCCTCCAGCCTAAAGTGGTCCCTCCATGCTTTGGATGCGGGTGGCCTTTGGTAAGAGTTGAGAGCTTACTGCAGGGGACGGTGGTGAGGCTTGGCCACTTCTGGACAAAGGCCACAGTACATGGTGGTCAAAGCCTCTCACAGACTCCAGCATCCTTCAGAGACCACAGAGCAGCTGGGAAGACAGGACCCAGAGAGTCCAAAGTACGCGCCTTGGTCAAGGTTACACAGCAGAGTGTAGCCAAGTGAGAATGGGGTTCCTGGCCTGCTGGCTTCAAACCCAGTTTGTTCATGGCACTTGAGTTTCCCAAGCCACCTCCGCATCCTGAGACAGCTGGCTCCCATCATGTCCACTTTCCTCAGCAAGAGCCCTGACTGCAAACTTTGGGCCTGCAGAGTTGGGTAATAGCCAATTACCAGGCAAGAACAGTGTGGGGCAGTGAGGGTCGGAAGGGGCACCTGGAGGGGTCCACCGGCCCCCAATGCCACCACCCTCTGGACTCGGTCCCGGTCCAGGACCAGCACGGCTCCTCAGTCTAGTTGTGCACAAACCAGCTTCTTCCCTCTCTAAGGCCAGCTCCCAGCTGTAGCCTGTCACATTCCAACCAAGGCACCGCCCTCTTCCTCGATGCCTGAGCAGGGACCCTCCCCTCCTCTGAATACACAGGAAGCAACACGGTCCAGACTGCACTCGGCCTGGGGAGTTCACAAGTGCCACGTGTGACCCTCCTTCTAAAATTATCAGCCGTCCTGTCCCCTCCCACCACGCAGTCTCCTGGCACATGGATGGAACCTGGATGCGTGAAGCCCACACCCCGCCGCTGGCCTCAGTCTCCCATCTGTCCTGTGAATGATGGGAGCCGGCGATCTCTAGAAAGCCTCCCACATCCCCCCAGCCCAGGCTCCTGGACTCTAACCAGAGCTCAGGCTAGGTGGGGTGTTAGAGGAGGATCCCCACGGCCCAGCTCCCCCAGGACCAAACGTGGGGCATGCAAGGTCAAGAGTGGCCGCCTCTCCTCAGCGGTGCCCCCAGCTGCCCACAGCTGCTGCTCTCACCCCCCCATATGCAGGCTGTGAAGGTGGGGGCTTCCTGCTCCCCGCCCCCATTCCTCACCCCTCTCCAGCCACTGCCTTGCAGAGAAACGAGGCACATAGTTGACCTGGAGCCAAGCAGACCAATTCTATAAATGTTGCAGCTCAGTAAGCTGGGTGGGGGAGGGCTCAGGGATTCCCCCACATCCCTCCACGGCCCAGGGGAGTGCACGGAGGTCCTTGGTGACCTCAGGTAAGACCCTGCCCCCCTGAGCCCGAGGCCACCGTATGTGCAGCGTGGCAGTGGGACTGTTTAATCCGGCATTCTATTATCTTCAGAATTTTATGATCTATGGAATTTCCAGTCTAGAAAGAGGCTGAGGGGGGGTGGGGCAGGCACAGAGCCTGGAAGCAGGTCAGGAGAGCCAGGAGGAACCGTGCATTAGCACCACCCCAGGTTGCACAAATGGTGAAACTGAGGCCAGGAGGAGAGACAGGACTTGCCCAAGATCACATGGCTTCTTGGTGGAAATATTCCTAAGTCTCCACTGGAAATCTCTTCCAACCATTTGTCCAGCACCAGGGTACTCTGCTAGGCAACAGTAAGACTGACCCAGACAAGCTGTCTCCCGCAGGGGTGCAGAGAGGGGTGTTACTTGAAGCGAGAAGAATTAGTTCGACAGGTAAAAGGATGGGCTCTGGAGTAACTCGACCTTTCAGAGCCTCGGTTTTCTCCTTGATAACATGGCAATAGTATTGGAGCCTATTCCTCAAGAGGGCCAGGGAGATAGAATGGGACCGTCAAAGAGTTCAGAGGTGAATGAGATTTATAGAGAGATCTGTGCCTTCCAGGGGCTCCAAGGAGGAGTTGGTCATCGGAAAAGGAAGTGGGCTTTCATCTTAGCTCTGAATGGAAGAGGAGTGTGCAAAGGAGACCTGTTGAGTAGAGAGCACCGTGGAGTAAAGGTGAAAGGCATTCTCAGGGAAGGATGGGAGCAGGCCAGCTTCCCTGGGTCTGCAATGCTAGGTCAAGGGCCTTCATCAGGGCGCTGCAAGTTGCAAGGTCCTGTGGCTGGCAGTGCCTATGATACATCTCTAGTCCCCAGCTCTGGGCATGCACTTCCTGGAGACTCGGAAGCCAGGAGGAAATGTGGCTTCAGACGGCAGATTCCGGAGCCCCGGGCCCAGGGATCCTAGGGCCAGGTCTGGAGGGAGCTGAGGCCGAGTGATTGCATAACCAGAACGAGCCGCTGGGCTCGGAGCTAAAAATAAGCTCCAGGCAGTTATCTCTGCCAGGCCTCACTAGGCACCCAGCGTGGGAAAGGCTGATCCAGCCGGGACATGCATGCAGGTGACACTGGAGGGAAGGTCTCTGCCTTCCCTCTCATGAAGGGTGCAGGTTTCCCTCTAGGGAAAAGCCTGGGCTCCAGCCTGGCTTGGCCATTTCCTGCTCACTTTCCTGGTCCCTAAGGTAAGAACGATCACACCAGCCCACAGAGGTCAAATAAGGAAGCATAAAGTGACAGGCAAGTATAGCACAGAGCTGTTGTCACTCTGAGGCCTCGATCCCATCCGTGAGCTCAGCCCTCCCTGGCGCGGCCCATGCAGCCACCTGGGTCAGCATCGCTACCCAGGAAGGCCCTGCAGAAAGCAGAAGGGACACGCCAGGGGCGCCGCCTCCTAAACCAGGCTTTTTCCTGGACAAATACTGAAGCCCATCAGCTTGGGAGATGGTCTTCAGGAGCCCCCTCTGCACCCCAAGCTGCAAGCACGATGCCTATAACAGACACCTTACAAGAAGTCATCGTCGTCCCAAGCTGCATCTGTCCACAGAGCGCCTCCTAGAGCTCTATGTCCACCCTCCATGCACAAAATGGAAAATGGGTGTTCACAGGGTCAGGGAAGGGCCTGAGGACACACTGCACACTGGGATTTCAGGGCAGTAGGACGCAGGCCAAAGGGTCCCCCAGAGACCATTACTTACTCGAGGCCCTCGTGGGCCAGGAGGTCCAGGCAGCCCAGGAAGCCCAGGAGGACCCTGAACAGGAAACAAAGGAACAGTGTCAGACAGTGCCAAGAGGCAGCAGACAATGGAATCAGCAAGTCATTCAACAATCCTGCCCAGAGATCTGGGCATGAAAACCCCATGGCCAGAGGAAGGGTCTTCTGAGGTCCTGAGGAACCCATGCTTGAGGCTTTCAGGCCTTTCAAAAACAGGAGCTGCTGTCTCCTGGTCTTTGAAGCCCTCACCTTTTATCATTCAAATAACTTAGTGTCACCACCTCCAGAAAGCCTTCCCTGTCCCTTTCCCAAGTCCCCTTTTCCCTCTAAAGACTGTTCTATTACTGGGGAGTTATCTGCTCGGACATCCATCTCTCCTAGCAGAGCACGGTCTCCTCAAAGGAACCAATAAGAGGTGAGTCATGTCCATCCCCAGGGCTCGGCCAAATGCTTAATAAAATAAAACAACAAAGAGCCTCAGAGCTCAGCCAAGTTCTCTCCAGAGCCAGAGCAGAGAAGGACTTGGCCAAGGTCACACAGAGCATCTCTGTACCACGAACAGGCAGTGTAGCATCAAAAGCACAGTCACAGGCTTTCCAACCCCCTGGTACTGGGTTCAAATCCTCCCACTGCCACTTAGCAGCTGGGTTCAGTCATTTCCTCCTCGTGGGATTATTTCAATGTCTAGCCCAGTGCCTGGTACGTCACAGCCCTGAGATGTCCTCTGTTCCCGCCTTCGTCATGGCTCCCCGAGAACCTACAAGAGCTGCACATGGCTCTCCCTGCCTCTGCTCTCTCCTCCACTGTTTCCCCAACTGCAGTCCCCTCTGAGCAGGCTCACTCTCCTTCCCCAGCAACATTTGCTGCTCGACAGCATTTAATGGCTCCCCACTTCCCACAGGAGCAAGGCCTGACCCTGAAGTGAGTTTTCAAGAAGCACCTGTCCGGCCCTGTCTCTCCTCCCTTCACACAGGAAGGAAGGTGGCCAAGCAGACTGATCAGTAGCTGACTTTTGTTCAAATCCTGCTTTGACCACTTCAGAGCTGGGAACTTTGTGCAACCCCTTTAAATTGGGTCCCACAGCTACTGTCCTGTCTACCCCAGAAGAGTCAATGAGGATTAACTCAGTGGTTGATGAGATGCACTGAGCCCGCTCTTCGAAGGAAGCCAGGTTTTCGAGGATGTGTGAGGCCTGGGGAATTCATTTGTTTCAAATAACAGTCAATGAGATTCCAGGTTTCCTGCCCAGAGTTAAAATCGGCGTTGAAAACTCAGAATGCTTTGGCTGGTAATTAATCCGGATCTCACACTGGGTAGCCTCAGCTCGCAGAGTTGGCCTGTGAACACCACGTGCCTGCTCATCCATAAATAAAGATCAGAGAGATCCAGACAGGCTGGATAGGCCCCCAGGACCCTGAAGTCACTGGGCAAGAGCCCCAGCGGATGGAGGAGGAATTGTCCCGTGACCTCAGGCAAGTCCTGGCCACCTCTGAGTATCCAGGCACCTCTGGCCGAAGGAGCAGCTTGCCTTCCATGGCCGAGCAAGAGCAGAGCACAGACTTTGGTCCTGTGTCCTACCCCTGGGGTTGGAACTGGGCCCAGTCTACCTTCCTCTCCTTCTGCTTTGGTGGGAGCAGCAGAGTGCAGTGTAAGACAGGGGTCCTGGGCTCACACCAGGTACCCCCACTTAGCAGCTAGATGGTTTGGCCAACCTACTTTGAGGCTGCAAACTTCCATTTCTATAACTGTCATATGAGGATAATAATAGCTCGTAGCTGCAGATAATCTATAAAACGTGCTAATCCTGCTGCCTGGCGTGCAGTTAAATGCTCAAAAAAATGTTAGCTGTTATTTCTGTTAGGCAAGCTCCCGGAACTTCCCCACTCACGAGATAGAGCCACCTCCTTTTGTATGTTTCGGGGAGAGAGCCAAAGGTGGCCCTTCCTAGAAAGCCCTCCTTGGCTCAGATCTCCCAGGTGGCCAGGAATTAATTAAAGGAAAATGCCGGGGCTGAGGCTAAGCGCTGCTGTGGGTGTAAAATGCCCTTTTGATGGATAAGAAACCAGACAGAGGCTCAGAGAGGCAGCGTGACTTGCCTAGGGGGGCTGCACAGCTAACCAGAGACAGCACCTGCACTCAAACTCAGGACCACTGCACCTGCTCTGCTCCCCGGGCAGCTCTACAAGGACAATGCTGGTCAGGTGTGTCTCTGACTAGGCTTGTGGCCTTGAATAAGTCCATTCTCCTCTCTGGCCATCTGGGAATGCCCAGAACCTCCAAGCACTGGCTTTTCCTGAGTTGTTGGGGCCTCAGTGGGGTTATCAGGTGGAAGAGTATCAGATCATCCTGGTCTCCTGGAGCAGGAGGTCCAGGCTCAGAGGGGTGCAGAGAAGGACAGGGTCTGCTGGGGCGTGGCTCCCTGAGGAGGCCACAGCTACAGAGGCTGGACCCTCCCTCTCGGCATTTCTTCTGCCCTAGAAATGGGGGCGTCCAGGCTGGAGTCTGACCTCATCTACCACATCTGCAGAGCAGACTCGAGTGCCAGTCAGGACCCACGGCCTGGTCTGCTGATGTCAGCTCACAGCCCAACTCCTTGACATGGCAGCCCAGGTCCCAGCTGCAGCCCTGGTGAGGGGGCTGGGGCCACCAGCTGCTCAGCACAGCCACAGGCCTGACCTGTCCTCACTCAGTGATTGCTTTGTTGGTGGTGGCGAGGGCGGATACCCCGTGCCCCTTCCTCTGGTCGGAGACCCTGTCTGTCCTGCAGTGGAAAAATGCTGCCGTTTCTTTCCAGGGCCTGAATTCGGAGCGGGTGACTCCGGGATGATTCATGGGGCCAGGGTGGGATTTTCCACTCCACGCCACAAACAACGGGGCCTCTGAGAGGGCCCAGAGCTGAGGGGCGGGAGCGGAGGAGCAGGCCCATTCTGGGGGAGGCCATGGAGGCCTGGGCTTAGGGTGCACGCAAACACAGCCATGGAAACCACCAAGCTGCCACTCCGGACTTCCCCAAGGTCCCGGCATCCCACGGCCAGACTAGGGGTATCCTATCCCACGGAACAAGTCCACCCTTGTGCCCACAGGCAGCGGCCGACCCACTCACTGGGCCTTGCAGAAGGCAGGCAGTTCTGGCTGGCATCTCCCTGGCAGTCAGTATCCAGGAGACACTTTACAGGCCCCGGATCTAAGAGAGTGGCATCCTGGCCAGAGAATGCTGCTCATGGCCATGTGACCCTGGGCAACAACCTCTGGTCTCTGGGCCTCCGCTGTGCCTGCAGCCTGGAGGGGGTGAGGAGGCACTGCAAAAGGCCTTCCCAGTCCTCACCATCTGAGCTCACAATGACTCCAAGCATACCCCCCAGGGTGCTGAACCTTCCAGTGTCCCTCCTGGAGAAGGAACTGCTGGACAGAGCTCCTCCACAGGAATCCAGCTCTAGATGGCCCTAAGCAACATAGTGCATCTCCCTGGGTCTCTGGGCCTCAGTTTATCCAGCCGTGAAATGGAACCATCATGCCCATCTTCTGAGACGACACTCGTGTGTGCCCACCGTTAATTCTCCCTTTGCCCCGAGATCCGTTCTGGGTCCTGGAAGCTGGTGACCTGTGCACACCACACCCCCCAAATTTCCTTCCTCTCTGGTTTGGCTTTGGCAGGGAAGGGAAATGGGAGACCCCAGCAAGAGAATGTGGCATACAAGAGAAGACAGGATTCTCTCCTGCTCCTTCCCTGCTGTGCTCTGCAGAGTCCCACCTCCTGTTGGAGACCCTGGTTCAAGGTTTTAGCCCTTGCTGCGCTCTGGTCACACCTTTCCCGGCCCTGGTGCCTTCTGGGCTGGGTGCAAGAACCATTTGTTTCTAGGCTCCTGTGTTTCACCAACACCCTGCTGGGTCCTCTGACTGAAAGCACACGGCTCTGGAAAGGTAGCTCGTACCCTGTCTGTGTTGTAGAGGGGCAGAAACTGAGGCTCAGAGAGGTTAAGTAACTTGCCAAAGGTCACATGGCACCAGGCACCTAGAAGGCACTCCATCCATATTTTTGTAAAGAATGAACGGAAGCCGGGTGTGGCGTCACACAGCTGTAATCTCAGCACTCATTTCTGGAAGCTGAGGCAGGAAGATGACAAGTTCAAGCCCTGCCTGGAGAACCTAGTGATTTGTCCCAAAATAAAAGAGAAAAAAAGGGATGGGGATGTAGCTCAGTGCAAACAGCCTGGATTCAAATCCCAGGACTGGAAAGAAAAAAAAAATAAATGAATGAATGAATACATAAGAGAATAATCCCCACCCAGGTTGTTCCAAATCCGAAGCTCTCACGCCTTGCAATCCACACGGCCGTGGGCCAGGCCCTCAGCCCAGTCTCCTGAGGCGACACTTGCAAGAAATGCTGGTGCATGTGGACGCCTGCAGTGACAGACACAGTGAGTAGGTCTGGCCTCGCCGGCCTGCCCCGAGTGCACGGCTTCCGGTTTCCGTGCAGCTTCTGTGCAGCGGCCTCCCTGCCCCGCTTGCCAGCCCTGCTCAGCTTTCCCACGCTCCCCCTCCTGGGGCTCCTGGCAGCCTGGGCCCAACTCGGTGCCAGCCTCTGCCAGGCTACCGCGGGTCCCCTCCCCTGAGGACCACGGGCAAGGCAGCCTGCTCAGGTACTGCTCTTCTATCACACAAGGGAGACTGAGCTCTTCAGTCACTTCTCAAAACAGGACAGGAATGACCTTTTTTTTGTTTCTTCTTCTTTTGGTGGTTTTCTGAGACAGAGGCCTGATATGAAATTCAAGCTAGCCTTGAACTCGCTTGAATTTGCAGTGATCCTCCTGCCTCAGCCTCCCAAGTGCTGGGATTACAGGCATGCAGCACTATGCCCAACTAAAACAGCTCATAAACTTGACCAGCTATCAAAGCAGGAGATTCTCTGGACATGAAGCTCTTGATCTGAGGCCCAGGATAAGGCCTGGCTCACCTCTGAAGCCCCCACTTCCGTGCACCCCAGAGCTCTGAGTGGACACTCAGCGGAGAGGGATGAAGCATGCTGGAGTATGAACTTCAACTCTGCCTCCTATGTGCTGTGTGGCCTTGGGCGACTCCTGGCCCTCTCTGAGCAGTCTCCTATCTCTTTCGCTGCCCAAGGAAGATTGTTGAAATGGATGATCCTGAAACATCTACCAACTAACCAGGTGGACTCCAGCACCTTCTTTGACCTTGTGGTGGCTCAAGGAGGAAAGTTAGCAGGAGGTGACACAGAGCCCCCCACCCCAGCGAGAAGGACATTCTTTAGGTGGACAACGGGTCCAGAGGCAGATGCTGCACCCTAAACCCTGCTCCTGCTCCACTGCTGGTCACCCGGATGTGCCTTCCCTGCTCTCCACACCTCCAACACCGTGGAACGGAGCCCTGGCCCCTGCACTCAGCTGTGACCCCCTCCTGACCTCACAGCCAGCACACTCGCTGCACGTTCATCTTGGGAAGTGGGGCTGCTGGGGTCCAAGTACCTGAGGCCAGAGTAGGGCAAGGGAGAAGGTTTCTGGACCTCTCCCTCCCTCCATGCTGCCAATTCCAGAACTCGGACCCGCACAGAGCACTGACATAATTGGAGAGCGATGCATACCATTTCCATAAGATCTACAATATGGTTATAATAAACACGGCCCCTCAGTCCCCTTGGAGACAGGCTGAATAAATATTATTCCTAATGATTATTAAAACTCATTAAGTGTGTTTGGAAGGCCCGGGAATTCCCAGCATCTGCCACTGTGTCCACATTGCAGGGGGCCCTAACCTCAAACACAGAGTCCAGTGGGACACCCGGGTCCAGGAAGGAGGGGCAGCCACCACACTGTGGTCATTTCCAAGGAAGGGGAACGGCAGAGACCTGAGCATGTGCAAACTCCATCCCATGTTTCCCCGCCCAGAGGAACTGACCTCCAGCTGTGGGAAGGTCGTTGCCCTGGAGACAGTCCCAGGCAGGCTGAAGGCATCAACCCCGAGACCATCTCCTGCACATGGAATGTTCTTCCTCTTTCCCTTCCCCGTTCGCACCAGCCCACGCTGACTCTCTTCATCCCAAACTCCTCTACCAGGGGCCGCAAATCAAAGGCCCACGGGTGCCAGCCAAGCAGGTAATAGATGGGTAACAGGTCAGGCTGCTAAGATTCGAGCAGCCGAGGCAAGGCCCTGTGGACAGGAGTGCTTGTCCTATCTAAAGGGGCTACCTGGGGGCCACCGCTCCTCCCACTTTCCAAGAAGGGCTGGGTGCTAAGACTTTTCTAAGAACTCTCACATTTTTTGATGTTCAGTAACTTAGGAAATTTATAAAGAGAAGAATGCTGCATGTGCCAAACAAAACACATCCAGGGCTACTCATATGTCATCTTTGTCCCCAGCTCCCGGATGAGCTGCTGGGCCAGTAGGGGCCCGGCTCAGGCACAGGGAGTAAGGAGCTGGGCTTTGAAGGCTACTCAGCTACTCACTGGGCGTGACCTGGTGCAAGTCAGCCAATGGCTTTCCTGAAGCCACTGGACCTCTGCAGCCGGGTTAGCACAGCGCGACCTTGGACCTGAGCCAACCAAAGCCCAGAGGCACTCCTTCCCAGGAAGGGTACACAGACCTGCGCTGGCCTGGATCATAAGCGTGCAGCAGGGTGTGCCACGGAGGACTGGCAGAGCAGGAGTCCCGTGACCAGCCCCTGCTCCAGGCTGCTCCTTTCTTCTGCCCTTACCAGGAGCAGCCACTGGACCAAACTGCCCCACCGCCACCCACTGACACCCAAGCAGCATGTAGACTCCAACCAGTCTTACCGGCAGGCCGCAGTCTCCCTTAGGCCCTGGAGGCCCCATCAGCAGGGGAAAAGGTGTGGGTCCCACCAGGTGGAAGAAGGAGTAGCTGCTGCTCTTGGGCCAGGGGTTGGAGGACAGGCCTCGCGCCGGGGCCAAGACCAGCGCTGGGGTGGTCTGCTGGCTGGGCGGCGGCTGTCTGGGCCTGGGCCTGGTTGTCTGGTTGTTCATGGGGGCATCTTCGACTGCCTTCCCAGGTTTGATGGCTTCAGGCTTCCAGGTGCTGCTTTTGGGTCCACCGTTCTCTGAGGTTTCCGATCCAATAGGTTTCTTGTTTCCAGCAGGAACAGAACCAGGAGCAAGGGTGGGAGGTGCTGTTCTGGGAGTCCCAGTGCCCAAGGCTGGAACCACCACTGTGGCCAATGGCCGAGTGGCTCTGGTAGAGCCAGAACTGGAAGCAGGAGACAGGGGCAAAATTACAGACTGGGGAGGTTTGTGGGTGCTGGTGTGGGTCAAGACTGGCTTGCTGACATGGTTGGTCAGCCTGGCCTCAATCTGGGCCACTGTGGGCATGGACTTAGAGGAGCTGGCCTTGGGAGGCAGGGGCCGGGTGCTGAGTGGGAGAGGTCGGGGCGTGATGGGGTTCCACTGGATGGGCTTCACAGTGGGACCAGAGACCTTGGCAGGAGTGAAGCGGGGAGTGGATGGCGCAGGCTTCTGGGTGGATGGGGCTGACTTCATGAATGAATGGGGAGCTGTTTTCTGGGCCGGATGGGGGCTTCTTGCAGGGGCGACTGAAGGAGAAGGGGCCGAAGGCTTAGTGGGGAGACTCTTGGAGATCTTGGTGGCTGTGATCTTCTGTAATGGTTGGGCAGCCACAGGGTGGGCCCTGGTGAGGCCGGCAGGAGAGGCTGGGGCTGAGGAAGGAGGTGCTTTACTGGCTGCTGATAGCTTGGCAGGTGGTGATGGGGTCTGGGCTGGGCCTCTTCCTGCTGCATGCTGGTGAGGGTCTGGAGGGTTCTTCCTTAGGGGCTTGGTGGGCATGGAGGAGGCCACAGTCACCGTGGGTCCCCTGCCTGCTGGTCGTGCCCCCAGGGCCAGTGTGGCAGTGGTCAAGTTCTCCAGGCCTAGCAAAGCCAGGTCGGTGTGGAGGGCAAAGGGTGTGCCAGCATCTTGGGGAAAGAGGGGTCCCAGCTGGGGCCGATACGCATCAGCCTGTCCACACTGCTTCCTTAGGTGGGCACAGTAATTATGAGCAACCTGCGTCACAGGGAGGACACTGAACTGACAGAGGGCACCTTCAAACTGGACGGCGTGCAGGCTCATCTTCCCAAAGAGGAAGGAGCCCTGGGGGTCGAGCGTGGAGTCCCTGTGGAAAGGCAGCGGGACAGGCACCCGGCGCCGCCCACAGGCCGTCACCAGGGTGACCGTGCGGCTGCGGAGCTCAAGCGCCAGGTGGTGCCAGCGCCCATCATGCACGTCGAGGTCGAAGGCCACGGAGCGCCGGGGACCCAGGTGGACAACCGTCCTGCCGGGGAGGAACTGCAGGCCCAGCTGCAGCCTGTGCTTCCGGCTGCGGACAGCGAAAAGGAAGGCATGGTTGACCCGGTGGGAGCAGAGGCTCAGCACCAGCGCCAGCTCCGTGCCGAGGGCAGCGGGAATGACGGTGGCCGTGGGGGCCTGCAGTCGGGCCCTCTGCGTGAAGATGAAGCCCAGCGGGAAGGGAATGACTCCCGGGGGCGCGGGGCTCGGGCCGCCCCCTGCCTTCGTCCAGCTGAGGCCCAGCCGCTGGAGGACATCCACATCTGGGAGGGAAGAGAAGGGGAGAGGACAGTCAGGGCCTGCTCCAGCCAGGACCCCTGGGTCCTGGACAGTGCTCCTGGACCCCAGGAGGGCGGCTGAGAGTGTCACATTGGTGACTTCCAGCACACACTGGGATCTCTTGTCTGGCTGCAGGCTCTTGCGTATCATGGCTAAGAACACAGACTTCCTGGGTTCTGTCACTTCCTAATCCTGAGACCTTAGTGGCTCCGTTTCCCATCTATTAAGTGAGATGACAACAAGACCAACCTCAGAAGGATGCTGTGGTGATGAAATAAGTGACTGTTCTCCTTAAAAGTGCCTGGCACAAAATACGCCCTTTCAAGTGACACCTAACGTAATGACAGCCACCGAACACTGCTGCTCAGAGCATTAGAGACTTCCCAGTGGTGACCCGTTTTACCCTTTTTCTCTTCCTCCAGGGTGCAGCCCCCTAAGCGAGGGACCAGCGAGATGGGAATGGATGTCACCAGAGCTCAGTAAGGATGTCCAGGGGGCCTCACCGATCTCAAGACCTCCTCAGGAAGCCAGCCAGTCCCCTCCCCACCTCAGGTCTCTGGCTGGAGCAGGGTAAGGGAGCTGCAATCTGCTATCAGGAGGAAGGTGACATTTCCACTGACTCGTCCCCTGCCATGTGGCTTTGGGGAGAGCAGGGGAAGCAAGCCTTGTCCTCTGGCAAAGCATGTGGACATCTGGCCTGGTCTAGCCAGGTCACATCCGCCCAGCAATTAGGTTGGCGGGCTTGCCAGAGCAAAAGGAGGGTTTCCAGAGTGTTTATGGAAAGGCTTCCTGACCTTGCCTCTCCTGGGTCACTTGATCTCCGTCAGCTGGCTGAGCTACCAGTGTCTGCAAGAAGCTGCTCTGGCTCCCAAGCTCAACCTCTGCAGGCAGGCAGAGGCTGCTACCAGAACATCAGTCTGGCTCCGGGCCTCAGCGTCCGACCCCGCGTGCGCACGCTCGCTCCCTGATCGCTGGGTGCAATGGCCATGCTGAGATCTGAACGTGGTACTTGGCACTTAGTGCCTTCAGGTGACAACTGTGGGATGGATAGATGGATGGACAGATGGATAGATGAACAGATAGGTGGATAAGTGGAAGGATGGGCAAATGGAGAGACAGATGGACAGATAAATGGATGGCCGGAGCACTGGGGGAAGCCGAGACCCTATGTGCTGCCAACATGGCCAAGTGGTTCCATGGCAGGCTCTGGAGTTAGGGTGTATGACCGAGGGCCTGGCCTGTGAGCCTGGACCCTGAGACTGAGTGTCCCCCACCCACACTGTAAAATGGGGCGATGAAGAGTGCCCACATCCTAGGGCTGTCAGGAGGGTGAAACGATCATCCTCCTCATTGTCCTCACGCAAGACCCGCATTGGGTAAGTCTACCTAAGTCTCTTCTTGGCTCTGGCCTCAGTTTCCCTACCTACTTTTAAGACAAGGGAGCTAGGCTGCTCTGGAGATGGCCCCGTGCGTTAACAGTGTTATGAGGACACTCTCGCTCCGAGGTGGGGTGTCTAGCACTTCCGGTAGGCTCGGAGTTAAGACCTTTCTTCCCTGGGACCCACGGGCCTCTCATTACACCTCCGGTTCCTTCTCCCCATCCTTTCTTCCGTCTCTGTCTGTTCCCAGGTTCTAAGCTAAAACAAAACACTACTTACGGATTCTCTTAGTAATAATAGAGTTTACATGTTTTAATCACTGAAACCCTCTTATTATCCTGAAATACGATTCACTATAAACAAGGAAAATGGGGAGGAGCCACTTGGTTGGGGACAAGGTGGAGGCTATGCCACTTTGCTTCACCCCACCTTGACAGCCCTGAAGGCCCCTCAGGCCCACCGAGAGCCACAGCTGGCCAGGGCAGGTGGCCTGAATGGGGTCCCCATTTTCATCCTCTTTAAGGTCTCTCAGAGCTAAAGGCCAGCCAGTTTCCAGGGAACCCCCCCAAAGACCATCTGCAGCTAAGGGGCCAAGCCCCAAACTCTGGGGCTGTGATGAGTCTCTGATCCCCGGGGGCCTACAGGGAGAGGGAAGGACGGTATTTACTCAAACTGTTCAAGTTAATAAAATGATCAGTAACAAGAATAAAAATGGATATACTTTAAATGCATGTCTCTCCTTGATTCTCTCAACAATCTATGGAGGAGGAACTCTATTATCCCCAGCCTACAGATGAGTTAGATATGATAATGTGCCCAGGCCACACAGATTATACAAGGCACAGAGGGGCCTGGAACCCAGGACCCATGACCCTTGGCTCTCTGTTCTTAGCCACTACACTGTACTGCTCTGGAGCCGCCCAGATTCACTGGAAGGCAGAGTAGAGACACTTCCAGAATCTCGCCGGGGGGAAGAGATGGGGACAGGGAATGAATTCAGCCCAGGGCCAAGATGGAAGGGCCCAGCCAGCTGGCCCCAGCAAGATCCTTTTATTACATAAACCTGGCTCTGCACAGACCAGCCCTCCCCAGCCCCCTCTGCCTGACTCAGGACTCTGGACAGCTGTTCACCTACTTTGTGGGGGAAACAGCAAGCTCGGAAAATATGACATTTGCACAAAATGTTGCTGGGCAGCAGAAGTCTCTTCCGGGCACAGCCCTCCCCTCCCAAGGGCCCAATCCCTGCCCAGTGGCCAGGTCAGGCCACGGGGACTCCCAGAGTGCTTGCTGCCTGCCCCAGAATACGGCAGGCGTGGAGGGAAGGGGAAGGGCGGCTGTTTTAGGAGGTACAGTGACCGCTTGACAAACAGATGTGGGAGAGGCTTTGGTTTCCATGGGCAGCTATACAGCCAGCCCACGGCCACCCTGGCCCCCAGGGTGGCCCCTCAGGGACAGGCAGGAAAAACGGGATCTCATGGGAAGGAGAGGGTGGGATCCCAGGCCTGGGCAAGGCCAGGGTGTCCCCTGTGCAGTTCTTAGTTTGTCCACTGCACAAACGAGGATGACTGAGGCCGTGACCTCACTGAGCTGTATTCCAACAGGAACGCAAGGACAGCCTTTGTCTATCTCCGCCCCAAGCCCTTCCTACCCCTCGAAAAGCTCCATGATCCCTTCATGCCCAAAGGGAACATGCCAATGACTGGCTCCATTCTCCCGACGGGCAAACAGAGACTGAGTTCCAGTGGAGGCCCCAGATGTCTGCTGCCCTTGAGCGAGTTCTCAGGCCCCTTCCACCCTCCTTTGTCCCCCCTGGACAAAGAGAAGAGAGATTTACCTTCAGGAGCTCCTTGGGTGGAGGCCAGGTGACAGGCGAATGAGACTAAGATCCAGGCGAAGAGAAACCCCCTAGAGACAGGCAGACACAAACATACACGGCATCAGCTTCCACCCCTCACGCCCAGATCCGGCTTCAGGGGCTACAGTGACAGCCCAGTCCAGTCTCACCCCAGTCTCGCCCATGGGAAGCGGGAGGTGGGAAGCCAGGTGACGTCTCCAGGAGCCTGTCAGACCACCCCACTCGCGGACGCTGCCAACCCTCCAAGCCCAGCCTCCGGACAGGGGCCTGTGTATCTGGTACCGGCAGAACAGCATGCTTCACAGATGGCTAAGCCAAGGTCATGGGGTGGGAAGTTGCAGTCAGAAAGTCCTACACAGTTCAAGATGTGATGCTCCCGACCCTGGGCCTCAGCCTTCCCCACCTGTAGCATGGCTTCATGGTCTTGGGTCCCTTCCCAAGCCCCCAGCTGGCTTGCCGGGTCAGGCTGAACAGTCAGTGGGAACACCAGACAGGTCTACTTGGGGACAGGGGACAGGGAAGAAAGACTCCCTACCCGAAGCCCAGACTGTACATGGAAGCTGCCCACCTGCTTTATGCTGATAGAAAAGCAAGGAGAGAAAAGGGAAGACACCATGGGGAGTTGGGAAGAGCAGGAGGCGAGTCGCTCGGCCTCCCAGGGCCATCCCCTCCTCTGCAGCACGCCAGGCCTGAGGACGAAATCAGCTCAGGCAAGTGAAGGGCTCAGCCAGGCGCCACCCACAAAAATGCTCTCTAGATGGTTGCTGCTGCCCTGCGCTCTGCGGCTGGGAAGGGTTAAAGCTCTGCTCGGGGGCTCCTGCCAAGATGGGCAGAGGCAACGGTCTGATTTCACCTTCCTGTGGGAGCAGCCACTGGCGACATCCGAAGCCACCCAGGGCATCTGATCCCCAGGCAGGCAGAGGGGAGGGCGGCACGTGGCCAGAGACAGCCGGGACGCAGGCAGGGAGAACTGTGCCAGGTGGGTGGCGCAGGCTAAGGCTGGCACAGACAGGCCCAGGATCCGTTCCCAAAGTTAGGCTGGCGTGCTGCTGGGGACTCATGTAATCCAGGAAACCCAGGTTTGATGTCTGGAGCCCCAAGGTTCTTGCCAGGCTCCCCAGGTGCCTTGAAAAATAAGCTCACATTCTGTTGGGTCCCCCCACTTTCCAATGTAATAGCAATTACAATCAACAGCAGTGAAACTCGTGTGCTGGGGAAGACCTTGGTGTTCACAGCCCTCCCTCCTTCCTGCATGCCCCTGTAGGCATGGACTTCAGAGGACAATGGGTAAGTCCAGATAAGCCTGAGCCAATCCTAGGGATCTCATTTGCCATGCCAATGACTGGTTTAGGCATACACAGGTGACCCAAATGTGACCAGAGAGATGTGAGTGATGCCTATCAGGAGCCCTGAGGAGGAAGTGTTCCCAAGGGACAGAGAGAAGGTTTGTCTTCTAGCCTCAGTATTGTTAAGTGAGAACACACTGCTTAGAACTGCTGCAGCCATTCTGTGCATATGAGGTGACGAAATCTCACAAATACATGAGGATGGCAGAATGGAAAAAGAGTGGGTGTTTAATGACACTGTTAAGTTGATGACTAACCAACCCCAGCACTGCTCTTTCTGGGGCCTCTCGTTATGGGAAGTAATAACCCTTTTTATGTTTAAATCACATGGCTGCATGACTTCTGTGACTAGCAGCATAAGGCACACTGACTGAAATGACACTCAGACACCGACGATGGTTCTTCGAAAGCCTTCCTTCTCCAGGTTCTGGGCCTTTGCACATGCTATTCCATCATGTGGACACAACTCTGCCTACACTGTTCCTGCATTGGCATCCTGCCTAGCCCCAGCCCCACTGGGTATCACTGGTGTGGTCACTGTCTGTTTCCCTTTCTAGATGAAGCCCAACGAAGGCGAAGACATCTGTCCTGTTTGCTCCTGTACCCTCAGCACCTGGAAGACTCACACTACATGCCCAACAGATTTTTGCAAGATGAATATTATCTGATACTACAGGACATTTTAAAAAGTGTCCCTCCGAATCCCTCCCCAGCTCTGACCACGCCCCCGTCATCCTCAGCCCCTCTTCATCCTCTCCAAGCCTGGGCATGCCTTCCTCACAGCCAGGCCTCCAGCTCACCCGGCAACCACTAAAGGTCAGGGCGCCACCAGCCCTGGGGCTGCCGGGCTGCCTGGCGTGAAGGGCCGGGCTGACCCCTCTGGCATGACCTGCCGTGGGAAGCTAAGGCTGCCTCCGTGGCCTTGGGAGGGAATAATGAGCAGCTTTGTTAACGTGACGAACAGAGAAAACTGAGGCCCGGGGGGCAGGGACTTCCTCAAGGTGACCCAGTGCATACTTCAGAGGGCAACATTCTTCGGTCTTATTTCCCATGTGGAGACACCCAGGAGACTGGCCAGGCAGACCAGAAAGAGCTGTCCCCCACATCCTAGTTTGGACCTTGCTTCCTGCCGTCAGCTTACTTCAATGTTTTATTTGTGCAGGAACATATAATGTGGCTGGTACTATCCTTTCTCTTTCCTAAAGTCACTAAGTACCAAAAAGGTGCTAATTCATGTAGCTTGGGTTTTTTAATAGTTTACGTATCATGCTGGAATTTTGTTTTAATCCTCTCTTGGAAAAACTGAACGTAACTGTGTTCTAATATAGAAGACTACCCATTGTTGTAAATAAATCATGCTACTTATCACTTGATAATACATCCTGAAGACAATCTTCCCAAAGACTCAGAGGAGTCCTGCAATAAAGAAATTGGCAGCACTTTCTGTCTTTTAGCAGTCCCCAAAGCCTAGTCCTCAAAACGAGGGACTCATTTTTCCTAAGCCTCCTCGGAAGACACTGACCCTCACCTTCCAGGTTCCTGCAACCCCATTAGCTCCCAGCACAGCCCTCCATCCTGGAGTCCTTCTCCAGGCCACACCACGCCACGCCCACCCTTCTAAGGACACTTGCCAGCTGATGGAGAGGCCAGGTGGGAAAGTCCAGGCACAGGAACTACACACATCCTTCTTGGTCAAAGGGGAAATCAGAGGAAAGTGTTTGAGATTTCCAAAGGTCAGGGGAAAGACAGACGGGAGATGGAATCTAATCTTCTCTTCAATTCCGCTTCCTGACACCACAGCTTCTAGCCTGACAATTTCAACCCTGACTCCCAGTTACAAACTTATGCGACACCCACTCACTCCCCTCCACAAATACAAGCGACCTTTTTGGAACAGGATTCTGGGCACATTTGACCCTCAAACCTTCTAGGCACGGGGCACATCTGAGTCGGAGAAGGTGCTTGCAAATCACCTGGGGGCCAGATTCTTGTCCTGCCTCCTCTTTGGAGAGATGGACAACTGAGGTCCCCCCAGGGAAAGTGACTTGCCCAAAGGCCTTCAGTGCTTTGACTCGTCTCCCTGGAGACTTGCGGGCACTTCCTGCTTGCTCGGCACCAGAGTGCCAGCCTTCACCAGCAGGAACAGAGATGTTGGCCTGGCGAGCCAGGGAACCATCTAAGTCAGCTCCAGGCCTGGAAAGTTGGCTCCCGGAGGGAGGCCCTGCCGCTTCTTTTCTCTCGTTCCAACACTGTTTAGGCTACTGCTAATAAGGTTTAGTGGCTGCGCTGGCCCTCGCTTTGTTCTGCTAGACGTCTGTTTTCACCACTGCTTCGTGGGCTTTGGCACTATGAAGCCAGGGCTCCAGAATGTCGGGAAGGCCAGAGCTCGGGGACCAGGGAGTGCAGGAGGCCGCCGGAACAGAGCCACAAGCGAGGAACTTTGGAAACAAAGCCCGGCCAGGAAGCCCTCCAAGATAGGAAGCCAGGTGTTCCCGTGTCCCCTGCAAGAGGGCCCCTGCCAGCCCATCAAACGTGACTGCGTCTGGGTGACCAGGAGCCTGTTTGGATGGTTTCCCTTCTACCTTAATACCTAGAAACATATACATGCACACAGTTACACACACACTGCAGAGACTCGTAACAGCCTGAAAAGTCGCAAAGAGCACAGAGTCCAAATCCACCGGCACACACTTGACTGCTCTCTCACAGGGTGAGCTGGGACAGGGCCGGTTGGGAGTCACAGAACAGCAGAGAGGTGGGCCTGTCCCACCTGTCTCTGTGGCCCGGCCAGAACCCATGTGCCCCAGTGGCCACACTCAGGCCTTTCTTCATACTTTACGTTTCCTCCATGGGAACAGGGACAGGTCATCTGTCTGGACAGGATGCACCCCATTGACTCGTACACCCATAGCAATACAAATAACAGCTGCTGTTTATTGAGCACTTACTACATGCCAGGCATTGGTCAAAGCCCTTTGTGAGAATGCTCCTGTGAACCCTCAGGAAACCCTGCTAGCTGGGAACAAACATGCCCATTTTGTGGATGACAAAAGCAAGAAGCGGTGAGGCAAGAAGCTTGCCTAAACTCCGTCCCACAACACACCTGTGTTGGCCTGGCTGCAAAGATCTTGTTCTTTCTGCCCGCAGCCCACCTCCCACTGAGGTGAGCCGGGGGGGGCCTGCCATCCTCTACCACCAACTGATGGGCACTCTTGTGTGCCAGGGCAGGCCATGAGGATATCAAGAGGGTCCCTGGACACAGGGATCAGAGGAGAGAATCTGCCCCCAAAATAACGAAGAGTTTGCTCAGGAAGCAGCAGAGAAAACAGTGACATTTTTAGGACAGGCCCCTTCCAGTGCACCCCAGCAGGGCGAGGGAGCACAAGGTAGGGAGAACTTTCTGGGCATCGGCAAGATGGGAAAGGCCAGAGGGTCTGGAGAGAAGGGCTGGGAACAGAGCTTCAAGGCATGCTGGAGCTGGGGGCACAGGATCAGAGCAATACCGTGGTGGGGGGGGCAGGAGGAGGCAGAGGCTGCGTTGGCAGTTTGACTGCCCACTTGCCCAAAGCTAGCGCCCCATGCTGGGGTGCCTGCTTGGCACCATTCCTCTGCCCAACCGCTGGCATCTGCCCTGGCACAGGGTCTTCTGGAGAAAGTGAGTCAGCAGTGTGCTTGCTGGTCCCCGTGTGGGGGGGGGGGAGCTGTGGTGGCGTGTGGGGGAATCTCAACCAGCCGGCTTTTTCCAAGACATTGGGAAGAAGGGGCGGTATCATCCCCCTGATTCCAGCTCTTGGAAGTAGTGGGCGCGGCGGGGTAGGCGGAGCTGAGCGCCCCCCCCCCCAAAGTCTGCACAAGCCGGGAATCCCAGCCTGGGCGCCAGATCCACGCGGACGCCTTGGAGATTCCCGGCCCTCTCTGGCCGTCGGCCCCCATCCGCACGACCAGAGGCTGGACTTGGTGCTCTCCCAGGGCCTCTCTGCTCTGACATGCTCGCTTTCTCTCTCTTCCCTCACTCGGGAGCTCCCGGGAGAAGCTGGGCAACACGGACACACTTAGACCCAGGCAGACGCACGGGCGGACGTTTCCAGAAACGCGGGACGTGCAGAACCACACAGACCCTGAGCCAGGAGCAAAACTCCGGACTTGGAGACCTAGAAACTTGCGCATAGACTCAAAAGAACAGACGGAACCGAGAGTAGCAGAGGGACCTGCAGACACGGAAACACAGGGAGACAGCTCCAAACGCAGACACCTCCTCTTCCCCCAAGCATCCAGAAGCGCCCCTCCATCTGGTCCCCTCCCGGGCACTCCGGACGCCCCACCCACCCTACTCGACCCCCGGGCTGGCTCGGCACCGACCCTCGCAGGCTGGGCCCCGCCCCAACGGGACCCGGCAGCCCAGTCCGGAGCGGCACGGCGCGGCGCGGCAGACAGAGCTCGCCAACCCTGGCCCGGCCGGGGGCGCAGCCCAGGTTAACCCTTGGCGTCCCGCCTCCCGGGGGCGCGGGAAGGGACAGGAAGCTGACGCTCCTCTGGAAGCGTCTGGCGTGGCGGGGAACCCCAGCCCTCTCCAGATTGGAGCCGCTGGAGCTGGGAAGCGGGCGTCCCGTACTCACCCGCCTCGTGCTGCCGCCTCCGCCGCCGCTGTGCCTCGAGCCCCCCGCGCCGATCCCGCTCCCATGGCAGGCCCCTACTTCATGCTCCCGAGCCCGGGGCGCAAGTGTGGGCGCGCCCCATGGGGCCGCCAGCCCCCCGCCCCGCCGCGCCAGGCCGGCTTAGAGCGCGCGGCCCCCGCGCCCCCCGCGCAACCACGCGCCCAGGGGCGCCACCGATGGCGGGCAGCGCGGCCGGGAACCCGCGGGCGCCCGCGCCAGGCCCATGGTCCCAGGAGTCCGGGCGCCGCGCTCGGCCCTGCCTCGCTCTTCTGCTTCCACCGAAAAGGAAGCAGCAAGAAAAAAAGAGAGATGATCAAACTTTGGAGGCGGGCTGCTGGCGATCCCTGGAGGCAGAGGAAGGCCAGGCGAGGGCGCGCGGAGGGCGGTGGAAGCTGCCTCCCCGCCGGCCTGGGGGAGGAGAGGAAAAGGAAGGATTTGGGGGAAATGAAGGCGATTTAAAGTCTCGGCCCGCGGCAGCTCTCCACCTTCCCTCCTCCCCGCGCCAGGCCGCCCTCCGCTGCCCCTTGCTGCCCCCTGCCGGACGCAGCCAGGGACACAGCCTCAGCCAGCCCGCGACAGTCCGGCCGGACACCCGCCCCCTCCTCCGCGTGAAGATGGTGAAACGCATTCACCGAAACGAGGGACTGCCCAAGAGTGCGCAGTGATTGATCACACTTCTGAGATGAGGAACTTCCGACTCGTGTGACTGGAGATCTTCGAATGGGAGGGGGTGGGGATGGAAAGAGAAAGGAGACAGATTCTACTCCTGAAGGATCCCAGGATTCCGGGGACACAACTAGGACCCGGACTTGGTGAGCAGACTCCCTCGACAAGCAGTGTCTTAATACCTAAGCCCCACCAAAAAGAGTGAGCTTCCGGATTCAGAGTTCCTGGAGAACGCGGTGGGTTGATGTGTGAAATGTTGCCCTCCTTTCTCCCTTAAGTCTGAAATGAGGATTTAGCCCCCTCATCCCCGCCAGAGCCCACCAGAGTCCTGGGGATTCTACACTGGAACGCCCATCTTTTTCTTTTTTTTTTTTCTTTTTTTTTTTTTTTTTAGTGCTGGGGATCGAACTCATGGCTTTAGGCTTGCAAAGCAAACACCCTAACCACTGAGATAAATATCCCCAGCCCCTGGAGGGCACATCTTGACCCGCTGCAAATACCTAGCAAATTCTCACAGCGCCCCCCCACACACACACCGGGGGGCGCCCTGAGACTAAATCCCCCTCATCTCCATCTCTGCAACTCCTGCATGGCAAACAGACTCACACTCATTCACTTATGCATACACACTCGCGGCCACATCCACGCTTCCTCCATATTCAGACACACATGCAAGCACAGCTACGCGCTCTTGGGCTCACGGAAACCTTCAGACAAGAGGATTCTGCACACACTCGAACTCCACACATGCTAATAAAAAGGCACACCAGGGCTCACACATGTACAAAAGCACACCCTCCTGGCCGGATCCCCCGCAATACCTACACTTCACACATACCACGCTCACGTGCACGCATACACCACCGTACACACCAAGCGCACACGTACTCTCATGCGTACACAGCTACCCGCGAGTGTCCACCTCATGCACACACACACACACACATACGCACACACACACACACATTCTCTCTTCCCCAGGCTTGTACCCACAGCCCCGTCGCGCACACCTTTGCGCACATTCTAGTATTCCCAGAGCTCCAGGCGCCCCCGGGCACTTACTGAGTTCCTAAGTGCGAGGCTGGCCGGTCCGTCCTTCCGCGGGCGCCTAACGGCATTTGTATTCATGGGTCCCCGCAGCCCTGGGCGCGGGCGCGGGGGCGGGGGCGTGTGGTCCCCTTCCCTAAATGGGGCCTGGGCGCGCGGAGCGCAGCGGCACCGGGAGGGGCATGGATGCGCGGGACTGTGCTGCCAACCCGGTCAGCTTGCGCTCGAACTTCGGCCTCTCTGTGTCCTTGCGCTCCGGCTTGAGCTCCGGATGCCGGGGGCGGCTCATAGGTGCGGGGGGCGCGGCGCCCGCCAGGCCTTTTGAAGTCTCTGCTGGGGGCGGGGAGGGGGCGCTGAAGGCTGCCTTTTAAACCGTGGCTGCACGCGGGCTCTGTGGAGCAAGGTGTCTGGTTTCAGCAAACTTTAGGAAAAGTCCCAAGCCAGAGGGGGGAGGGAGCCGCATAGCTGTGCGCGGCTTCCTGCAGGGGGCAGAGGACCGCTGGCTGCCAGGAGGGAGGCCTGGCGAGGTGCTGGGACCCGCAGGCGGCTGGATGGCTCGCGCAGTCACCACCACCACCCCCCTCGCATCTCCACATCGAACCGAAGTTCTTAACCTCCAAGTAGAGAAATCCTGAGCGGTGCAGGAACACCCCAAAACAGCATATTGCCCACTTTTGGTGCTATTCGTCTGGGGAGAGGAGCCACCAGTTTTTCTGGGTTTTTCAGAAGTCCACGGCCCCTGAAAGTTGAGAACTCCCGTCCAGTGATCGCTGATGTTTTTTGAGCCGCATTCTTTCTTTGTAGCAGGCACATTCTGTCTGTATTTATATGTTTATTATTTTGTTCATGCTGGATTTTTTGCATGTGTTTTTATATTTTTAAAGTAGTGCATTAAAATATTATGTATATTGATCATTTGGGGGTTTTTTACACTCTTTTAGATATTTATCTTCGCTATCGAATTTTTTCGCCATCCAGATGCAGTGTTCTTCATCTTCACTTGCCTCCCCCAGTGTAGGCCCTGATGAACATTGTGCTAAGTGCCACCCTTTGAGGGAGACCTGTTATTACTTCTATTTACAGAGAAGAACGCTGAGAGAAGCTGAGATTGGTGCAGTGAGATTTGAACCTAGGTACCCTGACTCTAGTCTCAGCCTCTGGCCACGATGACCCAAATCTTAGCCGTTAATGAGTTCTGAAGAGATCACATTAGCACCGCGAGGCTCTCTTCCTGCCCCTGAGCTCCTAGTGTCTGCGTCAAGCTCCAGCAGCTGGGCTCCTTGGGGCTTGCATTCATGTCATTGTTTGCTCCCAGGTCGTCCCTCTGTTCCATCCACCTGTTCACAACCCCTTTGTCCTTCCAAGCTCACCTGGCTGGCTGCTCTGCCCCACACTCATATCATGGTGCCGTCACTGTCAGTTCCATCTCTGTGTCCCCACCCTCGTCATGGACCCGGGACCTGATAGATGTTCCACTCATTGATAACGTAAATAAATTTATTTTTAAAAAAAGTTCCTCCAGTATGAGATCCTGTAAGGTTCTGGGGGAAGAGGGGATTTCACTAAAGGGACCGGGACAAAGACATCTGCGTGTGATTCTGCCTTCTGGGCACTTACAGATTTGTAATGTGGACAGAAGGTGAGCACAGCAACTGGGTGGGTGACACAAGACACTGCCATATCATGGCTAACCTCCTGGAATCACAGAAAAATAATGCAAAGAAAACATGAGAAGGATCAACTGAATTATAGAACCAAGGGATGGAGAGAGAGCAAGGAGGGCTCCCAGGAAGACGTGGCATCTGGGTCCTGGAGGATGTGTGAATAAAACTGCAGCCACGCAGAGGAGAGGGAACATCTCCAGCGCAAGAGTCGCAGAACTGCGGGAGGGTGCGGGTGGATTGCAGGCAGGTTTTTAAGGAAGACCAAGGGGAACCCAAGGGAGAAACTATTCATTTCGCCACACCCAGATGTGTGGGTGACGTGATCACTGGTCACAAAGGCATTTCCACGTAGGGCATGGATGTCCTCCAAGGCCAGGCAGTAGGTCAGTGTCTGAACATCAAGTCCTTTCCACCCCCCACCAGCGAATCTGAGGATCAATGACTGGCCCCAGGGACTGCTGCTTCAGAGGGGCCAGCCCGGATGACCTTGGAACACCTGAAGGACCCAGAAAGACTGAGGACATCTCCTCCCAGAGCCACACTCTCTCCCTCTGACAGAGAGGTGCACCAGAGGTGATCGATGAGAAAGGCCTTTGGCCCTTGGGTGTAGGAGGCTGTTATTCCACAGTACAGGCAATTGAGTAAGGGCTCATTGAGGACTTAAGGGCATTTTGCTGGGTGGGAGCGATACCAGGCTCATGGCGTCCCAGGAGCTCACGGTCAACTGCAAAGAGAACATGTGGATGCTAGTTCCAGTGTCCTTGTTTCCCGCTTCTCCTGCCTCTTCACACCCAGTCTTTTGCCACAAAGGTTCCCAGCACGGAGCCATGACCAGGCACAAACAGCAGCTGGGTCCCGAAGAACACTGAGCCATTGCCCACCCTGCAGAGGGCGCAGGGCATTCACCAGCCAGCCCTCCGGTGGCCATTTTGGTGGGGCAAGAGGCAATAAGCCTGGAAACAGGTTGGACATTGCTTCCAGGCCTCAGCAGACATAGTAGGGATGAGGTAGAAAGTGGGAATTTCTGCCCAGTGGGGACATCCAGGGATTGCAGTTTGCTCTCTGCCCAAGCAGATCAGCCACAGACCCACTGCTCTCTGATACATGGTGGCCTGGAGAGAAGCTATCAATCCCAAATGCATCAGTGGCGGATGCATAGTAGGTGCTCAGTACATGTTTACGATGAACTACTAGGTGAACTCGAGCCACAGAACAGATAGTGTGTACTGCCGGTTGGCTGTCCATTGCTTTATGCGGTTTCTATGGACCCGCTGTGTGCCAGGCTGTGCTTCCTTTTTGAAGGGCTGTGGTTTAGGGAAGCCAGCAGGAGATAGACAAGAAATCCTGCCTCACACCATGCTTATTTAACTGGTTCTGCAGAACTGGGAGGAGAGCTAGTGTCCCACATATTAGTGGGACCTGACTTTGAAGGCCACACCAGCAGGTAGAATGGGACGTGCACACACATCTAACAGCAGAGTCAGTCGTGCCCAGATCACTCCATCAGTGACGAGATGCTGCAGCGCACCAGGCCCCACACCGGGTGCTGGTGGTGGGCAAATGCAAGCTGTGGTCCTTTCTGGGAGCAGGACCATGTCTACTTCCCGACACCAGCAGAAACCACAATGCCTAGCACCTAGGAAGTTCTCCGCAAATGCTGAGGGCATAACGGAATCAACAAATGAATGAATGCAAGTTATGTTACCAGGTGAGAGCAGGTGAACGCCCCCCGCCGCCAGCTCCCTCTCATCCAAGTTTTCAGGTACCTGGACTCTCCGAGACGCGTCTGAAAGCCGTTCGTATTGCATTCTGGGGTTTCCCCAGCAGCCTAGAGTGGAGACAAAGCAGTCAATGAGCTCAGAGACCTTTCAGACTGATCCTCAGGGCTGCCTCTCTGGAGCATTCTTCCTGCTCTTCCTCACTGCAGTCCACACCAGAGTTCCCATGGCTTGGCCACACCCTGTCCCCACTGGGCTGGCACTTTGCACACCATTTCACGTGGGTATAAATCCTGGTCTCACATCCGCTGGGTTAGAAGGTGCTCACGGCTGGCCTGTGTCTTCTCTCCATAAAGCCCTTCAGTAAACATCCAGTGAACGAGGAAGGGTGAAGGAAGGAGAAAGGGAGGAAAGGCAGAGGGAAGGCAGGTCGAGGGTCACCCTAAGCTGTCCCCGCAACAGGGCAGACACCATTTCATCTTGGCCAAGAGAATTCCATCTTCGTCTACCTCTTCCCAGAGCCCTCACCCTTCAGTGGAATTGTCACTCCCAAACCCCAAGGGTTGCTGGTTACTCCTGCTTAGACAAAGCACACCACGGCGGTCCCCTTCCTCTGGCCAGTGGGAGGTTTGGATATGGACATGAGATGCAGTCTGGACGCAGAGATGTGAGAGGAATCATACACGCTGGAGCCTCCTGAAAAAGTTTTCCTCCCTTTCACAAACAGACGCAGACGTGTGACAAATCCTTTCCTCTGGGGACTTAGGGGTCTGGGATGTGCTACATACTTAGAGATGCTGCGGGCATCTTGCTGTGACAAGGAAGGCCTAGGTTGGTGGCCAACAGACGGAGGAGGGCAGAGAGGAAAGGCAGGAAAAGATCAGGCCCTTAAATCATCACTAAGATGCTGGAGCGGCACCCGGGCTGCCCTTTCTCGAGGGAATAGTGTCCCACCCTCGGTGCTGAAGGCATTTTTAGAGGGTTTTCTCCATGGACAGCTGAAAGTATCTTAGCATAGACGCCAGGGGAGCAGAGCAGACAGAACAGTGATCACAATGACAAGATGGGAGCAACTCTCTGGTGATAGCACGAAATGAGCGCACGTTCAGCATTTTGGCTTCCGCATACCCCACTGGGTGGATGGAAAGACACTGCAGCTCTCCTTTAGAGGGGAAGAAGCCAGACCCCAGGGGAAGGGTCTTGCCTAAGATCAGCGGGCAGCAAGGTGACAAGCAGATTAGAAGGCTCCTTCATGGAGGGAAGGAGCCTTCACGCCCCATCCGTGGTAGCTCGGGGTGAGAACCCCAAGCCAACTCCAAAGTTAGGAAATCCATCCGGTCCGAGGCCTGTGACCTCATTAGTCAGCTCCTGAGTGACAAATCTGCAGAGACAGATTTGGAGGGACAGCTGCATCAAGGAGTCGTGCTGCCCTCTACCACGCAGTTAGCACTCAAGATCTGGCCCGCTCGCCCCCCGTGCCCAGGCCCCGTGACATGCTGCACTCCTGCTGGTGGTACTCCAGGAAAAGTGGCCAGTACAGACACCTTGGGGTGCGTCCCCTTGCCACAGAGTGAGCACAGAGGAGCCACACAGGCCACCGTGCCTCCCACCAAGGAGCCTGCTCTGCAGGACTCTTCAGATGCGTCTCCTGGGGTCACCGTGCCCTTGACAATGACTGATGGTGGAAAACTACAACTCTGCAACTGACAAGAGCCAACCCCTTAGCTAAAAGTAACACCCTTGCCCCTAAGCCCTGCTTTCTTCAGGCCCAGGGCTTTCCGATCTGCTGGCCACTCCTCATCCGCTATCCCTCTCCTGTCTTCCATTATCATCTCTTCCAAAGGTAGAGCAGGTTTTCTTACCCAGCTACTGTCAAGAAACCACAGCAAAGCTCACGGGTTCAGGTGGTATCTGACTAGCATGGAGCTGAGCAAGACTTCATTCACCTCTCTCTATATAGTCTATGCTCCTGTTAATGCAACAAATTGCATGCTAGCTTTTTTTTTTTTTTTTGTAATCACACTACCAAGTTCTTACTGATCTGATGACCATCAAGAACTCCTCTGGGGTAATAAAGTTGCGTCTCCCCATAGGGAGCCTTGTTAAGTACAGTGCATCTTTTCAGTGTATCTGGAACAATGCTTGCTGAAGATGTTTCTTCTTTTTTCTTTGTGGCTTAAGAGCTTATGTTTTAAGTGCTTGGGGACAAAATATATGACACCCTCAAGGTAAGGGAGGAAAGGTTTATTTTGGCTCACATTTTGGTCTGTAGTTATCCGGCTCCAAGACAAGACAGCACAGCAGAGACGCATGGAGGAGGAGAATTACCCACAGCATGGCAGACAGGAAGCAGAGAGAGAATCAAGGGAGGAGATGGGAAGAGAGATACACCCTTCCAGGTCACTCCCCCAGAGACCTGCCTCTTCCAGTCAGGCCCTACCTCCTAACGGCAATTCAGCTGCGAGCCACTCTAATCCAGTCACCCTCCAAAGATCGCACCATGATCACACGAAGCTTTAGGGAACGTCTAGCTAGAAACCACACTGCCCCGTGCCTTCATGGCCCTGACCGCTGATCAAAGCACGAAACACACTGATTAACTGTTTTACTTTTTGCCCACGGGTTGGAGGAGTTTCAGTGTGGTTTGAAGCACTTTTCAGCAATGTTTACTGATAACAGTGGCAGTAATGATCTGCGCTTGGGTTGATGAGACCTGTGGAGGGCTGGTTTCCTGGCAAGATATGCCAACATGACCGGCAGGGGCAAGAACTCTCAGATGAGTCTCCGTCTGGGGATTCCTGGGTCTGAGCTACTTCATGCACAAGTCAGTGGCTCCAGCGCAAGAGAGAACATGCATCCTGCCATGACCCTTTAAGGAGGGACAGCGGGAGCCCAGGCTGGCCTCTCCACACCCTGCGCCTGTACGCAGCCCTTGCCCCAGAGCGTGTTCTGACATGGTGTGGTTGCTCTATTGTGCTCTTCCTGCGAAGGGCTGAGGGAGATGCATGTGGTCATTTTCATCCCAGAAGCCTGGTTAACTGCTGTCTTCCGCTTGGGGCAAACATGTGGCTCAGGCCTTTGCACGGGTGGGAGGGGATGGTGACAACTGCTCCAATAGTGATTGGAGATGGACCAGCCAATACTGCTGTCTCCTGGAGTGGGTAAGGTACCCACAGAGAGCTTTCATGTCCATATTTTCCTCGGTTTTTCAGCCAGACTCTTGCACCAGGTCTTGGCTAGCTAGGTCTCTGGGAAGGATTGTATTTTAGCCCGATCCTGAGCCTGCCCACCACCTGAGGCTGCCTGCAGGGTGCAGCCAGGTGACACCATGGCATCCAGGCAGATTCCCTTCTCCCCTCCGGGCCTATTTCCTCACCTGTGCAATCAGTGAGCTGTGCAGTCAAATCCAGTGGCCACAGCTGCGTGTACCCCTCAAGCTCGGGGGGCTCCTCGAGCTTTCCTAGCTTGCAAAATCCATCCTTTGCTCTGCCATCCTCATCCACGTTGACAGTGGCCAGCTGCAGGCTGCCTGGTCAAATCCCAGCTGGGTCACCGACTCTGGGGTCTTGGGAATGCTCTTGAGCTCTGTGTACACACGTTTCCCTTCTTTTGAGTTGGGATAATAATAGCATGTCCATGTTTTAAATTGGCATCATAATAACAATACCTAATAGTGCCTGTGCTAGGAGGATCAGATGAGTTACTATGTAAGACACTTAGAACAGTGTCTGGAACGTGGTAAATGAACAATAAAGATACACTGGGTTTGTTACAATGACCATGATGATATTTTCTCATATGCTTCAGAACAAAACAGCATTTTTGAAGTGAGCAGCTGAGGTGGACATGAAACTTTGCGCCCAAACAGGCCTTGAGCTTTTCATTCTCCTGGGTGAAAACCTCTCAGGGAATCTTGCTTGCCTTTAACTCAGGTGTCCCTGTCAGAGCCACCCAGATGCTTGGATCCATGTCTCTGCACACAGTGGGTCAAGACAAAGAGCACTTCATGATGAACCTGATTCGGTCCCTTCATTGGGCAAATGAATTCCAGGCCTTCGGGAGCACTCCTGCGACAAATCTGCAGCAAGTCACGACGAAGCCTCTTCTCCCTGTGGCGTACAAAGCTGCCCAATAGCTGCTCCTCACAAAGCAGGCTGCTAAATCTTCAGGAATCACCTGAGTTGCTTCTCAACATGACATTATTAAAAATCAGATTGCAAACAGGTGGAGTGGTACATGCCTGCAATCCCAGTAGTCTGGAAGACTGAGGCGGAAGGGTTGCATGCTGAAGCCCAGCCCAGGCAACTTAATAGCTAACAAGACTATGTTTCAAAATAAAAAAGGAGCTGGGGATGTCGCTTAGTGGATTCACCCTCCAGTACTGTAAAATTAAATAATTAACTAATCAATCAATTTATGGTTAAGAAAATTAAAGACGATGGTTATAAGAACTCCAAACGCACCTCTCTGTAGTTATTTTATATTTTACCATTTCCTATGCTCTTGAGGTTATTTACATCTATGGTAAATAGACGGTAGAAATACTGTGTAACAACGCACTTCTGCCTCTCTTCTCAACTCAGGGCTCCGTGAAGTCACATGGGTAGCTTGCAGTTGGCTGTGGTGGAAGTATTTACACCTCAGGAAGTGGCAGATGCTATCGGTCCTACCACCTCCCACATTATCAAACACTGACTTGCTGACCACCCCTGCCTCCTACCTGGGCAGGGGCTCTGGATGCATCAGAAGCAGAGAGCACCCTCTTTGCTCCCTGGATCACTGTCTTGTGCCCTGATCTCAGATCCAGACCTTGCCCAGCATTGGACATCACTTGGGACCGTGACTTTCTCTGCCTTCCTAAAACTTCTTCCTTCCCCAGCAGCACTATACATTCCCGTTACGGTCTGCTCCTCAGTGTTTCTTAAAGGCAACACCTTTTGTTCCGTTCCTCTGGTGCTTTGTACATTGAGTTTCTTCTCCCGGGAATGCTCTTTCTCTTTTTTTCTAGATTTTTATTCTTCAAGATTCAGAAGGTATCCCCTTTGGAAAAGCTTTCTTAGCGCCTCTTGCTGGATGGGTCCAGAGATTCCTGGTAAATATGTGAGAACCAGCTCTCCAGAAAGGAAGAGAGGAAGCCCGAGTTCTAGCATCTACCTGGTTCCATGGTGTAAATACGTCCTGGTGGCCAATTTCAAGCTACCAACATGCCGGCTTGAGTGTGTGGTTCAGGAGAGATGTGCCAGTGGGTCTGAGGCAATTCTAGCACACCAATAACTGGGTCAGGAACCCCCGTCTCACACCAGTCCTCATCCGTCCCCCATAATACAGCTTGGAGATAAGCCACATTGGAATCTGAGGCAAAAGGAAAAACTGGCAATATGCACAGATCTTTTATCCATCGTGATTTTTGCATGAATCTCGAATTTTAGAAAACCACATTAACATATTAGTTATCTTGATTGCTGAGGTTTTGGGCACCACATTAAATTTTGTTCCAACTCCTGTGCTAGACATTTTCGCCAAGGCCAATCTGCAGACGTCTCCACCCTGGACAATGAAGGGAAGTCTTATCTGGAAGACAGGAAGAGCACTAGGACCCAGCTTGGGAGCTCACAGAAAAAGTGATGCTCCTTAGGTCCAAGGCCTCCTTAGGTCCACCCTTCATCTGAGGGCATGAGGACTTGTCCCTGTGCCATTTTACGGAGAAGACACAGAGAGGTATAGGCAACTTGCTGGTCACTGAGGGAACTGAAATTCTAACCTAGAACCATCTGATTCTACAGTCCACAGTCTTAGTCAGCTCTGCCCCAACTAAAAGTACTTCTACATGGGGCCCTTTCCAGGGCAGCTGCCCACGAGAGCCAAAATAGCGGTGGTCGTGGGAGGGACCGCCATTTCTGCCCTTCTTCTGAGCTGGCCTTGTCCTCAGCCTGACATCACGCTCCTTGCTGTCCCAGCCCACCCATCACCCCTCTCCACCCACCACCCTCTCCATCTCTCCAGTCGTCTCCAAAGAGGAGTTACATGCTCCCAGCTGAAAGGCACTTGCAAATCTTCATTTTAAGGGTTCAAGAGAGGGGAAGGAAGCAAAGCGAGCACTGTGGGAATAGTGAGTACCTCAGGTGCCAGGCTCTGCATTCACCTCTGTATCCTTATCAGGGGCCAGAGGGCTTGTCCTGTCCCCACTTTAGTCCAATATGGTAACTGTGGCCACATGCACCCATTTACATTTAAATTCTTCACATTAAAAAAAAGTCAGAAATGAATTTCTTAGCCACATTAGCCACATTACAAGTGCCATATGTGGCAAGTGGCTACTGTATTGGACAGAGGAGACGGAGCACATTCCTATTCTGGCAGAGAGTTCTTTTGGACACAGCACTGTATTGAGAAAGAACGGGGATTCTGAGAATGACTTGCCTAGAGCCACACAGCGAGTTGGAAGCAGAACTGGGATAAGACCCATCTTTCTTGCTTCCAAAGCCTGTACTCTCAGAGCTTGGAATATATTTGCCACCACCTGGCCCCAGAACAAGGAGGATTGTTTGCCTGGGCTGGTAGGTCCGTTTGGGAAGACTGTGGGTGAATGCTAAAGTGGAGAAAGGGAGCCAGCTACTCTAGAAGAGTATTTTTATCCTGCCCAGATAGCCTGGGAGCCCCCCCGCCCCACCCCAAGTTATTTTTATCTTGGAGTTGGAAAGGAACACTGTCTCCCTCAGATGGACCCGGAGATCCACTGACACAGCCCAACATTCCCATCAGGATCGCTTCCTGCTCAAGGATTTCCAAGGAGGCCTCATATTTTTCCTCTAGGGACATTCTGTACCAGTTTCTGAGGCCACCAGGGTAAAGATAGGGTGCCCACTCACAAACAGGGAAACTGAGGTGTTCACAGGTGCCATGACCTGCTTTAGTAGCTTGCATGTGACAGAGCAACGATTTAAACTTGAGGCACTTAGAAAGGTCCCTCCTTTCAGGGTGGAGGCTGGATTTCACATGAAGGGTTTCTGTCAAGTGATGGAGAACAGCCTGGCCGTTGCTGACCTTCACATCAGCCCTTGCTGGCTAAGCAATCTAGTTGCAACACATCTCTGAGTTTCTCTTGCCTGGTCCAAGATGCAGGGAATTCTGACCCTTCTCTTGCCTCCCCTCAAGTCTTACGGGGAGTCTAACCAGTGGGAAAACTTTCAGTAAATTTGAAAACACCTGAAGCCTGTAAAGATTTCACCATCCTCATCCTCATCGGCTAAGAGGTCCATAATTGTATGCAGTCCCCAGCCCTGGCCCCTCTCCAGGCCTCAGTTTCCCTGCCTGAAAGCTGAGCCATTTGGCCTGGAGAACCTCCATGAGCCTTCCTTCCAGCTCCAGCCTGTTTCTATAACCCATTCATTCCGTCAACAAGTGTTTATTGAGTTCCAGCCGCCCGACCCGGTGGGGAAACGAAGGACAGGCGTCTCTAGAAGGCTCTCTGTTCAGGCAGCTTCAGCCACATACGCAAATTTTCTTGCACTTTCAAAAGGCAAATTATGGGAAACATGTTATTCACCAAAACACACTCGCCCCATCTCTCAGGGAAAAAAAGCCCTCCGGCCCCACCAAGAACCAAGCTAACAGAGGACAGACGCCCACCCCTGTTCCTCTGGGCAGCTTTCCAGGGGCTCACGTCCCTGCTGAAAAGGGGAAAGTGTCTGCCACCGCGTGTCTCTGGGGCTTCGGCAGGCCTGGTAAACAACCTGTGTTTGTCTCAGCTCCTGCCATCCTGACAGGCCAGCCACAGCCAGGCAGAAACACAGCCCTGGTCTGTGCCCAGCCCATCCCCAGAGTGAGGAAAATTGTCCATAAATATTTTTATCTTCATGGGCACCATGGGAGCTGAGAGGAAGCCTTTGATTCTCCAAGGCCTTGGGCCACTCCCTTCCTCTGGGGACCATGTGGTCAAAGCTGACCTGGGCGTCCCATCTCCCACCCCTAAATTATAGGCGCTGCCCCTGTGGCCTGTTCCCAGGAGGTGGTGGGATTGGAGGTGGGACCACACTGTACACCATGGCTGTTAGAATAGCCTCTGCCAGCCAGCTGGCTTCCTGCCGAGAGCTGGGTGGCCAAGGCCGGGGAAGGAAGGACCAGGAAGGTGCTGGGGGCAGAAGAGGGCACAGGACGGGGTAGAGAGAGAGCCTGGTCACCATATGGATCTTGTGTTCATCAGGGCCATGCAGAGGAAGTCCTCAGAGGGCTGCTGACCTGGGTAGTGCTGTACGGCAAAGCAGAATCCTTGGAGATCAATAGACTTTCAAAATCGAAAGAAAGATGGCCAATGGTGGAATATCAGTGAGAGCCATGGACAGAAATATTCAGATCAGGAATCCAGCTTCAGAATTCCTAAAGCCCACACTGGTACTTCCTGTGTTCTGTCCTTTACTGCAATCTCTTTGCCTTGCTGAAGGAGACTCTGCTACCTTTTGGAAATTTCTAGAAGGGAAGGTGAGCAGACTTGGGATCCTCCAAGGGTCACCCAAGTGCAAGATTCCAGGGTCTTGTGCTCCCTCCATCTCTGGAGCCATGAAATGTTACGTCCAAAGTGCCAGCCTTCTCATACATCCTGAAGCCAAAGTTCTGAGGTTCTAAAATCCTGAAATCTTCCTGGCACTCATTTTTGGCTTCTATGATTCCAGCTCTCTGGAGGTTAAGGTTTCTGGGCTCCTTCAACTCCATGACCTATTTTGGGGGCAGACAAGGATCTTGCACAAGGGGACATTCATTCTCAGCAGGGATTAGGTGTGGAGGAGCCCTGTGGGGCCAGCTGACTGCTCCCCTATCTGTGATGGGCAGCATTCCACAACCTCAGGCTCCCAGAACCCAGCTCGCCTCTGACCTTTTTCTGGCCATGTCCTCACTTCGCCCCAACAAAAGTCCTGGGGTCTTAAGCAGAATAACACATTCTGGAAAATCTCTCTGTCTTCCTGCTCTTATCTGTGACCCTCACGTCCTCAACGGGCAGCTGTCCCTCAAAATCCAGTGCCCTGGAGACACGCTTTGGACATTGAAAGCTTTACCGAAGCTGAAATGCCAGCACATTAGGTCCAGGCTGCCTAGGGATGCCGTGGAGTACCCCACCCATCCTGGGGCTTTATCTGTTCCTCACTAAGGGCCACCAACCTTCATCTTCTTGCTTCAGATGTACCTCACCTCCTTCCTTCCCCTCTGGGGTCCTGGGCTCGTTCCTAAGCTGCCAGAAGACTTAAACCAAGCACCCAGCTTTCGAGTCCCTGCAGAGCACCAGTGGCCAGGTCGTCTCCAGAGCTGGCCACCCACCTGAACTGGGATGAGAGACGATGCCCACGAGCCATGGTACAAATGAGTACCCACACACGTTTATTCACACATGACCTTGCCAGAGTTCTTGGAGCAGTGGCTGGCTCCCTGCTCACGAAGACAAGAGCTAGGCCCTGGAGGGGTGCGGCACAGTCAGGTACGGCTCACGGGGCCAGCCAGGTGCTGAGGTCTCAGCACTGGGGCCCTCGGAGAAGTTACGGCTGGGCAGAGCTGCGTGGAGAGGGAGGGGCCTAGGAGGGAGCTGGGACATCTGGGGGTCTGCCCCTGTGCACTAAGCACAGGGTTTAGCGTGCCCCGGAGCCCTGACTGTTGACCCTGATCTGCCACATCTCGCCGTGAGACCCTGAGCAAGGGCCCTGCCGGTGCTGTCTCCCTCTGTAAAGAGGGCGTCCCTCTGTCCTCCTGGATGGTCCACAGCTTTCCTTTCCAGCGTCCAGGACTGCCTGTCTCCAGAAGGCTGCCGGCCACCATCCTTGTTTTTGGTCTCTGTTGAGTCCCTCCTACCATCTGTACAGAGCTGGCCAGGTAGAGTCTGGTCTGTCGTCACAGCTGGAGGTGTCCGGGGACAGGGTGGAGCACAAGTCCATTCTAAGTAGCTGCATCTTCTGGTTCCTTTTGCCCAACCGTAGGGTCAAGCCTGGCACCCACCCCTCACACATAACCCTGTCCCACATCCCCGCACACAGGTGCACACGTGAACCAACATGGAAGACAGTGAGCATCGCCCGGCAAGGCTGTCAGCCAAGGAGCCACCCGCAGGCCCCCAGACCTGCAGTCTCATCCCATCTGTTGCCAGTGCCACTAGTCCCCCGGCCCACTCATTGCCCCTGCCTGAGCCCCTAGTGGCTGGTCACACAGGGTCAGGGCCAGCTGTGGGAGTAGTGGGAAGAAGAGGAGAGAAAGAGGCAGAGACAGAGAGATAGAGAGTCAGAGAGAGACAGGGAGAAAGGCGACTGGCGACAGAGAGGCTGAGAGGGAGAAGACAGCTAAGGAGCCGGAGCCACAGGGTGAGCCAGGCCGGAAACGGACATCAGTGTCCACTGCATTGAGAGGTCTTTCAGAGAAGGAGAAGGGACTGAGGGTGGGAAAGGGCGAGACCTGGACCAAGCAGAGTGAGGAGGAGAACACACACACATGCTGTACATCACACACACTCCACACATCACACACAAACCACATACCATACACACCACGCACACACTACGTACCACACATATCACACACATCCACACAAACACATTACACACATTAAACAAACACACACATAATACACCACACACATCACACATCACAAATACTACATCCTGCACACACCGCATCCCACACACATTGTATACACACTATATAGGCCACACTCATGACACATGCCACACACTACACATATATCGCATACCATATATCACTACACATATGCCACACACATTATGCATCATGTACACCATACATACACCACACATACATGCCACCCACGTTATATACCATACACATCACCCTACACACACTTCACATGTACCACACATTACATTCACCGTACACCACATACACCACACGTATACCACACACAAATCACACAAACATACATACACATCACAAATGCGCACCACACCGTGGTCTGTACTATACACACCACACACTATGCATACACACACCATACCACACATACACACCACACCACACACACATACCACGTGTGCACCATACACACATCCCGAAGACAGGCCGGCGAAGCAGCTGAGACATGCTGGCGCTAGACCTCTAGCCAGGAGGGCCTGTCACTTAGCCAGACTGGGGACGACCCTGCAGCGGCCCCGCACTTGAGGGCCTGGTTGGCTCTCACTCCACTGACTTTCACCTGTGCTGGGGAACCTTTCTTCCAACAGCTGGGCCTCGGAGGAAACTGCTTGGCGCCCCTGCCTCTGGCGTCCTGCCCTAGTAGCCCCCTGGGAGTTCCCCACACAGATGGTCTCTCAGCCCCTCGGGGAACATGGAGAGGAGCTGAAAGCTGGCAGACCGGAAGGCTTGTCCCTGGGGTGCCCCCACCCTGAGATTCGAAGAGTCCATGCTCTAGGGAAGAAGCCCCCGGGTCAAGATTCCACCTGAGAGACAGACTACCTGACTTCCGCCATTTGTGCTTTGGCCCCTGTGGCTCCAGGAAGGCAAAGACAGCCGTTCCCTCCCTGGGGTGCTGTGCCCTGCCCTCGTGCTTGCTCCCACAGCTAAGCCAGGGCACGGCTGATGTGGATGTGGGGTTGAAGCCCGGCTGTGCGCCTGGTGTGGCTGAGGCTGCAGAGCCCCAGCCCCCTTCCTTCCCCTCCCTGTCCTGCCACCCTCTGCTGCCCTCCTGCCCAAGTTTCACCAATAAATCATACATTCGAGTTGCTCTCCGGACTTTGTCTCCAAGAAACGCACCCCAGGCACCCACCTCTCAGCCTCTATTTTTTTCTGAAAATAGGAACAACAAGGCTTACTCCTGAAGCTTGTTTGATCATGACATGAAAGGTGGCATAAACGTGATTCGACGTGGGGCTGCTGACTCTGAGGAAGCCTTGGAGGCAGGCCGTTTGGCACCACTGTGCTCGCCACCACCGCCACCTTCGCTATCACTGCTACCAACGCCAAGATCACCATCACCATCATTATCACCAAAACAAGGTGATACTCACTTGTCATAGCACCCCCATCCCCCTCCACTGTTGCTATTAACACCACTGTCACCATGTCACCATCATAGCCATGGCCACCACCCGTCGCCGCCACCACCACCATCACTATCGCTGCCAGTGTCACCACTGTCATTACCATCAACACCTCCTCAGGTGGGCACGGGGAAGTGGGGAAGTCGAGGCTGGGCAGATCCTCCTGGTAGGCGCTCTGCCTCCAGCACAGTCATCTCCCACGTGCTCTGTGCCCGTTGATCCAGCTCTCCTTGGTTCTTCCCATTGACACATTGAGCTCAGTCTTTCCAAGACTACACTCACGTCCTCTACCCAAAACCTGTTCCCCTTTCCAGTGTTCCCTTCCCACTGGAAATGCAGAAATCACCCCAGATGCCCTGCCTCGCCACAAAGCTACCAGTCACGGCAACCTGCCTGCCTCCAAGGAGGAGAAGCAGTTGTAGTGTATTTACATTTCCCGTGACAAGGACAGAGCCTGGAGCAAAGGTGATACTCAGTACTCGGCTGCTGTATGAATGAAGGGGAAACACAAGAAGGAAGCACACAACTCATCTAACAATACATGAAGCATAGCGAAAACTGGACTCAGAGCCAGAGCTCCCCCTGCCCACACTTCCATGTAATCAGTAGGCATCAGGTGTTGCCGCGAGCCAGTTCCAGGCCCCCTCTGTCCCCGCCCCAGACACTGAGTCTCTGAGAGCCACATCTTCCCGCCAGTCGCCTCCTTGCCTGGCATCCTAAGTTATGCAAATAGTGAGTGGCACTTGAAAAGGCCTGGAATACTCCGGGGTTCCCCGAGGATGCTGGTGGCAGGCCTCTGGGTGCTCCCCCTCCTCCTGGAAGCTGTTCTGCACACTAGCTCAGCAGGTACCCTGCGGCTGTGGGATCAGGCACCCCTTTTTCTCCTGGGCGGACAAGCAGCTGCTGGACCTTGCCTCACCTGGCTTCTAGGACTGGACAGCCCTGGGCCACTGCCCATTACTCACATGGGAAAATGGAGGCTCACCCAAGGCCATCCATGGATAGGCACCATGCTTTGTCAACTCAATCTCCTGTGGTCAGAAATCCCTGTAACTGTGATCTCTACTATTTAATTAGCCATTTCTCTACTCCAGGCACCATACCGGGTATTTGGGCTATGAAATTTTATTTGTTACATCAGTTCTAGGGTATAGGTCTTATCACCTTCATCCACATGTCGCCAGGGCCTGGACAGGCTGAGCAACTCACTCAAGTTCACGCAGCTTCCAGGCCAGCCTGGACCACTGGCAGCCAGCTGGGCACAGCCCCTGTCCCTGCAGACGTGCCACTTGCTGGGGGCCTGGGCACAAGTACCTGGCCAGCGCTGGGGGCAGAGGCTCCCAGTTGCAAAACCCTCCTCTGCCGGCCCTGAAAGCCCCTTTCACGGGCTGCTCCACACCCCACCAGGGAGGCCAGACAAAACCGCTAGTGTTGGGATTATTTTTCTATTTCCAGATGGATCCGTTTGCTGGCTCCATCCGGGCCTCCCATCACTGCGTGGGGGCCGGGGGCCCTGCGCCAGGTTAATATTAGGAGGACCAGGAAAAAAGGCAGGCCAAGGCAGCTCCTCACAGAATGCTGGCTGTTCCCCGAGCCGGCCTCTGAGGACCGGTCCTGGGGCATTTAAGGGGGCCTGGCAACCAAGAGGGCCATGAGGAGAAAATAATGTGTTTTCTTTTCCCCCAAGGAAGTTCTTGAGTTTTTGGAAGTTCTCAAGGAAGTTCTCGTTTTGGGTTGGAGGCCGAAACAGATTCCCCAGGTGATCTAGGGAGTCAAGCTGGGCTCACTACTCATACTGAGCTGGGGAGGGAATTTTTAATTCCAGCACTCACTCCACCAACACTTACTGAACACCCACTATTGTCAGACAGCGAGGTGCAGCCTGAGGATACAGAGAATGCTCTCCTGGGGAGATCTGTGGCCCAGCAGGGAGGTAGACGCCTGTCAGATAATCACATGTGAGCAGAAACTTCCCATCATTTATAAGGTGCTGGACAGTGCCAAACCTTGGCTTTTAAAAAAATCATCCAATATAAACAATTCATTCTGCAAAAGATGAAACAATAGATAAGACAGTGATCGTCTCCCAGAAAGGTTCCCAGAGCCAGGGCTGCCGCCACCACTTTGGCCGAGCCATGGCAGGGAGATATGGATGATGGCAGGATTCAGGTGGCCTTGTGCTTGATCACAGGGGTGTTTGGGAGAAGGACCAGGATATGGAGAACTCACTGATCACACCGATCGAAGCCAAATGTGTGAGGAAGTTGCCTGCAGAGATCATGATACTGATGCCCAAACCTGACTTGATTACTATATCAAAACTCCAGCCCAGACCAAGTGTGGAAAGGACTCGTCCATCTCTTAATCTCTGCCTTGACCCTGGGTCACCAATGCACAGGCCCCATATCAGCAGATATGAACAAACGACTGCCAGTGTAGAGGGGACGCTGGGGTCACAAGACCCTCCAAGGCTCCTCCATCAAGCACCAACGAAGTTTGACCTGCACCGTCATCTGGGCAGGGAGTGCTGACCATCATCTGCCCTAGAAGAGCTGTCCTGTATCACTCGTCCTATCAAGCAAGCTCACGTAGGCTAGATGGACTCCAGGGGACGCTCCAGCGGAAGACTTCAGCGTGAGCCGAGGAAGGTCAATAAGAAAAGGGCAAGAACGGGAGGCGGGAAACCCCTAGGACTGGACGAGGGAGGAGCAGTACACAAAGGAATCAGTGGCTCTGGCAGAAATGCGAAGAGATATCTCTGGCCTGGGTAGGAGCCTGGACCAGGATCCAGGGCGAAGTGAGGTCTACAGATGTTGTCACACTCAGGGCCCGGTAGGAGACAGCACACTCTAAAGAGTCAAACAAAAGAGCGTTTAAGGCTCCAGGAGAAAAAGACCAAGGAGGTTGTAAATGATGGTGCTATCACCGCTACCAACAGGAAGCGGAAGGATTGGAATGAACTTGAACTTCAAAGCAGACTGTCCACAAAGGAGCAGGTAGGTTCTTGGGGACAAGCCAGGGCTGGTAAAGCACCCTGGGATGGGTGATAGTGGGAAGCCTTTGCCCTCCCTCCATCCTGGAGGGATCAGGGAAGGGAATGTGTTACTGGGCCAGATAAGGGTGGGAGCCATGGAAGGGGACGCTGGACAGGAGCTATGGCCTTTGGAAGCCAGCCATCACCAAAGCAAATGCCTTGACCACTCTCCTCTCCTGCCCTCTGATTGGCCAATGCTTCCCATGAACAGAGGCCAGGAGGCAAAGAAGCCATGGTGAGACAGCCTAGCTCAAAGAGGTCAATGTCCTGGGGCACAGACCAGGGTAAACAAGGGCAGAGAGGATGTGGGTGAGGATGTATTGTTAATCTGATATGTAACTAGACTGGGCCATGGGGTGCCCAGATCACACGAGGTGTGTGGTGTGTCTGAGAAGGTGTCTCCAGATGAGATGAGCTCGCGAACTGGTGTGTGCAGTAGAGAAATGCCCCTCTCAGGGTGAGTGGGTATCATCCAATATGGTGAGGCTCAAGGAGAATCAGAGGCAGAAGGAGGAGTTTGCACACACCCCCTTTCTCTTCTGCTTCACCGTGGAATGGAGCATCTCATTTCATCTTCTCCTGCCCTTGGCCTGGGACTTACTCCACCCACTCACCAGGTCCTCAGGCTTTGGACTTGGACCAGTGGCTTTCTCGGGTCCTAACTGCATGAGCCAATGCCTCGTAATTCTCTTCTTCCTCTCTCTCCCCCTTCTCTCTCTCTCTCCCCCCCCAACAAGCACACATTGCTTAACAACAGTGATTCACTCTGAGAAATGTGACAAAAGGGGATTTCATCATTGTGTGAACATCATAGAGCATACTTCCAAAAACTAAGAGGGCTGCAACGACACTAGGTGACATCATCTTATGAGACGACTGTTGTATATGCACCCTGATGCAGTATATTATTTGTACGCGTGCATGTATACACACACACACACACACACACACACACACACACACACACAGCCTATTGCCTCTGCTTCTCTGGAAAACCCTGACTAATTCAGGAGACCACCAAGAGAGATAAGAATACCAGAAGAGATGTGCTTTACTGGATTGGCCAGTTGGCCGCAGGCCTCAGCCCTCCCAACTGTCTCACAGTTCAACTGGATTAGTTAGAGCACAAGTTCTCAGCTGGCCCTAGCTGGCATTCAGGTTTGTAGGCCATGGAAAGAAGAACTCAGAGGTGGCTTCCAAGCCCCTTCTGGCTCCATAATCCTTAGGGAGTAAAGGGTTAAGGAACAGAAGAGTCACTTGTTCAACACGTACAGAGTCCCTGTTCTATATAATGGTCTGACCAGGGTTCCGCGGACCCAGGAATTGTCCAGTCAGATCTCTATAACAGCCTGATGTGGAAGACAAGAATTTATTTATTGAAGGACTATCTTCCAGGCAGGGTTAGGATAGAGCAAGAGGCATTGAATCCTCTGGCCTTATATTCTAGTTGGACAAGATAGAAAGTTAACAAAGAAACTCACAATGCACAATATAATTTTGTAATTATAATTTCCTTCTTGGTGAAGATAACCAAAGCAGGGTAAGTGGATTGAGTGTGAAGAGAAAGATGGGTTTTGTTAAAGTCATCCATTGCTGTATAAAATACAACTGCAAACTTAGTGGTCCAACCCCACGCCCAGTTTTACGCATGTGGGCGCTGTGCTCCGGAAGTTAGGGTGGGTACTGCTCAGGGTTTGTCCCCACTCTGTGATGTCTGGGGCCTCAGCTGGAGAGACTCAGGTGGCTGCAGGTGGCCTGAAGAGCTGGGGGCTGGAAACCCCCGGAGGTGTCTTCATTAACATGTGGTGCGAACAATGGCACCCCACCCGGCGATGTCCACATTCTGGCCCCTGGCATCTGTGACTGTGCCGTGTTACATGACACATAGGATTTGCAGATGAGACTCAACTAGAGGTTGAAATGGGGATATAGCCTGGATTATCTGGGTAGGATCACAGTGACCATGAGAGCCATCCCAAGGGAGAGAAGGAGACAAGAGAGCCAGAGAAGGAAGTGATGGCATATCCTGGGCACACAGAAGACACTGCTCTGTCAGTTTGGGAGATAGAGGAAGAGCCACCATCAAGGAAGCCAGGTGGCCCATAGGAGCTGCAGTGGGTGAAGAAACAGTATCCCTACCCACTCCTTGATCTAGCCCAGGGAGGGTCAGTTTGGACTTCTGACTGTCAGGACTGTAAGAGAATAACTGTGTGTCGTTTTAAGCTGCTAAGGTTGTAGTCACTGTTACTAAAAACAACACACCCGGACTCTTGGCTGGTGACTAAAGAACAAGTTAAGCCAGGGCAGCTGGGCAGCTGACCTGTGCATTGGCCCATGACCTCCCTGCACGGCCCCTTTCCCTCTAACATGGCGGCCTCAGTGCGGTTGACTGTCCATGGCCGTTCTGGGCTCCAAGATCAAGTGCTCCTGAAAAACTAGGCAGGAGCTCCCTGGTCTTTTATGACTCAGTCTTGAAGTGCAGTGTCACTTCCACTGTACACCATCAAGACAGTGCTGTCCCAAGCCCACCCAGATTCAAACGGAAGGATCGGACTCCCTCTTTCCTGCCCCTTTAGAACCCAGGGCCTTCATACAGAGTTACATCTCCAGCCCTTTTTATTTTTCATTTTTTGAGACAGGGTCTTGTTAAATTGCTGAGTTGCCCAGGCTAGGCTCAAACTTGCAATCCTCCTGCTTCAGCCTCCTGGAGTGTTGGGATTACAAGTATATGCCACCACTCCCCAGCCCCACCTCTTGATAGGAGGAGCTTTAGAGAACTCGTGGTCAGGTTTTGCTCAGTCTCCATGTGCCTAATTCAGAGAGTGTAGTTGGGGAAGATTGGGGAGGTGACACCGAGGAGGGCCTGGAGGGAGACAGGGAGTGAAGCTGGGGAGACGAGTGGGCAGAGTGTCAAGAACAAGAAGCAGCCAGGGCGGAAGCCTGGAGGGGAGAAGTAAGCAGACCAGTGACCAGCACTTCTGGTCCATGGGACAGGTGACACAATAGGACTCGAGAGGCTACAGGCACTTAACACAGCCTGAGAAGGTTCCTGGAAGAAGGGCTATCAGAGCCCAGGGATGGCGATGGTAGCTGAGGTGGCCCACAGGGGAGGACTCGGCAGCCCCCTCCTCCACACTCCTCCATGCCTGTGGGGCACTGAGGACCAGCATATGCACATCTCTTGAGGACTGAGGACCAGCATAGGCACATCCCAGCCAGGCACCCAAGACCCACAAAAACCTCAAAACAACCTCTGCTTCTGGGCCGGGGCCAGAGCTCTTCATGTGTCCCCTGTCACCAGCCCTTTCTCACAGGCGCCCTCTCAGGGGCCCGCCAGATGAAGCCTTGCCTAATGAGCTAGGGCTCCCTGAGCGCCTTTCTCCCCCAGGTAAACAGAGCCAGAGAGGAACAGAACGAGGCCGTGTTCGTGGGGCACCTGCCTCAGAACTAGATACCTCAGGCCTGCAGGCTGCCTGCCTTCGGGGCCCAGTCAAAACCTTCTCCGATCTGCAGCTGGAAGTGGAGGCGGCCCAGGAGCAAGCAGGGAGGAAGGAACAGGACCAGGGCTCTCTTTCCAAGTGTCAGTACTGGGAAGGCAGATCCTTCCTCCGGAGAGCAGGCGTTCAATGGCAGGATGGCCTGACCTGCAGAAGTTGCTCAACACATAACTGTTCCATTTTTCTCGATGCATAGCAAAGACAATTAAGAATACAACATCCTGTTTCCACAGTCTGGGTTCAAATCTTGGTTTTGCCTTTTATCGTTTTAAAAATTTAGGTCATTTTTACCTTTCTGAGCTTCAGTTTCCTCATCTGTAAAATGAGGATGATCCCACCCACTTTACAGAATCGCTGCAGGAGTAAAGAGGTCTCCAATAAGAGTTGATGAAGATGACGATGTGATGAGGAAGATGGTGGGTGACACATCAAAGCCCTTGGCATGGGCCAGGTACAGCACCAAGACTGCTGAGAATCAGTGTGTTTCATCCTCATGTCTCGACCAAGCAGTTCACAGATGAGGAAATGGAGACACAGAGAGGGTGAGGAACTTGCCAAAAATCACACAGCTGATAGGTTATATAGCACGCGATAGGATGCAAACCCAGGCAGTGTGGCCCCTGAGTCCGCCCTGTGCTGACCCCCAAAGGGCCTGGCCTGTAGGAGGAGCTCCTGAAGGGGCAGGTCCCCTGCCCACCAGAAACTGGGTGGGGAGCAGCTCAGGGTACTGCTGATTCTGGCCTCCCAGTGATGGGCATGGAGCTGGGTCCATACAAGGGCTGCCAAGATGGATGTGACCCATATAATGGCGACATTCTTGTCATATCCTCTGGTGGGACCTGAGTGATACAAAGTCAGGCTGCCTGGAGTTGAATCTTGGCCCCACCAGTTACTGGGCCTCAGCCTCAGTTTCCCTAAATCTCTACTGGGTGGGATCAGAGTGCTCATCTCCACAGTGTTGTTAGCATGAGATCTGGATGTACGATGCCAAGCAGAGACTTCCGTCCCTTGGTGTCCTTGGGGAGTGAGTTCCAGGACTTCCCACCATACCCAAACCTGGGGATGCTCAGGCCCTTGTATAAAATGACCTAGTGTTTGCACGGAGCCTCTAGTTGTTACATTGTATTATCTAGGGAATAACGGAAAGAACAAAGTCTATCCGGGTTCAGTACAGACACGATCATTTTTAAAATACTTCTGATCCTCTGTTGGTTGATGGCATGGATGCAGAATCTGCGGAAACAGAGAGCGGCTGCACCATGGATGTCGGCTGCACGGTGGATGTCGGCATCCTTACTGTTAGCTTTATATTGCAGTTGTACTTCTGCCTTCCACCAGGTTTCCCAGGAGGACCCTGGTCCACAGGGACCAGGCTGCCCGCCCAGCAACAAAAGGGTTAACCTGGCTCTTTCTGGAGACAGGTAACTTAACTCCCATCTCCCCCAGCAGAGGTGGAGACCATTGCAGAGTGGAGCTGGAAGGTGAGATGGGCCCGGGCCGCACGCTCCCCAGCTAAATGGCCGTAGCGCTCCACCCAAGCCTTTCTTCTCCCGCCTTCCAGAGCAGCAGTCATAGATATTGAGAAACGAGATCGGCCTCAGGTGGCTGGGGGAACGGGGGTGCAGAGAGGTGGGAGCAGGAGGTCAAAGGGGAGTAACACAAACCCTCTAATAGCTCTCCTGACTCAATCTTAATCTGCCCTCCGACTTCCCCAGAGGCTCAGAGAGGTTAAGGGCCTGGGCCAGCATCACACAGCTTATTGGGCAGTCGGGTGGACTTTCCGAACCGGGAGGTCTCTAGCTCCCTGTTTAGAGTTCTGCAACACTAACTCCAACACCCATCTGGACAAAGATCACTTCTTACAGGGCAAGGACAATGACAAGGGCTCCTGGAGGCTCCACGTGGGCCTTGGACAGGGAGCCAGGAGGAGCCAGCAGTGTGAGGTGAGCAGGGAGCCTCGAGTCAACAGGATCGGGTACCAGGCCCTGCCCCTGTGCCCGCGGCGGTGCCCTGGGGAGGATCAGTTGCTGGTGTAGGGGGGTGGGAAGGAGGGCGGGCATCCAGCGCTGGGAGGCACAGAGGGCAGCTCCCCCGGGAGGCTCCAGGCTCTCTCTCCTCAGCCCCTCTGTGTCTGCCTCCCTCTCCACCTCTGCTGGCTGCATGGCTCCACGGGGCCCTGTCTGTTTCCGCCCAGGTCCCTCTGTGTTCCCTTCATCTCTGCCCTGCCTGTTCTGCCCCCACACACGCACTTGTCAAGTTCGCCCCACATTTCTCCTTCTGCTTCTGCCTTTTTTTTTCTACTCTCCATTTCTCTCTCCTGTCCAAGTCTCACCTCCGCCGCCATTTCTCCCTTGTTTCTTTGTCTCCTCCTCCCCCTCCTCTCCCTCTTTCTCTCTTTCTCCTCTGCGGTAATGGAGATCATTGACTGTCAATCACCAACTCACCTGGCAGGCATCAGGGACATAGGGAGGGGAGTGGCAAGCCTTGCCAGGGTCAACCATGTGGCCTGGAGGTGAGGAGGGCAGGACAGACCAGAGGCTGTGGCACGAGTCCAGGCAGGAGAGGAGAAGCGGGGTAGGGAGAGGAGGGGAGGCGGCTGTGAGAAAGATGCAAAGCAGGACCCAGTGACGTCACATGTGGGCTAGGACAAGGGCCGGCAGTCAGGGAAAACTTTGTGGAGGGGAGTCGAGGAAGGGGGATCCCAACATGAGCACGTGCAAGGGGATCATTTAGGTAGAACCCTTGGCCTGTGCGTTGAGTTGGGGAAGGCAAGAGAAGGGGCAGGTGCTGAGACAGGGAGGTTGGGCCAGTTCAGGGAGAGCCTTGAATGCCAACCTATAGCTTGGACCTCAGCCCATGGGTCGGAGCTTTTTCTGTGAATCTGATGAGATGCCAGAACTCTCACTGACATGGGAAATTCAGAGGCAAAACTAACCAGAGCCAAACCCTGCCCCCTCACCTGCTTGCTTGCGAGGTTCAGCCAGCCAGAACTGTGACTCACCCTGCCTGCCTCTCGCCTTCTGCTTTTGTGAAAATGCTTGCTCGCTGTTGACCTGACCCTAACCCCTCAGCCACTAGTTCTGCTTCTATGATCCTGCCTGAAAAATAACAATCACTTGGTTTCCAGAAACAAAACGCTGAGAGAATAAACCAAAACCTGGAACTAAAGCATTAGAAAAACCCCATATTCCCTGTGCTCAGGGCTCAGACTTAGGAGCGCGAACTCCGCCGGGCCGCAGGGAGAATAAATCTGAGTTCTCCAACTCTGAGTGGCGCTTGATTTCTTGGCAGTCTGTTTCTGCAACATCCCCACACAAATGTGCACATACAATGTTGGGGACCCAAGTCAAGGTTGCTGGGCCCCTCTGAGGCTCCTCCATGAGCCACGGATATCCCAAATATGAAGCAGTTTCAGGGCCTAGGGAGCCATTGAAGGTTTTAGAGTCAAGGAGATCAGAGACTTGGAGGTGTAATTTAAGCAGCTCAGTCTTCAGAGGAGCAAGCTCACTGGTCTAGCAGAGAGCCCATACGTGCTGGTCCATCAGGCCCAGGACCTCCTGGGGCACTCCCCACTTCCTGAGACCTGCAGGGTTGCTTGTGTCTAACCCAGAGGAGCGGGTGGAGCCCGAGCAGGGCGACTGTAACCTGGGCACTCAGCATCCGAGGGAGGCTCAGAGGCTGCTCTTCCCTGCTACAAAGGACCCTCAGTCCTGGCCCAAGGCAGAGGCCTTCTCGCCCTCTTGGGCATCAGCCCGGGGGCTGCTGGCATCAGGCTCAGCCCTCTGACAGCTATGTTCAGACAAGAGCAGCCGGAGGGCGCTGTCCCCACCAGCCTGGAGACTACTGCAATAGTAGGCTCTTGGTCTTTGTTCCGACACCCCATTGTACAGATGGAAACTGAGTCCCAGGGACCCACGAGACTTGCCCAGAGTTATTCTTCAGAAAGTCAGCAGCCTGCACAGCTCACTTTTTTAGTCCCAAGCTCTTTGGCCATACTGAAAGGAAGACTCTCCGGCTCTTAAAAACCTGGCCTCTGCCCAGCCTCCCTCCACTCACATGTCCCAGCCCCCAGGAGCAGAAGTCACTGCTGCTGCTGTGGCTGCCACTGTTAAGTGCCCGTTAGGTGCCAGACATGTGATACCATCCAATCGAAGGTGCAGGTGACAGTGTTACCCGAGTGCATAGATGAGGAAGCTGAAGCTCAGAGAGACCAAAATGACTGGCCCTTGATCACCCCGTCAGTCACACGCAGAGGCAGGATGAGGAGCCGGGTGTGCCCAGCTGCAAGCCAGGCCTCCCGTCTGTCTCCTACATCACATCCTTTCCCTTTCTGTCATAGATCAGGGGCCTCAAACTGGCTGGGTTAGAAGCGTGAAAAACCAGCAATCTGGCCCAACAAGAAGACACCCAGGATGCCACCCGGCACACAGCAGGCCAAGCAGGGAGGCCCGGAGCCACCCCTTCCTCCAACAGCAGAGCACTGGGGCGGCTCAAGGTGCCCACGCACTTGGTCTCCAGGGGGCCAGCTCTGCCACTGACCTGCTGTGCCTCGGGGCCACTCTCTGGCCGTGTCTCTGTCTCCTCTCTGAACTAGAGGCATCTGGGCTCCAGGGCCCCGGAGGACGGTGCCAGCTCAAGCGCCTGCCATGATTCTGGTTGGGTGGAGACGTGTTGGTGCCCTCTGGCCAGAAGGCTTGCCAAGCGAGGGGTTTGGCATGCCATCTTTGCCTGCTCTGTTTGAGGGTGACTGTCTTATTCCAACAAGGAGCCACCCCCAGGGTGGCCCACTCCAGCCCCAGTGAGTCACTTGCAGAGTGAGGGGCAGGAGGGCGGGAGCTGTCTCTGTGGCTCTTGGCGTCCAGCGGAGCCCACGGGCCCACGAGCCCACGCCGAGCGGGAACTCGTGTCAACCACTGTCTCCTATAAATCGCAGGGGGAGGACAAGGTGGGACTGTCAGTGGCCCTCAGAGAGAGCTTGGCCTATGTGCTCTGGGAAGGTGACCCGGGGGGACCCGGGCGCTGCTCGGGGGCGTTAATGAGCCCTCCATCTGTGCCATCTTCAACCACGAGCCAAGCTGACACAGCACTTCAGCTGGAGCAGGGGTGTGTGTGCGTGTGTGTGTGTGTGTGTGTGTGTGTGTGTGTGTGTGTGTGTTCCAAGGGAGCAATGGCTCAGTTTTTCCAACCCAGAAAAATCCGGCTGAAAAAGGGAAAATTGAGGATAAGGAGCTGAGGGTCGCCTGGTCCACGTGACTCTGGCAGCTCAGAACCAACACTCTCTCCCCCGTGTTGAGCAGACCACCAGAGAGGGCCGATCGGGAGTCAGCACAGAAACGCGGCCTTTCTTCCTCCAGCGCTGAGCTCTGACCATTGTGCCATCCCCCCAGAGCCCACTCTGTCCTTGGCCCCTGTGTAATTTGTGCCCTGGAGTTTTCTGACTCTGATTCGAATTTAACATCTTTCCTCTCTGCAGCCACAACATCACAGATCTTTTTACCACTTGGCACCCGAGTAGAACACCCAGAGCCTGGCCTTCCAAGCTTCGTCATTTAGTCTGGGAGACAAGAGGGAGTTTAGAAGTGAAACCATAAAAAGTAATGGCCAGTGCTTGTGTGGTGCTTGTATGCTCAGGCAGCCCGTTCTACAGGTTTGGGGGAACCGACTCATTAAATCCTCGCAGCAACCTATAAAGTATTGTCATCTTCTTTTTTTTTTTCAAAATAGGGGGCTGAACCCAGGGGTGTTGTACCACTGAGCTACATCCCCAACCTTTTTTTGTTTTTTTTAATTTTGAGACACAGTCTTGCTGAGTTACCCAGACTGGTTTAGAATTTGCAATCCTCCTGCGTGTACCATCATGCCAGGCTTGTCAGCTCCATTTTACAGATGAGAAAACTAAGGCACTGTGAGGTTAATTCAGTAACTTCTCCGGGGCCACATAGCTAGGAAGTTACAGCATAGAGTCTCAGATCCCAGGGAGCCTGGGTCTTGAGGCTATGCCTAAACTAAGTGATGGTACAAGTGTTAGGATACTCTCTGTTCCGGGTACCACTCCTGGTACTGGGGACCCAGTGTCAGAAAGTATAGACAAAAGCTCTGACCTCAAGAAACTTGTTACATTTCCTTTACCCACTTATCCATCTACTCTTCCATCCAACATCCATCCATTTATCCAACCATCATCCATCCACTTATTCATCCACCCTGCCATCATCCATCTATGTATCCATCTACCAATCTATCATTCATCCATCCATCCACCCATCTATACATCTATCTGTTTATCATTCAGCCATTTATCCATCTACCTTGCCATCATCCAAGCGTTATTCAGCTATGTATCCATCCACCCGTCCAGCTGCCCACCCATTCGTGTATCTCCCTATCCATCTGTCAATCCATTCACCCATCCACCATCCATTCATCCATCGTTGATCCAGCCACCTGTGTCTGTTTTTACTCACTATTTGAATCCTCTGTGCTCAGCACAGTGCTTGGCGCCCAAGTCCTCCACCAATATTTGTGGAAGGAATGAGGACAGATTTGGGTCCTGCCCAAGAGCTCTGTGTTCTTACCCTTTCCCAGTCTTGGTATAAATGGGATAGTGAAGGCTGCTTGCCCACCTCATGGGATTTGGGGGAGCAGACAAATGCTTTGTGAACTGTAAGGTGCTATAAAGACATAATGAGCACCAGGCTACTGAGCTGGTGTGCAGGCTCCAAGACTTGCTGAGCTGGTCTCTTTCAGGGCTGGCTGGTGAGACCTGTCAGACGCTTCCCCTTGGCCTGCCAAGAGGCCCAGAAAGGAAAGGAAATTGACATTTAATGAGCATCCGTGATGTGCCAGGGACCTTCACATACTTTAACCCTCTCTTCTCTTTTCTTGTACAGGTCAAACCAATAGAAGCCCAGAGAGGTCCACCATTTGCCCAGAGCCACACAGCCAGTGAGGAGCACAGCTAAGGCTTAAACCTGAGTCCATGACCCCCAAAGCCTCATGCTCATGACCATAACCTGAAAGGGGATGTGGCCAACTTCCTGCCATCCAAGTCTCCATAAGTCTCTTCAAGGTTACAAAGCAAGCTCCCAGCAGAGCCTTTAAAAAGTAACTTCCAGTTACTTTTCCCATCAGTTATTTCCTTTTTGCTTTATAAGAATCCCTCCTCTTTTATTTGCAAAGAAAAGCCAGAGTTTATATTCTCCCACCTGGACGTAGGTTCTGTGCAGTCCTCAGGGGAGGGAACGGAAAGCCACACCAGGTTGTCCCAACTTCCTGCCAGCCCCGTTCCTCAGACCCTAAGCACGTTCACACGAAGACGCGGCTGTGCTGCCTAATGCCATCCAGGCAGAAGCCCCCCACTCCCACTCCACCAGCTTCTTGGCGCCCTCAGCCAGACTTCTAGCATCCAGGTACAAACTGTGCCCTAAACCCAAAGGCAAGGGAACAGCCTCCTGGAGTCTCTGCCCTCGTACCACAGGCAGGGACAGAAAAAGAAATGCCCACAGACACCATTCCTGGGCCACCCACCAAGGGCCTGGCACGGCCCTGGGCACTTCACCAACACCTCTCACTAAGACTTCTCAACGGGAGCACTTAGTCTCCATGACCCGATTTTACAAATGGAGGAACTGAGACTCAGAGAGACAAAGTCACCTGCCCAAAAACACACAGCTGGCCGGGGCAAATGGAGCATTAAGACACAACCTTTGTTTACGAGTTGCTCTCGGTCCAGGGCTCAAAATAAGACATTGGACGCATTAAATAACAAGTTACTCCCTCCGTGCTGGGCACTGTCCTCAGTCCGGGGGACCCTGACTCATCAAGAAATTGGTGGAAATAAGAACCAATTCAGCTACAGATTTGGTAAGTGACCATGAGCTGGTCATTCCTCTTCTGGGCCCTAAGATTTTTGGCCTAGGGTCCAATGTCTCGATTTTTTGTGCTCTTTCTCATAAAATGTTTGGGTTACAACTTCCGAAGTCCAAACCTAGCGGTGGGAGAAGGTTTCACTGCACTCTGGTGGAGAGTTACCATCAATCTCGCCTCCTTGCCCCAGAGACCCCACCGCCAGTGCTGCACGGGGCAAGATTCCTGGAAGGGACCATCAAGGAGCCCCTTGTTGGGGACTGAACAGCGGAACTGCAAGCTCTGGGCCAGGCACCATGGGGAGAAGGGGACAGGGCCAGGCACCAGTGCGGGTGTCAGGTGTTGGGAATCTCTCCGCGCTCCCCATCCATGGTTCCAGCTCCAGCCCCTCTTCCTGGGAGCCCCGACCCAGGTCCCAGGCACCCACAGCCCCTCAGCAGAGGTTCCCACTGTGGTTGGCTCTAGTTCTAGCATGCTGGCCATTTAAGTCTCCACCTCGCCCCTTTAAATTCTATTTTTTCAAACCACATTCTTGAACTTGGCAGATAACGCGGCAGCCCGACAAGAGCCCTATTTACCCGGAGAGCCGTGAATGGGCCCTTTATAACAAGCTTCATTAATATTTCTACCTATTGGCCAGCTCTCCGTTTCCTCCCCCTATACAAACAGATTCTCCACACAGAAAGACTTTTCAAATGCTCCTGTTGACTTTCCCCAAACAGGGAGGGGAGCGGGTGGCTGGGCGTGTGAGTGTGAGTGTGTGCGGGTGTGCAGGGAGGGGTGCCAGCCTGTGTCCGCGGCTGCTGCAGGAAGGAAAGAGGCCGCTATTCATGGCAGGGCCGCCAGCAGCCCAGGCCAGGTATGCTACGCCTCACAAAGGCTCACTGAGCCCGGCGGGCCATGAGGCCAGCCCTGGCAGGGGCAGTAATGGCCCTTCTCGGCTCCTGTCACCCAACTGGGCGACCCCGGGCGAGTGCCCCTCGCTGTGGCCTGCTGTCCTTACGGCCACGCCCAGGCAGCAGCAGCGTTCCCAAAGGGCTGTGAGAAGTGCAGTCTCTGCCCAGGCTTGCTGAACGTGACCTCGCACCTCAGTACTCTCCCTGGGTGATTCACATGTACAAAAAACTTGCGGGAGAAGCTTCCAAGCCAGGCGTGGTGGTGCACACCTGTAATCTCAGCACTCAGGAGGCCGACGCAGGAGGACTGCCATGAGTTTGAGGCCAGTTTGGGCTACATAGTCATCTTAAGACCAGCCTGCACTGTCACTGACTCAAAAAAAAGCAACTTCTAGAAGCATTTGCTCTACACCACATGCCTACTTTTGGACCATGACCACCCTTCTCCCTCCAGGCTGCTCTGCGGCCCCTAAGACCACAACAGACTTAAAGCATCGCAGAGATGGCAGCTACCAAGGCTACTTTGTTCTCTAGATGGTGACCATACGCCTGGCCCCTGGTGGGGGGTGGTCAGGAACTAAACGAGCAGACAGAGGCTCATGTTATCCACATGCAAAGTCTCGCACGTATGACAGAATGATAGAAGAGCTTCCCCTTCTGCATTTGAGATTATGCTGAGGACCATCCAATTCCATCATTCTGAAGGTGCCCAACAGAGGGAGGGACCTTCCGTTTCAGAGGTTGGAGGGAGCTGCCCATCCCCTGGAGACATGCAAGCTGAGCTGGAGGCCCTGCGAGGGAGGCCGGAGTAGGTGCCAAGGCCCATGTGCTTCTGGGAATGTGCAGTCTTCATTGAACATGCTCACAGGTGGCACAGCAGCACATTTAGAGAGAGACCTGAGTTCAAATGCTGACAGTGCCGCTCTGTGGTGAGGACATGGGCTAATGCCTTTTCTTCCTTTCCACGTGGTCTGTCAATAAATGTTTACTCCACATGCCATGCCTTCGGCTAGACCCTGGGGACATGACGGTCCTTAAAATAAACTTTGCCCTGCCCTTGTAGGGGAGAGAGACAAACAACAATCAATAAAATAAATACAAACTACAGAGTGGAAGTAGAGAAGAGGGACAGAGACAGGATGTGAGTGCAGGGAGCTCAGGAGCCTGTCAGAGATGAGATTCAGAGAAGACACCGCTGAAGGTGACTTTAAAGTCTAGCCTGAAGACCGAGGAGCCATAGGACAGGCACTCCCAGTAGAGGGAACAGCTTTTGCAAAGGTCCAGGGGCAGGAGATGCTCAGTGCCTTGAAAGGGTGTCCGCGTGGCAATGGCATTCCTAATCAAGAGCGAGCCTGGCTCACAGGGCTGGAACTGCCACCTTGCAGAGACACTGGGAGAGAAGACAGTAGAATGTAGGTGCTCAGAGTTCCTCGCCTGCCCTCAGCCCCTGCAGCGGCTCAGGCCACTGTCAACTGCTCTCTGCTCTTTCTCTTTCTTGGGAAGAGCAGGGGCAGTGCCTCAGCCCAAAGGCCGTGGCCCAAGACTTGCCAGCTGAGCTGGAGGGGGCTGAAAGAGGTGCCTGTATGAATATTGGCTACCTACATCTTGCCCTTTTGGGAACGTGTGCCAGCTTCAGCTGGCCTGGGAGGTTTGGACAGGAGCTCCTGACCCCCTGCCCATGTCTCAGCAGCCAAAGGCCAGACCCATCTGAGGACCCAGAGCCTGCCAGTCAGCCCACACCCCTCTCCTTGGCCAGCCTTTAAGTACCAGGCTGGAAATAACCAGTTCTCTCCACCCCGGGGTTGGGGGGTGGACAGAGAGGAGCGGGGGGCCATCCCAAAGAAGCCCTCTTGTACTCCTCTGGCCAGGAGCCCCCGTCCCCAGGCTGCTGGGGAGGAGATGGTTCAAATCCCTGCTTCGCCACAGACACCCGTGAGTCCTTCAAAAGCTGCCTTAACATTTTGAGTCTCCTTCTCCTTATCTATAAAATGGAGTTGAAGCTGGGTGTGGTGGCGTGCACCTGTGATCCCAGCACTCTAGAGGGCTGAGGCAGGAGGATCGAAAGTTGAAGCCCAACCTAGCAACAGAGCGAGACTTTCTTTCAAAATTAAAAATTTTAAAAGGGCTGAGGTTATAGTTTAGTGTGAGCCCACGGGTTTCATCTCTAATACCAGAAGAAAAAAAAAAAAAGGAGGTGATCACCATTCTGAGGGTGTTTGTGAGAATCAAATAGCGTAAAAGATGCGTGAGCTGTGCAGACTGAGAAGTGCTGGGCACACAGAAGAACTCATAGTTGGGGTTGGGACGGACAGTTTGAACCATGTTCAAGGTCATGAAAAGACCAAATTCTAGTGTCCGGTTCTGCTTTAGCTCTTGGACAGATAACAGCATTTCCAAAAGTCTTTGTTGCTCCCACTTTGGCATCTGGATGCCCGCACCCACCTCAAGGGTGTTACTAGGACTCCATTACACACACACACACATATACACACTGAGCACCACTCTGCAGCTGGCTCAGGGCTTTGTAGACATCTGTAGGGGTACATTTCCTCCCCTTCTCCAGCTTCAAAGAATTCTTTCCAGAGGCCTCACGATAAGACAAGGATGCTCTCCACAAACCAGACAAAGGACAGAGGAGGAGAATCCTACATCTCAGCTGTGGCCCTGGAGTCAGGTTTTGCTCATCGTGACCCTGGTTCTGTAACCGGGCCCTGTGACTTGGGGGAGGTTACCTAGGTTTACAAACCTCAGCCTCCCTATCCAGAAAGAAGAGAGGATGCTAATGCCACAGAAATCCGTCGCTGTGATTAAATTATATCAAGGGAGATAGCACGCTTGGCTCAGCCCCAGCTCCATTGTGTGTGGCTGCTGACGTGTGCTGCTTTGGAAGTGGCAGCAAACAGGAGGTCAGCATGGCTGTGGTGGTAGATATAAGAGTAGCAGTAGAGATACCAGGCATGACTTCAAAATACGGTGAATCTTTAAATTTTAAAAACTTTATTACAGTGAAAGAGACATTGCCATTGATCTTCCTCCAAATACTTCCCTTGCTCCGACACACTTGTTCTCCTGTTCAGTGCCACTTCCTCAAGCAGTGCCGGATGACCTCTTTTAGGAATGTCTTTAGTTGTGCTGTCTTGGCTACCTCGATGTCCCAAACTGATTCAAACATTTACTCTGCACCGTCATCTTGACTTTGGGGAAGAGCCAGAAGTCACATGGTACCAGATCCGGTGAATTAGGTGGATGAGGACACACTGTAATATTTTTATTTGACAGAAATTGCTGTAAATGGTTTGAATCGACTTCCAGGACAGCCATAACAGTACAACTAAAGACACTCATGAAAGAGGACTCCCAGAACTGCTTCAGAAAGAGGCAAGAAAGATGGGATAAGGGTGTGCGAAGTGAGGGGGGTTATTCTGAGGGGCATTAATGGCCATGTGTCTTGTACTGTAATAAATTTTTTTTTAAATTAAACATTCGCTGTATGTTTTGATCATACCTCTTATTAGTAGTGGTGGTTAATAGTAGAAGTAGCAGTAATAATAGTATTGGCAGAAGTCTCGCTAGCAGTTGTAGAAATGCTGGTGGGAGAAGCAATAAGGGTGCGGATAGGAAAGGCAGTCACGGAAGTAGCAGAAGTATGGATGGGGATGGCAGTGGTGGTGGCGCTGGAGGCCCAGCCATGGCACAGTGCAAGCAGGGGCAGTGCGGGGACTCAGGGTTACAGCCGCAGGGGCAGCACCGGGATGGTTGTGGCACAGCCGGGGCACAGCAGAGCCAAGGCATGCCTGTGCCAGGGGAAGGAGGCAAGGCTGGGTGCACTCAGGCCCTGTCACCCCAGCTGGGGAGAGAGACCAGCTTCTGGACGCAGTAAAAGAAAGGCGTCAGGTGGATGGAGCTGGCTAAAAGAAATGAGGGCCACAGAGCCCTAGAGACTGGTGCTAACCAAATCCACCACGACTCGGTCTTGGGAAAGAGGGCGGAGGTGGGCTCAGGGGACCCACTCCAAAGCCTGGCTGCTGGGCTTGAGCACGAGCCCCAGCTCCACGGTCCAGGTCCTCAGCTACCACAGCAGCAAGTCAGCAGCAGGGTTGGCGCCCTTCCAGGGCTGGCAAGTCAGCAGCAGGGCTGGCGCCCTCAGGAACTTGGTGTCCTCGTGCGGATAAGGGCGGGGATCCCTGGACGAGCCTGGAGCAGGGGCATCCCCGTGCGAGCGACATCCAGAAGAGTGAGTGGAGATGAGCTGTAGCCAGGACTGTTCCTCGGGCTTCCCACAAAGCTTCCATCCTCTGGCAGTTTGGAATCTGATCCAACCAGACTTCCTGGCCCCACTCCCTCCAGGCAACAGTTCACGCTATCATTTGTCCTGCCTCTGGGCCTTTGCATGTGCTGTCCCTTTGGCTTGAAATGCTCTTCTTCTCTCTTCTACCTCCCTAATTTCTACCCATCTCTTTAAGCCTGGCCCAGTGCCATCACTTCCAAGAATCCCTCCTGGACTCTCCGGTCTTTGCTCTCTGGTCGGGACACACATTCCTCTCCTGTGTGTCCACAGCTTCGAGCTCCAGCTGCTACTGTGCATGTAATAGGCATGTCTTGAATGTCTACTCTGATTGTCCTGCTGGTGCCTGTGCCCACGCGGCTTAGACCTCTGGGAGGCCGACCAATGCAACTCCTTAGCCCAGCTCTGCAAACGGGAAAGGTTGTGGGGTTGGCAGAGGCTGCCAGTTCTCTCCAGCCTCTTTGTGCTCACAAACCCATTGCCATGCAGCACCCAGTCCATGACCCAGCACCTCGTACGCACTGAGTTAACACTCAAGTTGAATGCGCAGCTGCCTGTCATATGTGTGGAGGAACTAGGGGTCAGGAAATGTTTGGAGAACTCTTGAAGTAACCCAAGCGCTCATCAGGGAGGGCCTGGGGGACACATCCACTCAGCTTGGCCTACGATTTCTCAGCAGATTCCAATCTAGAAACAAAAAGTAGGAACTCAGGGACCCGGTGAGATGGCTCATCAGGATGTTTGGTTTCAAGAGAAGGGCGAGTAGACTGGAAAAAGCAGTCACAGGTTCCCCAATGCTCCCATGACCCAGGAAATCACTGTATCAGAATCCATCCCCATAACACGCGCCAATGGCTTTGGCCATCAAGAAGAACAGAAAGCCGAGGCTGTCAACCCTGACTACGCCTTTAAAGCCCCAGTGGGCCGACTCCACCTCCCAAACCAACCAATCAGCATCTCTGAGGGTGGGGCCTAGAGTTCCCAGGTGACTCTGATGCCAGGGCTGCAACCCACGCTCTATGGGCACCCCCTGGCCAAGGACGCGCGGCTGTGAAAGATGACAGGGAAACGCGTCTCAACAGGGGTGCTGAAACTAGGTCATGTCGTATATTTAAAAGGTCAACTTCAGTTATCCCAGAAGCTCAGCTTTGCAAAAGAGCTCTGTGGAGAGTAGAAGGCAGAACCCAAGCTCGGGGGATGGGCAGATCCCTGCTCTCCCACCTAGTCACTGCATGATTTGGGGGCAAGTCCTTGCGTATCTCTGAGCCTTGGTCTCTTCATCTATAACCTGAGGACTACCATGCTGCAAGTCCCCGAGGGTTGTCTTGACAATGAGTTAAAACAAGCAGGAAAAGTGGGCACAGTCCAGTGACCATGAACTCTCATCCCTCTGAGCCGGAAGGGTGCAGGCCTGTGAGGCATCAGTATACAGAGACGGCCCGAGCACTCTGAACACGCTCACATGTCAGCAAGCCCATTCTGAGAGGAAAAGATCCAGCTTCCAAGTAGGTGAGCTGTGGGCAGACGCTGACTCAGTGGGCAGCTGTTTCTGGTCCTGGGAACAGCTCTAAATCCTGGATATGACAGGGACTTTCCACAACCCTGGAGTCCTTTGATTTCACAATAACCCCCCCAACACACACATCCCAGAGAAGCTTATCTCTACCAAAAGGCAAAATCTGGCTGCTGGGCGTTTCATTTCCTCCTGCTGGACCCTCAGCCTTATAAACAGCCACCCAGAGCAAGCGCCTCTGTGGCAGGGCCCCTCCTGGGCATGGAATGTGGTCCCCACCCTTGACTAGTGTGAAGCCTGGCATGGCTGCTGGTGTACACTAGAGAGGAGGGGGCCAGGCACTTAGGGCCAGGATGCCAGGGGGCTGCTAGGACTTTCTCCATCTCTCCTAAGGTCACTGATCTTTACCAGGATTGCAATTCTTGCTCAAGGCTGTACTGGCCCCTCCTTCAGTTTTCACACCCATGAAATGGGGTAGGGGCCATGTGGAGGTTAAGCCAGTGATCCCTTAAAATCCCGGCTTTGGCGAGTTTTGTGAAAGGAGCCCTATGACCTATGCTCACATTTTAATGAAAGATTACAGCAAACAGGAAAAGTTCAAGAACGGCACATGAGATCCAAGCAGAACAATGAAAATTAAGTGTCACTGGATAAAGGGAAAGCTTCCTCACCCACGATCTTCTTTCTCGTCTCTGCTCATTCCTCAATCCAACAGGACGCCGGCTGGCAGGGGAACCCCAGACTGCCCCAGTGTCTGCACCCAACCAATGAGGACAAGCCCTCTTAGGTCGCATGACACGGAGGTGCTGGAAAGAGCAGAGGGCGTTGGCACGTAAGCATCCTGGATCTAGCGTAGCCTGTCCTCACCCTCTGGGAATTCTAAATTTGTAGCAGATGGTTGGGTTTGAGAGGCCAGCTCAGGCCAGGCGGGAAGAATGTCACCCAGTTTCTGGGCATATTTGAGAGCACTTTGTAGCAGGAGCTGATGATGTCTGTGATAAATGAGTCCCTAAATGAATCCTTCCATCATGAAGTGGAGTGTTTGCGGTTACCCCTGAGAGGAAGGGAGGGAGGAGAGATGGAGGCCGGGGAGGGAGACAGGACAGGATGCATCCAGCAGCCCCTCGCCAGCCTCCCTTCCTCCTTCCTGGCTCCTTCCTGGCTGCTCCTTTTCCTCCCACCACCTTTGCTGAGCTCCAAGTATGTGCTGGGACTGTGCTGGCTCAGAAACCACAGGGATGAAGCAGACGCCATGCCTGTCCCTCAAAGGGCAGCAAGAGCAGCCTCGCGGGATCAGTACTGTGACTGAGAGAAGCCCAGGAGGCTGTGGGGACACAACTGGGGGCTCTGACCTGGTGACTGAAGGAGACTGGGTCGGACAGAGTGCTCCTGGCAGAGGGAGCTCCGTGGGTCAAGTGCAGGAGAACCAAACAAGAGCCTTTGGGGGCTAGAATACAGGATGTGGGGATGCAGGCAGCAGACAAGGAAGACTAGAGGGAGATGTGGCCCGAATGGTCTTGGGTCCATGGCTGGGGAGCTCGGATTTTACTCAGAGGCTAGGGGGAGTCAGGGTAGGGTTTTCCCTAAGGAAAATGCTCAGGGCTGGAGGGAAGAGAGTGGGTTGAAAAGGAAGCACCCCAGGGGCCCCCCAGGGGCTGCTCTGTTTACACAGAATGCATCTTGAGGGCCTGCTCCTCCCTGCCCACCTCACTGGGCTGGTCAGCTCCCCCATTCGCTCGCAGGCTCAGGAGGTGTCTGGAAAGAGCAAGGCCACACCTGACAAAGCCTCCTTTGTGGGGAGCCCGGGGGCCATGGAGGCACAGTGCTCTACTGCCCTCTAGTGAGGCCTGGAGATGCACCCCTGCAGGGCCTAGCTGGTGGCTAAGGATACCTGGAGTTTCCCAGCATACCTTTCTTCCATCCCTCCATCAGGGGAGGGTCTTGCTGTTCCCAAGAAAGCGGGGGCAGGTTGCAGCCGTCGAATAGAGAACAAACTCAAGACAGGGCGAGGAAGGGGAGGGGTACATAGAGGAACTCAGCCCCGCTGTGGGACCGGCACTATTGCTTGGGGCCTGGATGTTGCATCTTTGATTGCCTCAGATGAATAAGCATCACTACGGTGATAGAGGAAATAATGATGGGGGGATGGTAGAATGTTGATGATGGTGGTGCAGGTGGGCTGTACTGCAGAAATGATTGGAAGGCTGCCGTGTGCATACACATCAGGGGTGATGGTAGAGCTTTGGTTTTGACGGTGATAGGGTGGTGGTGATGGTGATGGTGTTATGGTGATGGCAGTGGTGGCGATGATGACGACAATGGAGGTAGAAATGGTGGCCGATACGGCTACCATGGACATTCTTTAACATGTTTTTGGTGGCTGTGTGCCTCACTCCTCTTAGGCACAGACCTAACATGGAATGGCTGCGTTTGAGGATGAGGATGTATTTAGCTTAGGTAGAGATGGTCAAGCAGATATACGAGGACATTTACACTTTCACCTGTAATATGAGAGGTCCAGGTGCACCCTACGAGCACTTAGTGTTGTGTGCTTTTTAAATTGTGTACATTCCGGTGTGTGTGCAGTGGTATCTTGTTATAGTTTTAATTTCATTTCCCTGGTGACTAGTTATGGTACGCAGATTTTCATGTTTATCAGACATTTGGCTATTGTCTTCTATGAAGCGACAGTTTAAATCTTGTCATCGCTTCTAAATTCAGTTGTTAGTTTCTTCTTGGCATGTAGAAGTGGCCCATGTATTGTGAATATAAGTCTTTCGTCAGAGGTATGGATTACAAATAACTCCTCACAGATGGTGGCTTCCTTTAAACTCTCTAAAATGAAATCTTTTGATGAACAGAAATTTCTAATTGTGGTGTGATCCAATGCATCGATATTTTTATTAGTGCTTTTCAAGTGAGATTTTAGGCAATTCCTAATGTCATGAGAACATTATCTACATTTTCTTCTAAATATGGGTCATGATTCATTTCAAATTAATACTGTAAATGACATGAAGGATGGAGTTAAGGAACTCTAATGGCTAGTCAATAAATCCAGCCCAATGTATTGAAAAGAACATTAGTGGTTCCTTTGTCATCATCAAGTGACACATGTGTAAGGGCTTGTTGCTGGGGGCTCTTCTGTTCCATTTGTCTATTTTACGTCAAGGCCATATTATAGCTGGGAGTATAAATCCTCCAATTTTGTTCTTCTTCATTATTATCTTAGCTATTGTAGCTCTTCACATTTTCATATAGATTTTACTTTTTGTTCAGTTTTTTAGTACACGATAATCACATACCTTGTGGAAGGTTGATACATGTACATAGCACATCTCAGTTCTTTTTTCATCCCCTTCTCTTTCCCACCTCTTGACCCCCTTCCCATCTGCAAAATATCTGTCTACCTACTTCCCAGCATCTACTTTTATTTTGCTGTTTATTTGTATTTTTGGGTTTCTCATGTAAGAGAAACCATGTGGTATTTAAGCTTGCGTGTCTGATTTATTTCACTTAATATTATGGTCTCAACATCCATGTTTCTGCAAATGACTCAAATTTATCTTTCTTTACGGCAGAATCATACTCCATTGTGTATGAATATCACAGTTTCACCATCCATTTCTCTGTTGATGGACATAGAGGCCAATTCCAAGATTTAGGTATTATGAATTGTGAGGCTATAAACATGGATATGCATGTATTACTGTAATACGATGTCTTTAACTATTTTGCGAAGATACCTAGAAGGGGAATAATTGAGTCAAATGGAATTTATAGCTTTAGTTGTTTGAAGACTCTTCATGCTGGTTTCCATAGTGGTTGTACTAGTTTACATCCCCGCCAACAATGTAGAAAACTTTGTTTTCCCCCACAGCCTCACCAGCATTTGATTTTGATTTCTTGACTATAGCCATTCCTTCTGGAGTGACATGAAATCTCAGTGCTGCTCTACCTTGCGTCTCTCTGACAGCCGTCTATGTCGAACATTTTTTCATGTATTTATTGGTCATTTGTACTACTTCTCCTGAGAAATGTGTGTTTATTTCAGTTGTCCATCTTTTGATTGGGTTGTTTATTTTGGTGGTCTAATTTTTTGAATTGCTTTATAATATATTCTAGATAATAGTGCTCTGTTTGAGGAGTAGCTGGCAAAAATGTTTTCCCATTCTGTAGATTGTCTCTTCGTTCTGTTGGTTATTTCCTTTGCTGTGCAGAAGCTTTTTAATTTCATATGATCCCATTTTCAGTTCTTGGTACTATTTCTTGTGCTACTGAGGTTCTATTCAGAAATTCCTTGCCTGTGCCTGTGTCTTCAAGAGTTGTACCTATCTTATCTTCCAGCACATTGCTTCTGTTTGAACGTTTAGATCTTTGATCCACTTTGATTTTAGTTTACTACTTGATGCGAGACATGGGTCTATAGTGACTCTTGTGAATCTTCTACATCTTCTGCCTGTGGATAGCCAGTGTGCTTAGCACCATTTATTAAAGAGGTTGTCTTTCCCTCTGTGTATATTTTAGCATCTTAATTAAATGTCAAATCCCTGAATGTGCCTGGGATTGTTTCTGCATGCTCTACTCTGTTCCACTCATCCACAGGTCTGTTTTTCTGCCAGAACTAGGCTGTTTCTGTCACTGTAGCTTTGTAATATAACTTCAGATTGGGGACTGTGCTTTCTCCTGCTTTGCTCTTATTACCCAGGATTGCTTTTGCTATTCTGGACCTCTTCTGATTCCATATGAATTTTAGGGTTGTTTTCTCTAGTGCTGAGAGGAATTCTGTTGCTATTTTGAGTGCATTAAATCTGTATATTAATTTTGGAAGTATGGCCATTTCGACCTACCCAGGAACAGGGGATATCTTTCTATTTTCCGATATCTTCTTTAATTTCCTTTTCCAGAGTGCTGTGGTTTTAATTGTAGAAGTCTTTCATTTCCTCGATTAGGTTAATTCTTAAGTATTTAATTTTTCTTGATGCTATTGTAAATGGTATGGTTTTCCTAATTTCTTTCTCTGTGAGTTTATTATTGGTGTATGGGAATGTTATTGATTTTTATGTTTATTTTATATGCTGATACATTGTTAAATTTGGTTATTAATTCTAGGAATCTTTTGGTGAAATTTTTTAGGTCTTCTCTGTAGAGGATCATGTCATCTGCAAATAATGATAACTCGATTTCTTGCTTTCCTATACGTATCTCTTTTATTTCTTTCTCTTGCTTGATTGCTCTGGATAACATTTCAAATATTGCGTCAAACAGGAGTGGTGAGAGTGGGCATGCTTGTCTTCTTCCTTCTGATTTTAGAAAGAAAGCTTTCACTTTTTCCCCATTTAATATGATATTGGCAGAAAGTTTGCCATAAATGGCTTTTATTAGATTGAGATCGTAGGAGTTGTCTTATTTCTCTCTTGATTTCTTCTGTAACCCACTGATTATTCAAGAGTGTGTTGCTTAACTTCCATAGCTTTTGCATATGTTCTGTGGTTTCTTTGCCACTGAGTTTCTGGTTTCATTGTGCTATGGCCTGATAATATGCATAGTATAATTTTTATTCTTTTGCATTAATTTAAGCATGCTTTATTGGCTAGTATGTGGTCTATTTTGGAGAAAGTTCCCTGTGCTGCTGAGAATGTCTATGCTCTTGTTCTCAGGTGGAAGACCTATAGATGTCTCTTAAGCCTATTTGTTCAAGGGTTTTGTTCAGCTCTGATGTTTGTTGATTTTTTTGTCTAGTTGATCTGTCTACTTGTGACAGTGAGGTATCGCTATCCACCATCATAATTTTATGTCCAGAATTCCTTGTTTTCAAAGTTGGATGTATCATTGTTTAGTGCATGTATATTAATAATTGTTATCTCAACCAACCAGACACTAACTATGTGGTTAGAATACTAATTAGCTACTTTGACACCCTAGGGTTGGTTGGTTTTTCTTTTGGTTTCATTTCTTTTCCTATTTTTTCCTTTTCTTTTCTTTTTTTCTTTTCTTTCTTTTCTCTTTTTTTTCTTTCTTTCTTTTCTTTCTTTCTTTCTTTCTTTCTGTCTTTCTTTCGACAAGAGAATTCTTAATAGATTTGAATAGCAATGTAAAAAAATAATAATAATTGTTATCTCTTCCTGTTGAATTGTTCCCTTAACCATTATGTAGTGACCTTCTTTGTCTCAGTTTTTGCTTGAAGACCACTTTGTCTGAAAATAGGATAGCTACTCCTGCTTGTTGCATGGAATGTTGTTTTTGATCCTTTTATTTTTAGCCCATGAATTTCTTTTTGGGTTGAATGTGTTTCTTGTATACAGCATACCACTATACTTTGTTTCTTGATCCATTCTGCCAATCTGTGTCTTTTTATTGGGGAATTGAGACCATGCATGTTAAGAGTTATTAGTGAAAAGTATTGACTTATTCTTGTCATTGCACTGTTTTCTTGTTGCTCATTTCTTTTCCTTCCCTTCCTCTTACCTGCTCACCCTACCTGGTGTACTCTATTAGACATTTTTGTATTTTTCACTTCATTGTCTCTTTCTAGAATACCCTTCAGAATTTTTTGGAGTGTTGATTTGGTGGTCAGGAATTTCTTTAGGTGCTCTTTATCATTTTAATATCTTATTTCTCCATCGATTTTGAAAGATAGTTTTGCCGAATATATCAGCCTAAGTTGGAAGCTGTTTTCTGTTAGGGCCTGAAACACTTCATTCCAGGCTATCTTGGGCTTTAAGGTTTATGTTGAGAAGCCTGTTGTAATTCTAATGGGTTCACATTTATAAGAGATTCATTGCTTTTCTCTGTAACAGCTTTAAGAGTCTGTTCTTGTCTCAGACTTCTGGGATTTTGAATATGATGTGTCATGGAGAGGTTTTTTTCTGATCGTGGCTGTTTGGGGTTCTATATGCCTCACTTATTTGTACGTTAAATTCTTTCCCCATGTTTGTAAACTTTTCTGTTATTATTTCAGTAAACAGGTTTATGCCATTTGTACTGACTTCTGATTTTTGACTAATTCTAATTAATCTTAGTCTTTTTTGCATCATCTAGCAGCTGTCAGACCAATTTTTCATGTTCTCTTAATGCTTTTAAGGCATCCCTAATTAATGGTAACAAACACCTTCCCTGTCTTCCAGTTCTGACACTCTGTTCTCACACTGTTCATGTCTGCTGCCCATACTTTTGGTAGACTTTTTAATTTCCTGAATTTCTGTTTGGTACCTTTTTATGGACTCTGATTCTTTTCTATGCTGGGCATTCATGTTTAATATAATTTTTTTTTCAGTTCAGCTACTTTTTTATTTTAGTGTCTTCCATAGACTCACTCATTGTTTTGCTAATTAGGTCCATTATCTATTTAGTTATATCTTCTTTATATGCCTCATGAACCTTACTGATTTTTTAAATTTTCCTTTGTTATCTTTTTTAATAATTCGGCTATGAAGCTTTTGATTTCCTCCCTCTCCATGCCCCATGGATCAGTTTTGGGGGAGTTAGGAGCTTTTGGAAGCATTTTGTTGCTTTCCTTTTTCGTGTTTCTGTATTTTGTTCGTTTTTGCTGCTGGGGCTTGCATGCTGAGTATAGCAGAAGCCTTGTGTCCCTAGTGTGGAAACCTCTTTAGTTAATGTCTGCTTTTCAATGATGCCCTCTGGGCATGGCTAACCATAACCCTTCCCCCCTGTCCTAGGATCCCACCATCTCTGTCTATCTGGATGGGAGGCATATTTGGCCTAGTACTCAGTTCTCAGGGAATGGGCCATGCTATTGTTAATGGCACAAAAGCAGTCCTGATATTGGCATACAGAGAAAACCAATTAACAGCAACACCTATGTGACCTTAGCTATAGGCATAAAATCAGCAACAATAATAGCATCTGAGACAAATCCTAAGAACCAGTAATGTACCACCCGAACCATAGAAAAGAGATCTATAATTATAGCATAAACATGAAAGCAAAGCAAATATTGACCTACAGTAAATAGCTACTAAATGGAACAACTTTACCTGCACTAACAGTAGAACAGTATTCAACACAAATAGCATAGAGTTAACTCACTAAAAATTCATGAGTTTAAGGGTTGTACTAGTAAAGATAGAGGGAGTAGGGAGCTAGAGAATGAGAAAAGGAAATTTGAAAATTAATCAAAGGTGAGAAGGAGGAGAGAAAAGTGAGATAGAGGGGCCTATTGAAGAGTAAAAGGAAATTAATAGTATTAGATAACAGTAACAGGAAATATGAATGAGAAGAAGAAAGAGCAAAATAAGAGAGAAAAATTTAAAAGAAGAAAAAAAGAAAGACTTAACCCAAAAACAAAACAAGAAAGGGATAAAGCAAGAAAAAAAAATTGAGTCCATTAAAAAAAATTCTTCTGTGTTTTCGAATGAGTGGTTTCTTTCCAAAATCTGCAGTTTTGGAACCCAGCAAGCTGTGATTTTCTTCATGGACTTTTCTTGAGGATAGTGCTGCCGGCCAGATCCGTTTTTCCTCCCTGGGTCCCACGACTCTCCCAGGCTTATCTTCCTTCTTGGGCGTTGGCCTGGTCTGTGAGCAGGTTGGTCAGTTAGTTGGTCTATGCCTCTGCTGCCCAGTGTCAAGGGAAAACAAAACACATATGGAGCTTGGAGTTTGGCAGCCACAGCCAGGGGACAGAATCTTTAGGAGCAGATTTGGCCAGGGGCAAGCACCATGCAAGGGGCAGGCTCCTTCTCTGACCACGCAGGGCCCTAAGTTTCTATGTTGAAGCCTTAACCCCTAGTATCTCATGATGGGATTGTATTTGAAATAGAGTCATCACAGATGAGATTAAGATGAGTTTAAGGCCTGGCCTCATTTCTTAAAAAAGTGAATTTGGAAGCATTCCCTCTGGCTCTGTTGCTGGGAGTTTGTGTAAGACTGATATTTTTGCTTCCTTAATTGTTTGGAAGGTTCCCCAGTGAAGCACCCAGGCCAAGAGTTTCCTTTGTGGAGAGGTTTTTAATTACAAATTCAACTTGTTTAACAGATGCAAAACTATTCAGACATCCTATTCTGTTGCCCTATCCATTTTAGTAAGTTGAATTTTTTGAGGATTTGTCTATGAATTCATGAAGAATATCAAGTTCAGATTTATTGGCATAAAGATGTTCATAACATCTACTCATTATTCTTTAAATGTCTAAATTCTGCAGAAAAGTGTCTTTTTATTCCTGAGAATAATTTCTATTTTCTCTTTTCATTTTTTAGTAGTTTGCTACTTAACTTTTAATATATTTCTTTTCTTATACAGTATATTTGAGTGGTTTTTGTTGTTGTCATCGTCACTTTAAATTTTTTTTTCTTCGCAGTACTGGGGATTGAATGTGGGGATTGAACCCGGGGTGTTCTCCCAATTAGCTACACCCCCGGTCCTTTATAACATTTTGAGACAGGGTCTTGCTGAGTGGCCCAGGCTGGTTTCAAACTTGGGATCCTCCTACCTCAGCCTTCCAAATAAGTGTTTCTTCTTACAATTTTTAAACAGAGATACATCTGTGGTGGTACAGAGTGTAACACTGGGGTGGGGGTGACTTTAAGGGTTTGTCACTTGTATTAGTTACCTTTCTAGAATCAATGGTTTGCAAGAGAGCAGACTTAATACAGGACATTCACACATTACAACATTCACACACACAAGCCAACTGCAGGAAGAGCCCAGAATGTTACCTTTTGAGTCTCCCACTGGAGACCCAAAAGATCCAATCTAGGGCTGGAGCCCACGGAACTGTGTCATGTAAGTCCGTGCCTGCACTAAAAGGCCAAAGAAATCTGTAGTGGCGCCAGAGTATGACACTCACAGCGGAGATGAAGACTAGAGTGCCCCCAAAGCAAACAGCAGCCACCCCCAATGACAGCAAGGCCCCTGAGCTCCTCCTGCCATGAGAACAGCCAAGTCCCCTTTGGGAGAACAGCCACAACAGAGCTTCTCCTGGGAAACAGCCAGCCGCTATCCTCTGCTCCCATTTCCCTCTATGTTGTGTCAGCAATGACCTTCAGGTGCATCTTCTACACCCAGAACCACACCAACTCAGTTCAGCTGGGCTTTCCTGAGCAAGTTAACCACAATAGTAAGTCCACCACATCACCCTAAAGTGTGTTTAGGGGAAGAAGGGTTTGCAAAAGTAAAGACCATAGAGACAGCCAGATTGGCAATAATAATGGTAATAGTAATGATGATGATGATAATGTCAGTCTGATGGTATCACTTCCCTATTTAAAACTCTCCATGGCTTCCTGGTTCCCTGCGGGGTGAGTCCAGACTCTTCAGGGTGCCTTCGAAGAGCTGGGTCTGGTCTCAATGAGCTGCCTCTCCTAGGCTTACATCTCCATGCTCCACCCATGCCTTCCTGAAGTGTGTGTCTTCCTCCCCTCTGCCCGAAGCCCCGAACACTGGATTGATCTTACCTGCCTCTTCAGCCAGACTGGGAGCTGGGAGCAGGTGTGCACTGGCGATTCCCAGCCTGGAGACTCCCAGAGGATGAATGATTGCCCCACACCCTCCTGGGACTTCTCTGCTGTCAGAAGCCACGCCTGGGAATTAACCAACCAACCGTGCGGCCTTGGATTAGATGTGGCGTCGCAGAGGTAGGTCCCCCAATGCCTAACCAGACGCTGGCTGGCAACTTGCTCTCAGGCAGCTGAACAGGGTGGGGGCAGGTCTTCCCCAGAGCCCCTCCCCTCGCTGGGCGCTGGGCTGGGACCAAGCTGGAGCTGTTGGGAGGGGAGGGAGGCCGTGTGGAGGGCGCAGTAAGACGCTGGTCTTTGATCTGCTCGGGCTAGCTCCATCCCCATCCGTGCCCAGAGAAGGCTGGTGTGGGTTGCCCCTTGGGTCCCATCCTGATGGGCCTGGCCAAGAGCGAGCGAGCTTCACAGAACCTCTTAGCTAGGGGGCCCTAGCTTGAGCCCTCGCTTGAGATTTTCTGAAGTGAGGGGCGGGGGGTAAATCTTTAACTAGCCAGTCCTGGGCGGGCAGGAGCTTTTCCGGATGGATGGCTGCCTGGGCCGGGAGGGTGGGTGGGGGTGGTTAGGGTTTGTGTGGCCAGTCCGGGGGTGGTGGAGAAGGGAGGGCATCTGGGAGGAAAAGGAACGAGGCTCAGGCGGAGCCCACGTGTGCTCTGAGCAGGACATGGAGGAACGCGGGTCTCCTGACGGGTAAGCGAGCTTCAGGACGGTTGGGGAGCCCTGAACGCCCGTCCCAGCGGATCGCGCGGGGGCGGGGTGGGAGCGGGGGTTGAAGGGATAGGGACTCGCATTGCTACCACAGGGACCCCGCACGGAACCTGGAGCAAGGGCCCGAGGGACTGGAAACGCCCATTCAAGTGGTGCTCAGGTGGGTATAAAGTGGCTAGGAAGAACCCGGGGGAGGATGGGACCAATGGAGACATCAGGAGGGACCATTCGGCCTCCGCTTGGTTTCCAGGGTGCGTCCCATGAGCGCAGCCGAGCTGCGTCGAGGGGAGCAGAGTGCACTGCACTGCTCGGGGACCCGGACTGTTCAGGTGAGGAACCGGCACCCCCAAAAATCCCAATCCGGGGACGTCTGGCCTGCCAAGCATCCTTGCCCTAGACTCCCTCCTCCCCCAAACTGCCCAGCCCTCCCGGAGCGCCCTGCCCCTCCGGGCGCCCCGCCCCCCAAGCTGCCAGCCGTCTGGAGCGCCCCACCCCGGGCGCCCGCCCTTCCACGCACCGCCCCCCGGGTAGCTCCCCAGGTACCCCGCCCCCCACCGCCCCTCTCCAGGTGAGCCCTCCCGGCGGCGGCCCCGAGGTGGCCTTCCGCTTCGGCGCCGTGCTGGACGGGGCGCGCACGCAGGAGGAAGTGTTCCGGGCGTGCGGCATGCGGCGCCTGGGCGAGCTGGCCCTGCGCGGGTAAGTGTGCTGGGCGTCCGCACATGTAACCCCCAGCCCTGGCCGCGGCCTGGGTCCCATAGCACCCCTGCCGCCCTCAGCTTCTCCTGCACCGTCTTCACCTTTGGCCAGACCGGATCTGGAAAGACCTACACACTGACAGGACCTCCTCCCCAGGTGGGCCGTGCGCCAGCACTCCTCACCCCTCAGGTCCCTGCAAGTGATGGGCTCCATTTATTTCAGACTAGGAAAATGAGGGCCAGAGGAAAGAGACTTGCCCACTTTGGCCCCTTACTAGGCCTTAGTTTCATCCTCTGTAAATGGGAATGATTGTGTGGACAGTGATGATTAAATGAGATAATATATGAGACCTTGGCACGGTTCCTGGAGCGCAGTAAGTGCCCTAAAAAGAGGGTGGTTATCACTCTGCTGCTGCAGCTGCCCACCCAGCCTCGGGCTCAGCTGGCTTTGCCCCCAGGGGGAGAGGGTGCCCGTACCTCCCAGCCTGGCTGGCATCATGCAGAGGACCTTCGCCTGGCTGTTGGACCGCGTGCAACACCTGGGCTCCGCCATCACCCTACGCGTCTCCTACCTGGAGATCTACAATGAGCAGGTCAGGAGTGGAGGAGGAGGGCAGCCTCTGAGGAAGCCCGGCAGGGTCGGAGGCAGAAGAGGAGGTGGAGAGCCTTGTCTCGAAGGGCTGGAGCTGGATGGAACTCGGGTTCAAAGCGAGCCCTTCTCTGCCTCCTTCCACAGGTGCGGGACTTGCTGAGTGAGGGGTCTCCCCGGCCCCTCCCTGTTCGCTGGAGCAAGACCCAGGGCTTCTACGTAGACCAGCTGCGGGTGGTGGAAATCGGGGGCCTGGAGGCCCTGATGGAACTTCTGCAGACGGGTGAGGCCCCTTCTGGGGAGCGTTGGGATGCGGGTGCCCTCGCTGATTGGGGCCTGGGCCTAGGATGGAGCTGGGGCTTCAGGAGAACCAGCAAACCTGCAATTGAAAGACACAGCCCAAGGATGCGAGCCTCAGTCTCACCCTGTCCCCAGGGCTGGCCGACTGTGCCTTCCAAACTCCTTTTGGTCCCATGCCACTCCCCACCCTGCCACTTTCTTTGCCACCCTCAGGCTCCTCCCTGCCAACCCCTCCCCATGCTGCAAGCCACTTAGCTTTTGGCTCCAGACTCTCTTCCAGTGCGGTAAGGGTAAAGGTCATACCCCATAGGCCACCGCATATGGAGGAATGGCCGTACTCATTCCTCAGGTATTTATTGAGCAGCTCTCCTGTGGTGGCACTGCAAGGACTCTGGATTCCAGCCCCAGCATGGTGCTGCTCTCTCAGCTGATCTCTCTGCCACTGTTTCTCTCCCTCCTTCCACTTGACAACAGGGGAAATGTTTAGGAGACAGAATGTGCCCATCCCCCTGACACCTGACTGCTAGGGCAGACCTGCCCGGGACCAACACCACAGTGCTCCTCCCTCTGTGCCTTTGCCCTGCCACCCCTCTGCCCATGCCTTTGCTCCTTTCTCTTCATTTCGTAGCCTGGCACGTGCAGCTTCTGATGTTTCCCTCCAGGTCTCAGCCGAAGGAGGAGCTCCGCTCACACCCTCAACCAGGCCTCCAGCCGCAGCCACGCGCTGCTTACGCTCTACATCGGCCATCCTAGAGTGAGTGCCCAGTGCCACCCAGCAAGGGTTGCTGCTGCGTGTGTCCACCATCCTGGGCGTACTCGGGGAAGGAGTAGTGGGAACCCGTGGCCTTGTGACCCCACTGGGGATAGTCCCTCCCAAGTCCCCATCGAACCCTGGTGCCCCAGCCCCAGCTCCAGCAGATGCCTCCTGCGGAGGCCGGGGAGCACCCTGCTGGTGGGAAGCTGTGCTTTGTGGACCTGGCCGGCAGCGAGAAGGTGGCGGCCACAGGATCCCGGGGGGAGCTGATGCTTGAGGCCAACAGCATCAACCGCAGCCTGCTGGCCCTCGGTGAGACCTGGAGACAACACATCGGGTTCCTGCACCTCTGTGCCTGACCCATAGCTGACCACCGCAGGGCCCAGAGGCACTGTAGCGCATAGGTAACAGTGTAGATGACATGTCCTAACTCAGGAGGTAGGAGCAGCCTGCTGCAGAGTGTGACCTGTCAGAGACATTCGCCCTATCCCTCCTGCCCTTGGGAAGACTGAGGCCCAGTAAGACCGAGGTCCCAACCCGGATTATTAGACTGAGATCTGGAGATCTGTGTCATGCACTGGAGCTACTCCTGAGACTTCCGTCCATTCAGCCATTTGTTAGAAGTTTCCTAAGCCCCTGCTGAGTGCCAGGCCCTCTACTGGGCCCTGGGGATCAGGGTGGACAGGGAAAACTGCGCCGCCTAAGGATCCCGAGTCTGGTGGTGGAGACCAGTCAGAGAGGCTGGGAGATCATTTCGTGGATGTGTTTGGAGTCACCAGGATCTGGTGGATATCCCAGCCCTTCAGGGTTCCAGCAGGGTGACTGGGGTGAGTGCTGTAACCTTTCTGGGCCTTGCTGTCCCCACCCAGGTCACTGTATCTCCCTGCTACTGGACCCGCAGCGGAAGCAGAACCACATTCCTTTCCGGGACAGCAAGCTCACCAAGTTGCTGGCAGACTCATTGGGGGGCCGTGGGGTCACCCTCATGGTACCCAAGGGGCGGTGGCAGGGAGGGCATGGTCCTGAGGAAAGTGCTCCTCAGAGGAACACTCAGGGGGTGTCCCTCCCAGGTGGCCTGCGTGTCCCCCTCTGCCCAGTGCCTTCCCGAGACTCTCAGCACCCTGCGATACGCAAGCCGAGCTCAGCGGGTCACCACCCGGCCACAGGCCCCCAAGGTGAGCAGAGGGAGATGCAGGCAGAGGGACGGGAAGGGACCATGGTCTCCCGCAGTCAGGCTATCTTCAGAGCCTGAGCTGGCATCACAGTGGAAATCTGGGACTGCATCTGAGTTGGGATTTGGGTTGGAATTCTAGAAATGGTATAACCATGGTTGAGTAGAGGGGAGTCAAGGCCCCAGCCAAGGTCGATAGTCAGGGTTTGGGAAGGCCTAGAGTTGAGTCTAAGTTGGGGCAGGAGTCTGGGTTTAGCTGTGATCTTAGTTTGGATGATGGCTGAGTCTGAGTTGAGTTGGGGTCTGATACGGAGTCATTCTTGGGATCAGAATGTGGGCCAAGTTTGGGACAAAAGTGAGTTTGGGGTTAGACTTAGAACCAAACACAACAAGGATTGGGACCCTCCAGGGTGATGTGGTTCCAGATGGATGCAAGGCCGGCCCACGAAGCATGGGCTGGGTTTTAGGCACCCTTCACTACCACACCTGGCAGTTCTTGTGCAGCACACAGCTTGTGGAGCCGTGAAGGGCGGCCCGGGCCTCTTTCTTTGCAGTCCCCTGTGGCAAAGCAGCCCCCACATCTGGAGACCGAAAAGCTGCAGCTCCAAGAGGAAAACCATCGCCTACAGTTCCAGCTGGACCAAATGGACCCCAAGGGTATGAGCTCCCTGGGGGCAGAGGCGGGATGAGGATGGGTTCTGCGGCTCCTGTGGGTCCAGCCACCTCCCGCTTCCCCCAGCCTCAGGGCTCCATGGAGCAAGGAGGGCCTGGGCCCAGCAGAACCTCTGCGGCATGCTGCAGGAGTTCATGCTGGAGAACGAGAGGCTCAGGTAGGGCCCAGAGCAGAGCCCGGGGACTCTGTCCGCACCTGCCCCTCCAGGTGCTTGGGCCAAGGCGCCCCCACTTTCCTGCTCCCTGGCTCCCTGCTGCCCCTCCTGCCTCCTGGGGCTGGCACCCTGCTGCAGTGAGCGGGGGCCGACTGCTACCCCAACAGCCCTGACTCCGGTCGCCTCTTGGGGCGTGCTGTCCCTAGGAAGGAAGTGAGCCAGCTGCAGTGGAGTCGGGACCTGGCCTGGGGTGAGCAGCAGGTCTTGGCCCAGCAGGTCCGGAAGCTGGAGAGGTGAGCATGCCTCAGACAGAGGCTGCAGGCCAAGGGGGCGTCATGATGGGCGAGCATCTGACCTCAGGGTCCCGACTACCCAGCTCTGCGACCTGCTGCTAGTGTCACCTTGGGCCAGTTGTTTGACCCCCTCAATCCCTGGGCTTCCCCCTTCTGTAACATGGGGGTCCTGGTTAGTCCACTTTACGGGGCTCTTTAAAGCCTGGAGGGAAAGAGTTAGTTCGTGGCCCATGGAGAACAGGGCCAGGGCTGGCGCAGAGGAGGTGTTCCGGGGGTTGCTGTTGGAAAGGGGACCTGAAAACCAGCGGGGCCCCGGAAGCAGCAGGCACAGACTTACTCTTTTTTCCAGGCGCCTCCTCTCTGCCTGCTCCATTCGGCCCTGCCCCCCTGCTGCCCCTTCGTGTCCCTGCTTGATGCTGCCAGCTGCCGCCTGCCATGTGAGTCTCACCAGCCAACCTTGAGGGTGAGCGGCTGGGATGTCACAGAGCCACTGAGGCACCCTCTTGCAGGCACTGCCACCCCTAAATATGGGATTCTGCTCCTGCCCATGCTGCCACCTCTGCCCCCTGTGCCGAGCACCCTTGGCCCACTGGGTGTGCCCGCGGAGGGAGGGCCATCTGCCGCAGGTAGGAAGGGCCAAGGTGGGAGCAAGGGGAGCTGGGGATTTCATTTGAGGCCTAGCAACAGAAACTAGGGTTCCAGGCTACAAGATGGGGGGCCAAGGGTTGGCTAGGGCTCCCTCTGCCCAGAGTGTGGGATGCCGTCTCAGGAGTAGGCATTACAGGAGTCAAAGAGGAAGGCGACCAGCACCCCACCCCTGTATGCTGGCCTGATATTCTTGGTACCCTGTGGGGCAGACATGGGGGTGTAGCCAACAGCAGGGAAGCGGGATACGGAGAGCACAGACTGGGGTCACTGACTGTGGGCCTGGTCTTTTCCGCAGGTGCTGGACCCCAAAGCCCCGGGAGACATGCTTCTCTCTGCCCGGTCTCCACCCTGGGCACCTCCATGCAGCCCTGGTTCTCCCAAGTGCCCGAGAGAGAGTTGGGCCTGGCCCTGGGGCACTGGATCAGGGAGAAAAGAGCCTGGGGACACAGAGGGTCACCCGCTACCCCCACTGACCTGGCCCAGGAGCCACAGCAGCTGGATGCACACCACGGTGCTGGCAGAGACGCTGACCGGAGAGGAAGTGGTCCCCTCAGCTCCCCCGCTGCCTGTGGAGCCCCCAAACACACCACCCGTGTTGAGAGGTGAGCGAGGGACCAGAGGGCCCCTGGTAGGCTACAGGCTGCAGGCTTCCCATCTCTGAATAAGGGTGGGCTTAAGCAGTGTCTGTCTCTGCGATCTTTGCAGCTCCCTACTTTGAAATTCTCTTTTGGATGGATGGGGTGGTGGGAAGGGAGGCAGATGCCATCTGAGCCTCCTCCAGGTGGGCCATGATAGAGAGGGCTGGGAGTGCAGGCCTCAAGTCCCTCTGCTCCTCAGGTGGCACCAGGGTTGCAAACCTGGCCCAGAGGCTGGAGGCCCTCAGACACCAGATCAGCAGCTCCCTGCGACTCAGCCAGAGCCAGCCACCGCCCAGCGAGGGCACTGGGAGCCCAGGCCAGCAAGTCCTCCCTCCCCACTGAAGACGCAGGGGACCTGGGGGCCACGTGTGCCCTGGGCTGCTCTGGCCTCTTGCCTTCACCCCACCATGTGGGAAGGGGTTGGCCACCGCTGCTTACCCTGTGGCTGTGCTGGGCAGAGGATGCCTCTGAGCCCTGGGGACCTGGGTTGGGTGCTGTTTGGGGGAGAAAGGGTGGGCCTGTCCCATACTGAAGAACTAAGACTGCAGAAAGCAAGTAGCAGGTGGTGGAATACATGAATAAAGAGAGATGTCAGCTCCAATTCTGGGGTGCCCGTTGCCTCCCCACAGGGAAATCCAAGAAGGGAGGGGACCTTTGAGAGGGTCTGGAGAGAAGCACAGGTGTGTGGCCCCTTCTGATCTGTGGTGTCCTAGGCCCCCATCTCCTTCCATGCATTAGACAAGTTTTAATTGAGCCGCTATGATGTGCCACCGGTAGGCATGGCATCAGGCAGGGGTGGGGTCGGGTGGTAAGCAACTCAGTGAAGGAGTCAGGTGGCACTAATTTGGCCTGAGCTGGGGCGGGTGAGTGGTCATGGGGCCCTTGCACTCTGTGCCAGCCAAGTGTGTCATGGTGGGCCTGTGATGGGACCCAGGAAAGCCCTGCACTATCCCAGACTCATTTCTGGTCTTCAGTCCCTTAAATGAGAGGACACAGCTCTGGTCCCATCGAGTTCTAGTGAGGGTCAAGGATGTGTGGCTCATCTTGATCCTTGGAGTGAGTCCCCAGCAGAATGATCATGGAGCAGCCCAGGGACAAGAGAAACCGGAAAGGCAGAGGGAGGACCTCACGAGAGAAAGCCACAAGGCCAATGTGACTCTCCCAGCTATAGTTGGGGAAACTGAGACCCATGATTCATTTATTTGTTGGTTCATTCATTCAACAACATCCCTGGCTCGGACTTCACATCAGGCTCTAAGGAGCAGATGAGACCCCGCAAGAGACAAGGTGGCTTTGCCCAGGGAACACATGGACTGGTGGGGACAAGCAGATATTCACAAGTTCACCAGTGACATTTACAAGCGCTTTGATGCGGGGAGGCACAAGGTGGGGGTCACCCTCGCAGAAACTGTGGAAGGGTCAGGGAGGCCCCAAGGAAGCCGTGCAAGCTGGGAGGCAGGCAGCAGTCCGCCCAGGGACGGTGGATGGGCGGCAAGGCAAAGGCCCAGACACCGCTAAGGTTCCCAGCTCTTCGGGTCCAGGAATTGCAAGCCTTTGATGGCCCCGTCAAGTTTGGGCTTGTGTCCAGGGCAGAGGGGAGCCATGGAGAGCTTTCCAGGAGTCACCGGCTTAGGTTTGTGTTTAGATCATGCTGGGCACATGAGTGGAGGGACTCAAGGGTGAGCTGCTGTGGAGGACCAGTGCAGAGACAAGAGAGAGGGGACCCCTCAGCTAGGAGTTTCTGAACCAGGCTGTCCAAGTCCCCAGGCAGGCCAGCTGCCACCACAGCTACAGGAGGAGGAGCAGGTCACCCAGCCAGGAGCTGCTTGGGGACTGTGGGGGAGCCCAGAGATGCTGCAGGGAGACGGAGACACAGCCATTGTGTGGCATCTTCCCATCTCTGGAGCAGGGTGGGCCTGGCCTGAGGATACCAGGACCTGTTTCCCCTCCACACCCCTCAGTGCAAGACCAAGAAGGACTTGGTGCTGTCTCGCCAAGCATTCTGCAAAGTAGCCTTAGGGATACCTCCAAATCACGCAGCTAAGACCAACTGTGTCGGCCCAGGCCAGAGCCCTCAGGGATCAGGTATTGGGAAGCACGACTTGTGGCAGGGCATTGGGGTGCCCAGCAGTGAGCAGGGAATTCACAGAAGGCCAGGGAGGGAGAGGGCAATGCCAGGGACAGGCAGGTGGACCCTGCAGAGCGGGATGCAGTTAAGTCCACAGACCAAGCCACACACATTCCAGGCCTGGAATCATCCCTTATCCACAAGTGAGCCTGGGCAAGCGACTTAACTGCTCTGAGCCTGACCTCTCATGTTTGGAGGGGCGCCTTATCCGGTTCCTTTACAGAGCTGTCATGGGGATGAAACACTCTGATATTCAGAAAGCATCTTGAATGAGGCTTGGCCTGTTGCAGAATTTAGCCAAAAGCAAATTTTAGTGAACATGACAATTTGATGGAATCAACAGTGTAGACTTAAAACATGTGCTCGTTAAGCAAATATCCATCGAGAGCCTACTGTGGGCTAGCACTGAGCAGGGTGTAAGTCTGGTTCCGCTGTGGCGCACAGACAATACACAAGAACAGCAAAACCCGTGCAGGTAGGATGGAGATAAACACCGTGGAGTATGAAGAGCAGGGCGCTCGAGCTCTGCCTGGGCCGGGGGACAGTTCTAAACATGGGTTCTGGAAAGGTCTCTGGAGGCAGCTTTTGTGCAGAGCCCTGGAGGCGGGGGGAGCCCAGTTTACACCATCATGTCCCTTTTGGTAATGCAGGGACACTGCATCAGTTTGGGAGACACTGCAGGTTCCTGCACAGGCGCCTCCCACTCCCCAGAAGACTTATCTTGCTGCCTCTGGCCCTGCTTGCTGGGAGGTCCACAGCCTCAGACAGGGGAGGGCGACGGCACGGAGCGTGAGAGTTTTCCTGAGCTGCAGTGGGAAGATGGATGGGGACCACCCAGGGGCCTTGGCCTCAGCTGGTTCATTCAAGTTTGAATGGGTCCCGACGGCCCTGGAGCCAGCTCCATCCTTCAGCTCAGCAGAATCCCTGCTTCCTTTCCTGACAGAGATACAGGACTCATAGGCATTAGCCTCCACTGGCCTGTCTCAGGCGCCATTTGCACAACTGTCAGTCAACACCACCTTTTAGGACCGCCCCTTTTCTAGGTCCCAGAATCCAAGGGTATTCCACAGAACTCCAGAACCAGGTAAAGACTTTTGGGGCAGGAGGTCCATTCAGCCTCTGAGAACCTGCCTCCTGAGGAGGGTGCTTCTGGAACCCCAAAAGCCACAGCCCTCCTGCAGATTGCTGAAATGTGGGTGCCATGGTTTGGCTCTCAACACTGCCAGACTTGAAAGACTCTGGTACCTTAGAACACTGGAATGAGAGAAGCTCTTGGAAATGCTGAAGCATTAGGAATGTCCCAGAATTCCAAATGCCTAGATGTCTCTGGAATTGTAAAACATCATCTAGAAGTTGGAAGGGGTCGTCTGGAATCTTCAGCAGAATGTGAGGGTGTGCTGAGGAGGGGACATTCCCAGACTTTGGAAGGCCACCCCTGAGTTTCTAGAATGCTGGGAAACCTCAAGAGACCTGGATGTCTAGCGCTCGAGTTGAGTTCTCTAGACCCTTGGGGACTCCAGCTTTTAGCCTTTGCAGAGTAGGGACACGACAAAAAGCATGTGCTAGGTCAGCACTCCTGGGATGCTGTGTTTACAAGACTATGAGCAGTCACCAGAGGCCAACCCCCAGAAGGTCCCCAAGAGTTGGGGTTGACATGAGTTTGTGAAAACCCTACTTCCTTGAACATTTCGCTGCTCCAGCCCTCCCAGCCTTCTCTCCCCACCCCCAGCATGCTTTGTTTTCTCTCTGGGTCTTTCTCCCCATTGCCTAATGACACATTTGCTCCAAATTCATATTTAATTCTAGCCCCTTAGTTTGTGGGATATTTTGTGTCCCCTGAAATGTCTTTTTCCATTTTCATCTTCTTGTTGAGGTTTCAAGGACTCATCTGCCTTTGTTTTTAAGCAAACAGTGGCAGGCAAGATTGAGCAAGTAGGCAAGGCCTTTCCTTGAAGCAGGAGCAGCAGCAACTGGAACTTGTAGACAAGTCAGTGCTGTGGCTGGAGACCAGGACTGGAGGCAGGAGACACGGGTTCTAATCCTGCTGCACCACAGACCTGCTGGGTGAGTAGCATCACTGAAGCCCACCTTGGCCACCCGGCAAGGATGAGCTTTGACAGTGGGGCAGAGCCATCTTCCTCAAGAACCTCCATTCAGCTCTGGCCCTGTCATTTCTCATTCATCACGCGATGACAAGCCCCTGGTTACAGACGAGGTCTGCCTTCACTGGGTGTGCATGACACCAGCCCGACCCTGAGCCACAGCCAGGCAGGGAAAAAGGACAAGCAAAGCGACAATTACCGCTTGATAGAAATACTCACAAAGAGCAGCAATTAGCAAGTTTATCTGGTGCCAAGCACTAGCCATGTGTTAACTCGTTTATTTCTCGCAATGACCTATGAAGTGGGTAGTGTTAATGTTTTCATTTTGCATGAAGAACCAAGGCGAGAGGTTTGCGAACTTGCCTTTGGCTGCACAGCTGGGAGGCCACAGAAGTGGGATTTGCCCTGGAGTACTCTGGCTCCCGAGAAAGGGCTCTCAATCCCCACCCAGGTGCCACCCAGTGGAACCCCAGGGGCGACAGGCAGAAGAACAGAGCGGCTTCCCTGGACTCCGGAACCCCCGAGCACAGTAGGGGCACCTCCACCGAAGGCCGCCACATCCCACCAGGCCAGCTCATGCAGAGGCACTTGGATAAAGCAGAGATGTCCTGAGCGCTCCCGCCACAGAGGAAGTTTTGCCACCGCAAAGACAAAGGGATTCTTTACAAATCGCCCAGGGAAGCAGGACTCTGCAGCCTGAGCTGGAACCTGGAGGATCAGAAGCAGAACCTCTGTGTCCAGCCCTTGTCTGGAGGGCAGAACCCGGCAGATTCCATCCCTCACTTGATCTCCATCTGCACAGCTCTGGGGTCCTGGATAAAGTAGTTAACCTCTTTGAACCTTTGAACCTCAGTTTCTTTTTCCATAAAGTGGGCATAAAATTGGTTTATCTTAAGAACTAAATGCATACAGCGGATAATACAAGGACTAAAAATGAGATCTTTAAAACTTTAAAAACAGAACCTGGCACATGGCCAGTGCTAAATACTTGTTAGTTGTTATCACTATTATTACTAAAGGATGCTCTCAATACAAACATCCTGTCATTCCTGTAGCTGATGGGGAGGAATAGTGTCAATATCTGGAGTCTTACTATTACAGACCCATGGACTTGTTGACTTTGGCTCTCTTCTGGCCCCTTCCTACAGAGTGACCCTTCTCCCACGATTTTTCCAGAGACAGCGGTGGCCAGTCGGGCAGGAACCAGGGAAGAGTCCTTGCTGCCCTTCCAGGACAACCTGATCAGGAGAAAGTCATTTCTCTTTACTGAAGAAAGCATGGTGGGATTTTCCTAAAATCCCAGCTTGCCTCGTGGTTTCAGCAAAGAGCAATTTTAGCCTTTTCAATGTGTTGGGTTGTATCCACTTGATCAGCCAGGAGCCAGGGCAGGAGGTCCTACTGCAGTGGACAGATGAAGCCAGGCTGTAGCGAACAGGAATAGGCCGGTGTCTCCTCTCTGGCCCTAATCAAGGACTTTGGAAGGTCCTTTGGGAGCCCTTTCCTCACGGTGCACAGAAAGACAGATCCTGGGCTTCAAGTTCTGCCCCTAGGCAGCTAGATCACCGGGACATCTAAACTCCAAAGAATGTGCCACTCTCTGAGCTTCTTCTCCAGCGTCAGCCGCCGGCTCCCACAGTCAGGAACCCAGATGGGCAGTATCTCAGGGCACACTGACTAAGCTAAGCTCTCTCCAAGCAGCAAGAGCAGGGCGTGCTTCTTATCGTGTAGTCTCACGTAGCTATGAGCCCTGACTAACACCATCTAACAGACGATGTGAAGTTACTTATTAAAATCAAACAGCCAGCAAGACGTTGCAGCCATGATTGGACCCCAAGAGTCTGCCGCTCTAAAGATCTGCTGCTTAACCACGTGGCTCCCGGCCTAGCACACATACAAACCCAAAGCCAAGGGCCCAAGACAGGACTCTTTGCTTTTTAGATTGTGCCCTTGAGTAGCCCAGTCACGCTACCATTTTCTCCTCATTCACTGTCAGTATTAAAGGACTCTGGGCATGTTGATTCCCATCTCTCCGTCTCCCTCAGCCATCTTCTCGGGCAGCCCTTCTGGGGTCTGACCTCAATTCTCCCTCTGGATCTAGGTCAAGCAGTTTTGTTTACTGATATACCCAGCACAGTGCTGGACCCCAAGGAAGGAGAGAGGCCTGCAATTGGTACGGCAGACACCAGGCACACTTGTGGCTGAAGAAAGGAGAAACAGACCCACATAAGCCTCCTTCCTGCCATGAAAAGGCCCAGGAAGGGAGACACTTCAACTCCAGGTGTCCCAGAGAATATGGTCAAGAGGTCCCAGTGGGCATCAAGGGGCAGGGCCTGGGACAGGCTAGCAGGGCACCTCGGGTGTCGGGGAGACCCATCTGGGGTGGCGTGGCCGCCCACTGACTGGTTAACCTCCAGCACTGATCACCAGAGCTCTTAGCCTCAGTTTCCCTATCTGTAAAATAAGGCTACAAGCCAAGTAAGCCCCTTCATAAAAGATTCAGGGAGATGTGCCTGCAGAGTGCTCAGCAGAGGACGTGACAGATGTAAGGACTGAATAAAGTGATGATTCGGGTCACAGTGGCTTTTGAAACCTATAGCAATGGCACCCAGTTCTGGAATCCCCCAGGGACCTATTATTTTTACACCAAGCCTCAAACTCTCCAGCTGGGGTGGGGATGGGGAAGGCGGAGCCTGAATGTTTGCACTCACCAGGGGGCTGTGAGCTGGCTTGAGGTAGGAAAGGCTGCGCTCTCGCTCTCGTTCTTTGAGGGGTCTTTGCTCCAGGCCCTCAGGCTCGTCTCAATAGAACAGCTGTGAGCACAAACCCTGCGTCTTCGTCAAAGCTCTCTGCTGGCCTCTAGTGGACACAGCTGCTGGCGGCTTTCTGCTGCGATCGCAGCCGCACAGGGATCCCGTGCCTTCCCTTAGTGCTCACACGTGTCCATCATTCAGTCCTCATTTCCGCCATGTCAGGTGAGGTCTGATGTAGAAGCTGAGGCCAGTGAGGGAAAGTCTGCCCCGTGGTCACCAGCAAGTTATGAGGATTGAGGCTCGAGTCTCTAGGTGACCTTGCCCTTCAGAACAGGGGCGGGGGAAAGAGTGACAGGGCTGAGGAATGACCAGGCAGGGAGAGCACCCCTCTCTCTCACATCACTGGTCCTGGGTCCCGGGTGCCATCCACCTCCAGCTTGCCTTGGTGGCCCTGAAGGGACAGGCTGTGGCAGGAACGGAGCAGGGCCGGCATCTAAGGCAAGAACTCCAGGTCCAGAAGGCAGGTCGCCCTGCCACATTCGTCCACCGCAAGAGGAGACCTGGCCCCGCGCTCTGGTCTGCGTCCCGCCCGGCGTCCTAGCGGTCCTGGTTGTCCGGCCGCCTGCCCCAGTGGGTGGCCCTTCTCTTTCTGGAGCCCGCGAGGGAGCTGATCTGAATCTCACTTCCTAAAACCCTCCAGCACCCACCGTGCAGGCCGAGTGAGGAACGAGCCTGCCACCTCTGCAGCTCGCCTTGGCAACCCCCTCTGCTTCAAGCTCCACACCTGTGGATTTGTTGTTGCTGTTGCTGTTTCCGGTTTTTTGAGGCAGGGTCTCACTGAGTGGCCCAAGCCAGACTTGAATTCACACTCTTCCTGCCTCAGCCTTCCGATGCTAGGATTAGACCTGTGCACTGCTATGCCTGACCCTACAGATTTTTTTTTTTTTGTGGTACTGGCATCGAACCCAGGGCCTTTGCACTGAACTATACCCCCAGCCCTTTTTACTTTGAGACCGGCTGTCACTAAGTCACAAAGTTGCCCAAATTGGGCCCAAACTTTCGATCCTCCTTTCTCAGCTTCCTAGTCAGAGTGCTGGGAGTGCAGAAATACACTGCCACACCCAGCTTGGATTTTTAAATTTATTTTTGCATCACCAGTGCACTTCTCTATCTGTTTTCCTCCAAGACTTTGGCGAGTGCTGTTCTCTGTGCGTGAAACCCTCCTTCCCCACAGCAGTCTTGCTAACTCCCACTCTTCAGGTTTGAGTCCCTTCCCTGCCTCTGTTTCCCCCTCATGTGGTGACCATCTCCTCCTCACTCAACGGCCTCCCTGATCATATCTCAAGCCAGCACCCGGAGGCCCACCATGTTTCCTGTCCTGTCCTCATTGTCAGGCGCAGAGAGTGAATGTGGTAACAGAGTAAGTGAGCTAATGAATTAGTAATGGGGACAAAGTCTGGATGGAAGTCAGGCCTGCCTGGCCCCCAAGTGGGCCACCAGCTGGGTGACCTTGAACGAGACCCATTCCCCCGCTGAACCCTGTGGGTTTCCCATGGTTCTGGAGCCTCTTGGGGCCTCCTGGGTGGGACGGCCCTCCCCCACCTTGAAACGGTTCTGGGCACTGGCCACTTCCTGTGGACTCTTGGACCAGGGTCCTCCCTCCCAGATGGCCAGGAAGAGATGAAGGGCCGCCCCCGGGCACATCCGCCCTGGCATCCTCAGACCCAGGGTTAATTTTTACACAGCAGCTCAAAGTCCAGATGGCCTTGGCAGCACTTTCCCACTCTGTTTGCTCGTTTGCTCGGGTTAATGATCTCGAGAGCACAAACATCCCTACCCGCGGGCAGGTGCGGGCCTGCGCTGGATGCTCAGCCCCGGGCCACCATCGGAGCTGGTTCACGCCTGTGCACCTTGGCTTCCCAGCAGGATGGTGCAGTGGACAACCGTGACCCTGCAGCCCCACAGGGAAGCTCAGGCATAGGGCTCGGTACCCAGGGAAGGCGGTAGGTATTTCACACAGCACCAGGACAGAGTCTCACTTGACCTCTGGGACTGTTATCTTCAGTGTACAGATTAGGAAAGAGGGCAGGAAAGTCATTCCTAACTCACACAGAACACAAAAAAGGCGGGGTTTCTGGATTCCAGTTCTTACTTCAGACCACCTTTCTGCTATCACCACTAACCAAACCATAAAAGATTGAGAAAACTCGTGAACACAAGGGATAATTGTCCCAGAAAGCCAAACCTAGACAGATACTGTATTGCATGTGTATCAGGGCTTTGAGCTTCCTGGCAGCCAAAGAAAAAAGGGAAATGCAATCATTGGCTGCACTATTATGGAGCAAAGAAAGGACGTGCACTTATGAATAGAGACACACTTGTTCAGATATTGGTGAAGAGAGTGCAACAACTTGATCTTACTTGTTCACACGCTGACTATGTAAGGGACCCCTCAATTCTCACATGGCAGGGACCTTGTTCTTGGACCCATCTTATGAAAGGGACATCACAGCTCTGACAGGCAGCTCCAATGTGGATGGAATGTTCCCTTCCAGGATCCAGGAGGACAGAAGAACAGCAGCTTTAACCTCTGGAGGAGAAAATGTCTTCAAGGTACTACAGTATCTCTGGAGTTTGAGCTCTGCAGACAGACACATCTGGGTTTTTAAAGATCCTGTTTAAAATTTTAAACCTAACGACTAATATATTTGTTTCCTAGGGTGGCTCTAACAAGGGACCACAAGCCAGACAGCTTAAAATAACAGAAATGGTGGGAGTGATGGGGCACACCTGTGATCCTAGTACTGGGAAGGCTGAGGCAGGAGGATCACAGATGTGAGGCCAGCTGGGAAACTTAGAGACTTAGCAATAGCAAGATCCTGTCCTAAAATAAAATAAAAACGGCTGGAGCTGTTACCTATGTTACTTATGGATAGAGCACTTGCATAGCAAGTGTGAGACCCGGGGTTCAACTCCCAGTACCACACACACACAGTCACAGTGATGGAAGCCAGAAGTCCACAACCCAGTCGCCGGCAGAGCCTGGATCCCTCTGGGAGCTCAGGAAAGAAGCCCCTGGCCAGCTTCCGGTGACTTCCATGAGCCTCAGCAGCTGGACCTATGGCTGCGTCCCTCCAATCTCTGCCCCACCTGCATGTGGCCATTGTCCCTGCATGTGCCTCTCTCTGGGTCTCTGATAAAGACGCTGGATTCAGGACCCACAACCATTCCATACACCCTCATCCTAACTAATCCCGCCTGCCATGAGGTCGCATCCTGTGGTACAGGTGGGCATGAACTTCGCAGGGGACGCTAATCAACCTACCACAGACACTGTAGTGCCAGGATCCTGCTAGGGCATCACCAGTGCTGATGCCACCATCCTTCCCCAGTACCAGGAACCAGGACTGTGGTCTCCATTTACAGATGCAGAAATCGAGGCACCGAGAGGTAGAGTGACTTGCCCAAGGCCACATGGTAGCAGGAGTCCCACCGGCAGCTGCTGGACCCTGAGTCCCCCCTCTCAATCACTGACAAATGCTCCCCTTCCCAGCACCCCACATCCCTGCTGGGGGACCCTGGCCAGGCACGCCACTTCTTGGAGACTCTGTCTGTAAGGGGAAATAGCACCCCATTCCGGAGGCGGTCTGGAGTTGGATGCAATCTTGTGACCTGTGAAGACGCCTGGGGCAAAACCTGCATGTAGCAGGTGCTGAGGGAGTGGATACTGTTACATCACCCCACCACTGCCACCATCACCATCATCTTCATGGCTACTGTGATCTCCAGAGGCCCCCTAAGGTCAGGGGTCAGAGAATGAATGTCGGGGGCAGGATGCCTGAGTCTTGGCTCTGCCACAGACCTCCCTGGTGGCTGGTAAGTCACTTCCAGTCCCCAGGCCTCCGTTTCCTCCTGTGAGAAATGGGGCCACTCAGGCTCGAACCGCTGGTGCTCGGGTGTGAGGTCCAGGTGCAGGAGCGGCCAGGTGCTGCCTGTCTTCCCCAGGAGACAGGACATGGCAAGGACCCTTTCTGGGGGCTTGGCTCTTCTGAGTCAGCCACCCTGGCCTCCGGGCTTCAGGGATCGGCCCGGACCAGGCCACAGGGTCGATCTGAGCGGCCTCCCGACTCTGATTGGTCCTGGCTGAGCAGAGCAAACACTAAGGTCACCTACAAGCTTTGGGCCCTGTTCCTCACCTCAGTTCACAGTTGCCCCTGGCAGGGAGGTGCTGGCTCCTGTGTCCCCGGTCTGAGTGGTGATTCGCCAGGGACAGAAGAGCCTGGAGCCATGCAGGCTGCCGGGGTTCTGCTCCTACTGCTGACCACCTGCCTGGCCGTGAGCGCCAATCCTGTGCCGACGCCGCCAGATGACATTCAAGTGCAGGAGAACTTCGACGAGTCCCGGGTAAGGCCGACCTCCCCGTGGGTGGCTGAGGGCTGGTGTGTCTAAGACCTTGGGCCTAGCTGGGCAAGTCCTGCCTGTCTTGGCATCTCTGTCCCCGTGGCTGGACTGCACAGCTCAGTCCCACAGGAATTCTGGGGTTCTTTGAAGCTACAACTTTCTGCCACTCATCTGTGGGACCCTCTCCTCTGACATTCTGTGAGCCAAAGTCCCTCACACTCTGTCTGTCCTCACGGGCTCCAGGGAAATCTGTCCTCCAATGAGAACCCGCCTCAGAGAAGGCTTCGTCCTCTCTGCTGCTGGCCCGGCAGCCCTCTCGGGGCACAGTGTTTAGTGAGTCTTGAGACCCTCCTGCTCCCAGCCTCCATCCTTTAGTGATCTGGCCCTGCCTGCACCATCTTTCTGTTAACCCGTCCTGGTCCCCAGCCTCACGCGGACAGAAACCCGGGGTGACACGGGGCAATCGTGTGCCCATGACCTTCAGCCTGGGCACGAGTGATCATGGGACCAGGAGAAGCAGGACAGAGGTTGACTGAGGGTGGAGAGATCAAGAGCCATAGGTCAAGGAAGTGTCCTGGCCCCAGGGTGGGACCAGGCAATGTGTGCACGTGTGCATGCAGGCGAGTGCATGCGTGTGAGTGTACATGTGTGTGTCTGTGGTCCTCAAGCTATCTGCAACCCCAGTTCTGCCCCGAATGGCACAGTGACCTTGAGCAGGACCTTGCCCACCCGCAGCTCAGTCTCCAACTGTGTGACAGAGTCCTGACCCCTTCTCAAGGTGGCAAGAGCAGATTTGCTTCTCCTTCGGAACGAGGAGAGGGATGGGCCATGGGAGCAGGGCCTTCCCAGGTACAGCCGCAGTGCCCCCTTCCGCCACCAACGGCCGCCTCGCCAGGTGGCAGGCTCCCTGTCTCTGCGGAAGTGAAAGGCAGGACTCCAGCTCCTGGGGAGCAGTGGTTGGTGACTGCGGAGCATGGGGTTTGCCCCCTGCCTCCATCTCGAGGGAGCACGCCCATCTGTGGGGCAGACAGGACTCTGGCTCACTGTAATTTTCTGAGCTTGCCGGTACCCTCAGCCCCACCATTCGCCATAGACATCAGCGGTCAGGCATGCTGACACCCACCTGTAATCCCTGCTGTTTTGGAGGCTGAGGCAGGAAGAGCACAAGTTCAAGGCCAGTATGGGCCACTTGGTGAAACCCTCTCTCCAAATGATAATAAATAAATAAGTGGCTGGGGATGTAGCCCGGGGCAGAGTACTCCTGGGTTCAATCCTCAGTGCTGTTTAAAAAAAATGGTGGCTGCTGAACTTTTTGGTCAGAACAATGTCAGCCGAGTCTTCTTTGAGGTCTGAGGCCAATCCAGACCTAGAGCTGGTGACTGCCTCCTAGATCTACGGGAAGTGGTTCAACCTGGCTGTGGGCTCCACGTGCCCATGGCTGAAGAAGATCAAGGACAAGCTGAGTGTGAGCACCATGGTGCTGGCCAAGGGGGCCACGGAGGCACAGATCAGCACGACCCACACCCACTGGCGGTGAGTAGGGCAGAAGAGGGACTGGGACCCCCACACGCCGCCTCGTCCTGGAGGGTGATGGGACCTGGCCTCTGAGCTCTCGGTGCCTGCTCCACTGCCCCAGGAGGGCGCTCTCTCCTGGTCCTGTCTACACCACATGCACCCAACACTGTTTTGTGACCTGCCCCAGATGTGTTCCCTCTTATGTAAAATGGGGGCGTTCCGGCTGGTGTGGGCATTAAGCAGGGTATTTGGAGACGTTACTTCCAAATATAAAAAAGGAAAAAAAAAAAAGAAAACCAGAGTTCTGCAGTGGGCTTGGGTGTCAGGACCATGGTCTCTATCGCAAATGACCTTCTTTCTGGTTTGGTCCGTCCAGGAGGGGCATGTGCGAGGAGACCGCGGGGATTTACGAGAAAACAGACACGGCCGGGAAGTTCCTCTACCACAAATCCAGTATGTGGGGAAGGAGACCCACCCTCCACTCCTGTGCTCAGAAGCAGTTTGGTGTCCTCAATCCACTTGCTGTCTGTCCCTGTTTCTTCCCATTTAGTTGAGATGTGACCTGCCCTTCTCCAGGTGCCTCCTCCTTCTCCTCTGCCTCCTCTCTCTTCCTCTCTCTTCCCTCTCATGAACTCATCCAGAACAGGGCACTGTGCTGAATGCCCAAGGACATCAAGGTTCCCTGAGTCTTCTGGTCTTGTGGTGCCCGGTGCTAAGTGACAAAGACTTGGGCACACAATTAGTCACTGAATATACTCTTGTCCAACAACTGTGTTATGGCTGACTATATAAAGTTTGGACGGACGGATGGATGGATAGACAGATAAATACCTGAGTGAATGAACAAACAGTGAGTATGTGTATAGTAAGTCCCCGACATATGAATGAACTCCATTCTGAGAGAAGTGTTCATAAGCCAGGTTAGTAAGCTGACAGAGTAAATCTTATAGGGTAGAGCTGTGGAAGTCTGCGGCTGAGTTCATAAGCTGGGGACTTGCTGTGTGGGTGGTAGATAAATGAGATAGCTAATAGACAAATTGATGGAGTGACAGAGGAAAGAAGGAAGAAAAGAGGGAAAGAGGAACACAAAGAAGGAAGGAAGGAAAAAAGGAATGATTTAGAGAGGAGTGATGGGGTGACAGTGGGTGAATTAACGGTGAATATACGGTGGATAGAGCGGGAGACTGAAGATGGGTAAACTGACAAATACACAGAAGGGACGGGTGGCTGGATGAATGGGTCTTGATGTGTGAGTGAGTGGGTAACGGATCTCCCGGTAGAACTTTCTGACCACAAATCTTGCCTTCATCTCTACGCAGAATGGAATGTAACCATGGAGTCTTACGTGGTCCACACCAACTATGATGAGTATGCCATTGTTCTGACCAAAAAGTTCAGCCGTCACCATGGACCCACCATCACTGCCAAGCTGTATGGTAAAGGCCAATAGCAAGATGAGCCCATTGAAATTGTGGGTGGGAGGAAACAATTGATTTCTGGATGGTAGGGTGGGGAAGAGTGAGGTGTTTTGCTTTATTCCTTCTGACAAAACTCCAGTTAGGGGAAGAGGCAAGCGTTTACATTCCCTCGAGGAGGCAGGTAGAGCTTGGTCTCCAGTTTGACATAAATCCTCTTCATTTAATCTCCAAAATTGATTCCAGGGCCTCCAGCCCTTGCAAGAGCCAACGGAAAGAGGCCTGGGTGGGGACTCAGGACATATGGGAGGAGTCCTTTATGGGAGCCAAGGAGGGACCTCTTCCTGTTTGGGAGCCCATCTTCCCATAAGCATACTGAAGAGACTGAAGAGGGCAATAATTTTCAAACTTGACCTAAAGAAAAATCTCCAGGCCAGATTGTCTTGGCCTGGCCAAGCCCGGTGCCTGATGGCTTTCAGTGTCTCCTCTGCATCCTACTTTTAGGGCGAGAGCCGCAGCTGAGGGATGGTCTCCTGCAGGAGTTCAGGGAGATGGCCCTGGGTGTGGGCATCCCCGAGGACTCCGTCTTCACAATGGTCAACAGAGGTAAACGGTGTCCCCTACCCCACCTTGGATTTCTGTTCCCTTCTCCTCCTTCATGGCCAACCCCGGCCCCTGTGTCTTTCCTATAACCCTCAGCGTCAAACAGGGACTACAGTCCCCTCCCGCTTTACAGAGAATCAGAGAGCATGGATTGGCTGGAAGCCTCACAGCACACTGCTGGCAAAGCTGGCGCCAGAACCAATTCCGTGTGCCTTTGATGGCCATTTGTCTCAGTAGGGCCACATCTAGAATCCATAGGAACCTCTTAGGAGGCCACTGAGTACTGGAATTGGACATGGGCTCTGGAGCCAGAGATTCTGGATTCTAATGTATGTGGCTTCTGGCCAGTCAACGTCAACCTCTCTGAGCCTCATTTTCCTCATCTGTAAGATGGGGATAATAATGGCTGTCTTATCTGCTGTAGTGAGGAATCGATGAGATAAAGCCATTAAGTACAATTGTACTGTGCCTAGTAAGTACTTAATAAATATTAGCTATTGCTGTACTTGTGGTCATGTTGATGAGATGCAGGTGGAGAGGGGTGGGTGGGCAGGTGGTGATGATGGTGCAGCCACCAGCCTGCTGCTTTTCCAATGACCGACCTTGAGCAAGTGAAGTGGGCTGGCCCATTCTTGAAGTGGACGGCACCTGGTATCATAAAAGAAATCTAGGTCCAGGTTACCCCCAAGCCAGGTCCTCTTGTTCACGCCTGTCTACTGTCCTCTGACCTAGGAGAATGTGTCCCAGGGGAGCAGACATCACAGACCACGCCAGCCCCGGTGAGTACCTCTTCCCCAAAACAGTCCCCGCCCGCCCTGTCTCAAGCACTCTCACACTTGGCTGTTTGTGGCCTTGCTCAGGTCCTGCCACGGTAGGGACAGACCACTGAGGGCCATGTAGGACATGAGCTCTGAGGTCAGACCCACCGAGGCGCAATCTTGATTCTGCTGCACGGCCGGGTACTGCCCTATCTGGACCTCACGTTTCTCATCTGTGAAATGGAATAATAATCGCGCTTACCTTCTGTCCTCGTGCTGGACTCCAGAAGCATATGGGAAAAGCTCTTAACATAGTGCTTGAAAGTGCCTAAAAGAAGTAAAACACAAATATGAAGTGACAATATTTCATAATGAATAATGATACTCAATACATGAAGCTAAAATCAATCGATTCCTCTTAAAACCTGAAAACAAGCAACTCCTCAAACCAGCGCCTCTCCCCCTCAGCAGCCTCCTGACCTTATTCCTCCCATTTATTTCTCTGCCTTTTGTCATGCTGACTAAGCTTTCTTCATTCTTCTTTCTTTGATTACAGCATTTGGAAGTTACGTATCCTAATTTATTCTACTGATGTGTGTATCTATATGTTTACTTAAAAACGTATTCTTGCAAATTAAAAGAATAAGATTAGACAAGAATGTCATTCTGGCATAGAATTGACGCTGTTAACGTATTACATATTTCTTTCATTTTGGGGGGCAGTGCTGGGGATTGAACTCACGGCCTTGCACTTACTAGGCAAGCTCTCTACCACTGAGCTAAATCCCCGACCGCCCCCATATTACATATAGACTATTTTTTTTTAAGAAAAAATACTCCTGATTTTATAAAACTCATATATGCTCCTTATAAAGAATTAAGCCAAGGCAGAAAATCTCAAGACAAATTTAAAAATTTTTACAACCCCCAAATACCATTATTCACATAAATTTTAGGAATCTAACAGACAGACAAAAGGAAGCACAGATGGATGGATATACTTAGAGTGTTAATAAACAAGCTTAGCTTACAGATGCTATCTTTCATCTTCAAAGCACTAATTTTCATTTTACTTAAATTTAAAAACAGACCAAAATGGACTTCTTGAGGTTCGAATAAATATTCCCTTACCACAAAAGATGCATGGCCGAGGAAAGTGAAGGCTAGGAAAAGACAATTCCAAGGCTGAAGCCACTATCTGTGACCTTAAAGAATATTTATCTTCTCTGTGATTTGAAAGATAACATTAGAGCTCTCAAACTTTGTTCCATCTCCTCTTGCTATTTTCTTTCGTGTTGTCCAGGTGGACACCGATCCCCTTCCGTTCTGTCCCCATAATGTCTACTGTCATTTAGACCACTGAACAACTAGTCCACAGTTCTGTGGTGTAGAACTAGCTCGCCTAGTTCTGTATTTTAGTTCTACCTCAGTCTAGTGAACATAACCGGATTCTCTATTCTTGACGCATTCGTTCCTATTAATACCACTTCTTTGCCAAGTAGAGTTTTTGAGGCAGTTCTGGGATGCTTTAACCCAACAGTCTTGAATGTTTGGGAATGACCTCCCACTTCCTGCACACTCAGACGCCATTTTGATTGGGTGCAGTACCCTCGGGTCATGTTTTCTTTCTCCCGGAATTTTGTACGCATAGCTCCATCTTCTCAAATCCTGGCGACTGCTGTGAAATGGGGTGTGACCACTATGGTATTTCCTCTCCTTGTAGGCGGTTTCTTTCTTCTGCCCTGATACCTGGGAAAACTTTATCATTGAAGTCAAGGTCTTGTCTCACTGCTGATTCTATGTAAGCATTTCCTGGAATACAGTGTGCGCTTCTCCTCTATAGGTGTCCATGTCCCAACTTCAAATGCGTTTCTTCTGTATTTCAGGGGACTCTCTTGCACAGTGTCATTAAATTGATCTTCTGTTCCCTTTACTGGGTTTTGCTACACTGGGAACACTCGTTCTCTCTACCTAGATAGAGCGTCTTTGTCTTTCACATCAGCTAGTTTCTCTCCAGATGATTTCAGCTCTTTCTCTTTCTCCTTCACATTTGTTGGGATTATCACTTACCTTGATTTGTAGCCTTTTTCAGTCACTCTGCTCTGTGGACAAGTCATTGCGTTCTGTCCTTACTATTTCTATCTCTAATTTATTTGCTGGCTCCAAATTTATGTTGTTTTAGTTCTCAACCTCTTCAGGCCTGGGTTTTCTTTTCATCTTTTTCTTTTGTTTTGGCATTTCGTCCTTAGTCTTTAGTCACTTTTTCATCACTGAGACATAATCCCTGACACCCACGAAGGAGGCTTATTTTAGCTCATGTTTTCAGTCCATGATCGACTGGCTCCAAGGCAGGAAGGCCATGGTAGAAGTCTGGTGGAGGAAAGCTGTTCACTTCATAGTGGCCAGGAAGCAGAGAGTGAGGGGAAGAGCCAGGGAAGGAGACAAGCCCTTCCAGGTCACACCCCCAAAGTGACCCACTTCTGAGCAGACCCCACCTCCTAACAACACACTTAGCTCTTCAGTAGATTAATCCACTGATGAGTATAGCACCCCATGATCCAATCACTTTCCAAATGCCCACCCTCTGAGCACATGAGTCTTTGCAGGGAACATTCTAGATCTAAACTATAACAAGTGCTGTCTTAATAAATGCATGTTTTAATCCAATGATTCCATAACACGAGGTCGTCAAGGAACTGCCTTCCACTCTTTAATTCTGTTTTCTTCCAGTCTCACAGGCTGAGTTTTCCAGGGTCACTATCTGTGAAGGGGAAGGGATGAAGATGGGGTTGAGCTGAGGGGAAAGTTAAGCTGTGACACAGTCATAATGCCCCAGTCAACCCTACGGGGACCTCTACAGCTGGGTAACCTTTCAGAGCTGTCTCAAAATGGCGCCGAGGCACAGGCCCGTAACACCCCCATGTGGACCAGTCTGGGAAGGAGCATGACCCTGGGTAGGATGGCTCCCTTTAGCTGAGTCTGTCTCTAAACAGGCTGACATCTGAAGGCTGCGTGATAGCAGCATGTCCAGCCACTGACAGAGCAAGTCCAGTGCTGAGGGAAAATCTAGGCAGTTCATGACAAGGTCCACCACAGTCAAGCTCTTGCTTTTGTTCTGGCTGTTCTTTACCTAATTCTGAGGTAGATTTGGATAGTTTATGTACTATTTTGCTGGATCTTGCTCCTGCTTAGTCAGTTTTATCTGGACTGTTTTTTCTTCTAAGGTGGGTGAAGGCATCCCTTATTTCTTGGTCCTCTTCCCAAAGGATTGTGAGCCTAATTCCTTCACACCCTACTTCAGTGTAAGCCCTGGGCATTTTGTGTTTGTCCACTTTCCCGAAGAACTGGTGGTGGGGAATGGTGAAGCGCTCTCCTGAGGTGCACCATCTTGGTCTTCACACATTCCATGTTAGTTTCCCAGGGTTGCTCCAACAAGGCACCACAAACTGGAGGTCTGAACAATAGAAATTTACTGTCTTACAATTCTGGAGGCTTCCAGAAATCCAAGATCAAGGTATCAGTAGGGTTGGTTCCCTCTGAGGAGTCTGAGGGAAAATCTGTGCCCTCTTCTCCCTCAGCTTCTGGTGGTTTGCTGACCATCTCTGGTGTTCCTTTGGTGGTCTGTCTAGCATTCTTTGAAGATAAAGTCATCCCCAACCTCTGCCTTTATCTTCCCGGTATGTTCTCCATGTGTACTTCTATGTCCAAATTTTCTCTTTTTACATGTACACTACTTATACTGGACAAAGGCTCATCCTAATGACTTCATCTTAATTAATTACATCTGCAACAACCCTATTTCCAAATAAGGTCATGTTCTGAGTTACTGGGGGTTGACTCCAATATATAAATTTTGGAGGGGGCACAACTCAGTCTATAACATTCTTCCTCTGCTATGTTTTGAAAGACTGCTATGTGTTCTACATAGGGCCCACCATCCCCATCTGGGCAGGTGTGATGTACGCCTGTCCTGTGATTGTGTATACCCAGAATCATTATACTCTTTTTACTCATTCATTCTCAGAGGCCATTTCACAACTTCTCTGTCAGGAAAGGAAAAAGATAGGATGCTGCTCTGTTTCTTTTCTCTCTGGATTTGGAAGTATCGAGAAGAATTAAGAGTTTGGTACCACACCAGCTTTGGAAGTTGGGGGACATAGCTAAGAACTGGCCCTTGCAAAGCATTCTGCACCATTCCAGAATGTTCTGTTTCTTTCCTTGGTTGCTGGTTTTAAATTTTTTGGCTTTAAACCACGTCCCCCTTCTTTGTTTGAGTGACATTGATGGAAACTTGAGGGCTATGTTTTTAGAATCAGAGTTTGCTAAATATTAGGTACTGGGGAGAGAACTTGTGAGGAGAGTTTCTATCGCCCATCTTAGTTTAGGTATCAACAGAATCTTTATTTATCACCGTGCAGAATGAAACAATAACTAAGGATTCCCCTTGCTAGAGACAGAAATAAAGCACATTTCTATTTCTCCTGATTCTTACTTTCTGTTTCTATCCTTTTAAATTTCCCACATTCCTGTTTTTATGGATATTTTTGAAGGTTGATATTTAAAATTTTCCACCTTTTTATATAAGAATTTAAAAAAAAATTTACATTATATTGCATACCTGCTTTAGAAAATATTTCATTTTAGCCCTATTTTATTGGTTTTATAGTGTGCCATAATTTCTTTGCTATCACAGCCTTGATTTCTGGCATTTAGATTCCCTTCTTAGTTGATGGGAATATTTCTATAAGCAGTTTTTTCCAAAAAGAGGTATGAGTGGCAGGTTCTGGATCCTCGCCTAGCTGAGAATGTGTTTCTGTGGTTGTAATGGTCAGCACAAAGGAAAGAATTCATGTGTTGTAATCTTTCGCCCCTTATAACCTTCAGATACTGCTCTTGGGACTTTGTCATTAAATCTTGTCATTTACTCTGAGAGCCACTAGGCTTTGTCCTTTGTCCCTGGAAATGTCTAAGAAAGAGCTCTCCATTAATTTTCCTTGCTTTTCTTTTCTCTTATAATTGGGCAACTCAAGTACTTCTTCAAATCAGAAATATTTTCTACTATTACTTCTATAGTGCTTGTCTCTCCTGGAGTTCCAATCAAGTGGATTTATTTCCCATAGTATCTAAACTGCAGCTTATGATCTCTACTGTGTAGTTCAGTATCTTTTCCATCTCCAATAGTTTTCTAATTTCACATATTCATTTCCAACACTTTTGGCTACTGTTATATTGATGCGTATCATTTTTAATTTCATCAATGCCCTAAGTTTTCTTCTGTTTCCTACTGTCATCCTGTGTTCGGTGGGAATATTTCTTGGGTTCAATCCATTTTTTTGCTGAGCAGCTGATTATATAACTTAGCCCATGACCTTTCGCTGTTCCTTCATCCTCACCAAAGAAGGCCTATATGCCACCAGCTTGAGATGAATCTGGAAGAAATTGAGGTCCCGGAACACTTTAACAATTTTCAATTGCACCTGAGAAGCAGAAGGAAAAGTTTAAGTTTCTACCTTTTCAAGTTCCAGGCAGGTCTCACCTGTGGACAGAAAAGCTGCCTAGTGGCCAGCAGTTTCTTTGCTCATCCCTTCTTTAATTGTCCTGAGATTTTGTCTTAGGGGATGCTATATTTAGAAACCCTCTTGAAAGCTTTGGAACCTGCCCCTCTCTGCAGGCCCCACCACCCACAGGCAGGAGTGTTAGGGTCAGTCTTGGGGTCCCTTATTAGTCTCAAAATCGAATTTCCTTTCCAAGCAGCTAATGATGCTCCCCCTGCAACTCAGTCCCACCCACACCCCATTGGGTAAAAAAACACCTTCCCATTTCAAGACTGGGAATGCAGCTTTTCCCTGGCGTCCAGTTCTGGGCTAGATGTTTTTCCACTATTACATTCCTTCAGGCATTTCTACTGGAAGCTGGTTATGGGTTTATTGTTGTACTTCATGGTTCTGATTTTCATTTCCGATTAGAAGTCTACCCTGTGGTGTCTGTTCTGGAATTCAAGTTGACGCTTACGTAAAAATAGTCCATTTACCTGTCTAGTAGCTGTGCTCTCTCTGTACCCCAATTCCCAGAGCACACGGCTGTGGTTCATCTATTCCGGGGATACCGGAAGCAATGGTGACCAGGTCTCTGCAATCGCTTGTATTTCTTCTCTGCAGCGGGCCCGGCGGGCTGCACTACCCCAAGAAGATGAAGGATCAGGGACTGGGCGAATAATAGGTGATTTCACTGAGAAAGAAGGTAATGAGAACTTGCTTGCTTACCCATTTCTGCATGCCCTAGAGAAGAGCTCACCCTGGATGCTTCATCACTGGGAAATCTCTGGCTTTCTGCTAGAGTCAAGGACTGGGCCAAGAAACGGCAAATAAAGTCCTTTGCACTGTGCCAACATTGTAGGGGGAGAAAAGGGCATAAAGCATGGTCGTGAGCTTATAAACTTTCAGCTATGTGACAAAAGTGAGTTCTTGCCCTGTCTACATCACTGTGTGGCCTCTAAGCATTGGTTTTCTCATGTATACAATGGGATAACAGCCTGCTGGGCTGACCATCAGGGATCTTCTAGAAATAAGGGGGAAAGGATGTGATGATGCTTTGTGTAGTGTTCACCAGTGCTCCACTGTCCAACTCACTCAGCCAAAATCAAATTTGCTCAGCCCCAGTCCTGTGCTGGCCACTAAGGTCACAGAGACAAACCATCTCTATTTTCTTGGACCTTCTGGTCTAGTGGGGAGGCATCCAAGGAAGAAAGTGATGAATCCAAGAGAGGGTCAACAAGGGGCTGGAGGAGCTCAGAGGATGTGGGAGGGTGAGGAGATCAAAGAGACCTCCTGGACCAAAGGGAATTCACACTGTATCCAGGCATCCAGGTTGGGTTTTATGGTGGAAGGCATTACAGGGGCAGGGGACCATCGGACAAAGGCATGGTGGTGGCATCTCAGTGAAGAGGTCAGACTGGCCGGTATGGGGCTAGGGAATGTATCATCAGCTGCTATTATTACAGATTCTCTGGGCAGATAAAACCAACACAGGATATGGTGGGTCTGTGGGTCCCTGGTAAGTCCCCATGTTATGAAGGAGAATGAGCATGGGTTAGAGTCCAACAGACATGTTTTAGATCTTAGCAGTGTGATCCTGGCCAAGTCACTTCACCTCGCTGAGAATCAGTTTCTTTATCTACAAAATGAGTTGGTAATCCTTCCTCAAGTATAGAGGTGAAAACTAAAAGGGTTGATGCATATTAAGTGCTCAGCCTGGTAACAGATATATAGTAAGTAGTTAGTAGTGATGCTCTTCTGCCCTTCCCCAGATTCCTGTCAACTGAGCCACTCGGCCGGTCCCTGCCTGGGGATGTACAAGAGATACTTCTACAATGGCTCTTCCATGGCCTGTGAGGTCTTCCAATATGGCGGCTGTCTGGGCAATGGCAACAACTTCATCTCAGAGAAGGAGTGTCTGCAGACCTGCCGAACTGTGGGTGAGTGCAGTCACTGCCTGAGTGCACTCTGTATCTTCACAGGCCTGTTCCCCCAACAGACCATTTGCCAACAAACAGGGAGTTAAGAGATCATGTACCCCGGCAAAATTCCTGGTAGAACTCACAAGATGTGGACTTGGATATGGGTGACTTGAAGCCAGCCACTTTTTTTCTGTGGATCTCAGTTTCCCAATCTGTAAAAGAGGGAACACATGTTCTAGATGATCAGGGTGCCCTGGCTCAGTAATCACAAGCATCACCAATTCTTGTGTCGCTCTCCACCCGCAGCGGCCTGCAATCTCCCCATAGTCCATGGCCCCTGCCAAGGCACCACCCAGCTCTGGGCATTTGACGCTGTCCAGGGGAAGTGTGTCCTCTTCACCTACGGGGGCTGCCAAGGCAATGGCAACAAGTTCTACTCAGAGAAGGAGTGCAAGGAGTACTGCGGTGTCCCTGGCGATGGTAGGAGAACCTGGGGGGCATGGGCTGGGCTGTGGGGCTGCCGGGATCCAGGCAGGAGAGCCCAGGCAGTGAGCTGGGTCTGGAGAGCTCCGTTCTGGACTGTGTGCCTAATGAACAGCCCATCCATTCTCTGGGCTTCAGCTTCCCATCTGAAATGGGCCAAGCTCAGAACCTTTGTCCAGCTGGAATTGGGCACCCAAGATGCCAGCAGAGGGTGTGCAGGGCAGGCTGAGGAGCTGGGCAGAGCTGGGTGCCCGTTCTGGTGCTGCCACCTTCAGGTTGGCTGTGTGGGACACGGAGCAATTTGCACCTTCAATCATCTCTTTCATAAAATAGGACAGACTGCCATGGGCACAGTTACTTCTCAGGTAATGGCAGCTGCTACTGATAATGATAAAAGAACCACCACCATTTAAGATTTTGATTTTCTCTTTGAAAATGGCACCTATTTTGTGGCATGCTCTTCAGAGAGATCATTTAGCAGGTGGCATGACCCCCTCCTCTGAGCGTGTCCACCCACGAACCACCCCCTGAGCCTCTCTTTGTCCACAGGGGATGAGGAGCTGCTGCGATTCTCCAACTGATGGCTGGAGGGTGGCTGGTGTTCGTGCCAGGGGAGGCTGGGCCAAGTGACCTGCATCCAAATAAAGCCAGACTGTACGCTGCTGGAGTTCCATGCCCTGACCATTCACTGTCATCCTAGTGTAACGAGGCAAGGGGTAGGAAAGGGAAGAAGCTTGGAGGGTGGGCCAGCATGAGTCCCCAGTAGAAATTCATGGTTGAAAATGTAATCAAAGTATCTGCAGCATGTGAAATTGGCTGTGCAGTGTGAAACACATCAGTTTGTTATCCTACAAGAGTGTAGGGATTAATCTGTTTTGTTTCAATAAAGCTAGAAAAGAAAGGAAGAGGAAACTCCGAGCACTTGTTTCTGGGAGAGGTTGGACCCTGAACGTCAGCGACCCAGGGTCAGAAGAAGTACTAGTGCCCTTGTGTCCCCAGGGGGCTAGACACCCACAGTAGACTAGTCATTCCCTTCTCTGGCCATACCCAGTTCCTCTCCAGGGCTTTCCTTCAGCTGTCGCCCCATCCGTGTCCCCACCCTGGAGATGAAATGCCTTGTCTCTTTCTCTACCTTGTCCTGGGATGTCTGTCTCCTGGGATCCTCACCCTGGTCGGTCCCTTGCTTGGGAAGGAGACTGTTCACTGGCCTTGCACTGTGTCCAGGACAGCCAGCTGGACCCAAGACCAGAGGCTGGAGCCCCTGGGCTGGGCTGACTTCTCCCTGCCTGGGAAAGACAGTGGGTGGGCTGTCCAGGGGTGCTCAAGGACCAATATGGCCTATGAATATGCCAGGAGCCTCCAGTTTACATACTGGATTTATAAGCATCTGATTCGTGAATGTCTCTGGCAAACTGCATCTGGCCAAGACTGCTGCTGCCGCTGCCACTGCAGTGGAGGGAGGAGACGCCAGCTTCGTGTGTTTGGAGGTGGAAAGCTGAACTGAAGCCAGGACAGCCCCGCACTCTGTGGAGAGACCAGCATCCTAAGGGTCGGTGCCAATCCAGCCGAAGGCTTGAGACCTGTCAGGAAGGAAGAAGGGAGGCAATTTCATATTTCTTGGATGTGCATGTAGAAAACTTCAGATACCTCAGACCCATGATGACCTCCATTGGTCTCATCTGGAGTCCTGAGCTTGGCTGCCAGTTTTGAACAGGGGACTGTCCCTATGACAGGATTTGTGGCCATGGTCAGGACTCCTCGGGCGGAACTGGGTGGGACAGAAGCCAGGGAAAGAAAACCAGTTCGAAAGAAGTGGAAGTTCCCCAGCTTGGGACTAACCAACATGGTCCCACCCCAGGCCCATCCTCCTGCCTTCACACATGCCTCCCACACCAGGGCCAGCTATTGATGGCAGTTTGAAGATGCCACTCTGAAAAGGCTATTTTGAAATAACCCGGGCTGAAGGACAAATACTCAACCATAAAATGTGAGCACCAGGTGGCCGGCCAGCTTCCACTGGGTGGGATGTTAGGCTCCTGGGGTCTTTTTGAACAGTTGAGTCTCCCACTTAAAAACCAAGCTGTCATGTGAAAATCTGGGCTTCTCTATTCCCATAGCAGCCTCGGCCTGCATCCTGCAGCCCAGGGTGGGCAAGATGGCCCTTCTAGAGGGGACTTCACCAGGTGGGTCACCAGGCCTGTCCTCTATTTGCCTGAACCCTGGGGCATTTGCTTCTGTGACATTACTGTACCTCCTCACTAAAAAAAAAAAAAAAAAAAAAAATCAACGTATCCTGACTTCATCCCTCAGCGGTGGGATGGGTTCACATGTACCTGTGTCTTTGCCACAGGAAGTCACAGCACTCACCTCTCATCTCAGAAGGCGCTGGGAGTCACATTCTCAGCCTGGTAGCCCTCCTTCCCTGAAGACTCACTTGATCCTTCTTCTTTTCTCTCCCTTGTCTGTCAGATAGTATCACCTCCATTTTGTTTTAATGGTACAGGCCACATTTCCTACTGGGCACATGTGGCTGCTTAATAAGGAAGCACTTCTTTTTACTTTTGAAGACAGTGTTGTAAGGCACAGGGGCCAGCCCTTCAGCAGGGAGGGCTTGTGGGCCATGCCTACCCTGGTCTTATTTGGTTCGAGAGTGTGGGGGAGTCCTTTGGTCTGCAGCCCCTCCTTTTTGATGGAAACTCTGGCAGCTGCTGGCTCAGGGGTGTCTAGGTCACTCAGCACAAAGCTTCCAGGAGGGCGGTCTGGAGGACAGAGGGCAGTGGCAGATGGGCGGTATGATGGGATTTTTTCCAGATGGACCAAGCAACACAGCTTCTTAAGAGCAAGTTATGTAGCTGATCAGGGATTCAGGCGGAGCAAGGGCATCGGAGCGGGGCTGGGAGCCGTGGGCAGTCTGAGGAACTGGCGCCCTCGGCTCCTGTACCAGCCTCAGTTGGTTTCTGGTGGAGCTGCCTTTCCTACCATTTGCCTTTGGTTTGTGTCTGTAATGTGTTGGGCTCCAGGAAAGTGCCCCTGGCTGGTCTCCCACAGCTCATGATGGAGGGCACTGATTCTTGCTTAGGAGTCCTAGATGCCACTAAGAATTGGGCAAAAGCCATGGACATTCTTCCCCGGGAAACGGACAATACACACAACAGTCACATGAAACACACTTATTATTTGGGAGTTCAAGCTGCTGGGCACGGGGGCTTGAGAGTCACTTGAGTGACTGCAGGGCCGGGTATACTTGGACTTGAGCCTTTAGAACTGGGCCTGTGGGACTCAGATTAAACTCATCCCTTCTGCCACGGGGTAAGACTCCACAGGCAGGGGTCACATCTTCCTGGGCCACGTCCCTCCTCGTGTTATCGAACACTGACTGAGAAGGAGCCACATGCCCAAACTCAGCGTCCTCTCCTCCCCCAGCTCCTGTTAACTGGGTGGCAGAGCCCAACCCCAAACCCAAGAAAAAAACAGTCCACACTGCATCTTCCTAAAGGTCATTTTATTGTAAAACCATAAATACAACACTGACATGAACTGATTTAAGCAACTGATCCTCTCCAACCATTCAAAGGATGTCTTTTTGCCTTGGCCTCAACCAACTGGGAAACAACGTTGTGAGAATTCAGGGGGCCAGGGAGGTACAGAATCCTGGGCTGGGGCTTTTGGCGACTTAAGGAACCAGGTGGAACTGTCCTCTTCTCCCAGAGAATGTCCCACGTTTGGACAAGAACAGACAGGTAAAAACAGCAACATTTAAACAGCTCAGTTTTAAACTTTATTACTTTGTAAAAATCTTTATTTTTTTCTTCTGATCCTTTCCTCCATTTGACATCAGTAGAAGTCTTCAACATCATGAAACTGATTTGGTTGTAAATGGAGAAACGGCACCAAAACGAAATGAAACAAAAACCCGAAGGACACACACAAAACCCTAAATAAACCCTCAAGTTTGGTCTCGGGGGTTTACATAATCACAAGAACGGTCAACTCAACCCCCATGCAATACGACTCCTTGTGAACTGTTGGATCCACACCAACAAGAAAGGAGGCCGCCGCCGACGTCTTTTGTTAACACAGCGAGTGTGACACTAGGTAACTTTTTTTTTAAATACAGTACATGGTACACAGGGTCCGAAGATGGCCCTGCATAAACCCCCGTGAAGAACTGAGCCAAGCACTGGCTGTTTATAAAAATATTGTGTTGCTACAAAAGTATAAATTAATGCTACCGGTATTAAGAAATATTAAACACATAAAACTTATAAGGATTAAGAAAAATATTCATTAATACCTGTAGAAAACTCTGGCCTAAAAAAGATATTTTTTTGTTGTTTGTTTTTTTGTAAATTTTTTTTGTTTTTTTTCTTTTTTTAAGATGACTTGAGTTCTTGCACTCGAAGAGAGACACAGTCAGATGTGCCTGTGGTATTGCCTAGAACGTCTTATCTACGGAGCTGGGATGAGGGGCGCACGCATGTGGTTACTGAGAGGGGGCAGGAGGGTGGGGGCACCAAGGTGTTCTCAAGATTTACCTGATATGAATGAATCACCGATGTGAAGTTGTGGGGAAAAGAAAAAGGCAGGATCAGAAAACTGAAAATAATTTACGCTTCTGAAAAAATAGCTCTGCTTCGGGTGGTTGTACAAAATGATTTCCTGATGCTTGGGATGTGGATGGCCCTGCCGCGGGGCTCTTGCTCTCTCCTGGCTGGCGAGGCCCAGCCCATGTCGGTCCATGAGCTCGCTTGCCCCTTGGGAAGCCACCCACCCTGGCTGGGCAGCCGGAGGTCCTAGGCAGAGACCGGCTGGCACTGGGTTGTGGGAGGAGCCCGTCCCTCCAGTAGGCCTCAGACCCCATGGTCTGTGACAACCGGGATTTCGGGCTGTGCCACAGGAATCCCAGGCCCCTGAGGTTGCAGACAAGGCTGGGCTGTGCCCCTTTAAGGAACTTTGGTTCGAAGAGTCAAGGTGCCCAGTTGGACGTTTGGGTGGGCAGGACCCTGCTGGATCGTGATGCTAATGCCCGGATGCAAACCTGGCAAATCCTCAGTACAGGAGCTGAATCTTCACAGCATTGCCCGTGGTAGTGGTGGGGCAGGGGCCTTACAGTGGCAGACAGTGACTCAGAGCTGCTCCCTCATCCCTGTGGGAGCAGGCACCTTTACATACAGAAACTACAAGACTCCTCAGGCAGAAGCCAGGGATCTCCAGACCACGATCTTTAGACCCAAATGAGAGAGGAAGAAAACAAGAACAACAAAATCCCCCTGAGAACCCTGCAAAAGGGAGACCTGGAGGGACACGCAAGAGGGAAAACACTGTTATCATTGGTTCACCATCACTGGCCTAGCAAACATTAGCCACATTGAAGAGGGCCGGCTCTTTTCCGGATCACCACCCAGCAGGGGGTGGGGCAGGCAGGGCAGGGACCAGAGCCCGTCTGCTGTCTCCAGGGCACAGCCTGAGCCTCACGCAGTCTCTCAGCTCTGTTGGAACCACAGCCTTCCAAGGAGTCCTCCAACACATCCCAGAGGTGATGTCACTGCCATGTTCCAAGGCCAGGGCAAAGCTCAGAATTTGGTGCAGCTTATGGGACCAGGAAGCCACCTGCCATGCCCTCGGCCCCTCCTCTACAAGCACAGTGTGACAATAGTATGGTCTGACTCTGCTGAGCATCTCATAGGCCTTCCCTTGTCCTGGCTCCTCTGCAGACCTTCTGGAGAACCCATGGCTCCGGACAGTACATGCAGCACCTCTGACGTCTCCCCAGGTGCCCACTCTTCAAGGAGTCAAGCCCACGTCTGGGGGAAGCAGGTGTTAAGAATAGGGACTCCTAAAGGCAGAGATTTTGGCTTCACAGTAGAAAATGCCTGCAGAATTCTCCGGTGTTTCTAGAAAGTGCAAGAGATAACGGGTCAAACTGAAAGAGAGAGGATTCTTGGCAGACCAAATGGCTAAAATTCTTTTCTGGACTTCTAAAGATCCATGACTCTTCATCTGAGCCACTGACTGACCTTCCGTCCTCGCCAGGAAACCTCAGTTCGTTCTCCCCAGTGACGAACCAATCCTCTGATGCCAGGCGAAAAGCTATCAAGTGGGATGGTGGGGGTGTGTCCTAACTTGTGATGCAGCAGGTGACTTTCTGTGCTGAAAACCCACAGAAGTGAACAGCAGGCAAGCTTGCACAGGTGGCAACATTCAGTTCCTGGTTTCTAAATGCCACTGGAGAGAGACCCGACAGGTTGACCCAGGCATCGGGAACTGCTCCGGGATGCTTGCATCCATCGACAATCAGGATGTGCCATCCTCCTGATAGACCTGAGAGCCCTGGGCTAACGAAAATCTGAGGGACCACTCACAAGGCTGCAGTCCTTGGCTTGGGTCTGTTGGTGACTGCAAGGGGGAAAAGCCCTGGCGAGTGGAAGTATATTTCCTGTACTTCTCTGTCGGGTCCATGGATGTCCAAAGGTCGTTTCTGTCCTGGAAATCATGTCACTTGAGACAAGCTGTATCCAAATCAGCAGGCAGCCACCTTTACCTGCAAGGACATGACAGAAATGGCCCCACCTCCTGGTCTCCCAGCTCCCCAAGGCCTGTGGTGGAGAGACTTATGGTAGTCACAGACTGTGGGGCAGATGACAAAATCTTCTGAAGCTCAAGGCCAAGCTAGGCACCAAGAGATGAACTGGAAGAGCCCGTCTCAATCCTTTGGATGAGCTGGAATTTGGTAGGGTGGATATTGCTGGAAATAATGGGGCAAGTGGCTGACCTGTGAGATCTTTGGGTTTTGTTACGCTACCTCTCGCAGCAGGATTTGCACTGTGGGGATGGCCTGTATGAGAAAGCAGGCTGAGAGGGCACCTGGTGTGGCCTTTCCTATTGGCGACACCAGTTTCTGGGGAACCACAGGTCACAAGAGAGAAATGACTGCCTGCCACTGTAGCTATGTGCACGAGGCAGCCCCAGGAGACAGCTTTCTGAGGATCTAACAGCATATAGAGCAAACTCGAAGAGGCAAGCTAAACCCTAAACATTGAACTGAGGTGCAAAAGAACTGGATTACTGGAGTTAACAGCCTAATTCCAGATACTTCCAGTAAATAAGACTTACTCTAATTTTCATTCTGGAGGGCAAGTATCTCATGCTGTAAAGAAAAGACTGCTGAGTGCTCTGCTTATCTAGGCACGGCTGATGGTTTTGCCATTCATTGGCCCAGTAAAAGCCTGGACAGCATAATTGGCTCTACTTTCACTGACAACCCCAATGGGCAGCTCCTGTCCTTTTGGGGCAGCTAAAAGTGCCAAGTTGCAGCCTCATCTCCGGCGGTCAAGCAAGATTGTTAGGAAGCATCTGCCGCTCAACGGCAACCCGGAGCCCGCCTTCCAGAGTGTCTAAAGGTCTGACCAAAAGGTCTGCTGATGTTTCCTGTTCTCTGGGAAGCGACATTCAGTTCCTGTCTGGATTCTCCCCCTTCCTGTTCCGCTGTGGACAGAGGCTCTTCTGGTGGCAGTAGCGGAATTCTCCTAGAACTTCTCCAGGAGAGGAGCCAGCCTGTGGTTCCTGAGACCACGGCTTGCGGAAGCCATTTTGGAAACAGCGCACTTTGATCCATTGCAGTATGGCCGAGACGGCATGGACAGCTGGTTTGTTCATGAGGCAAAGTGTACAGGCTTGGCCTCCAAAGACAGTGCTCTGGGCCCGCGATCATGATCCTTAAACCCTCTTGAGTTTTAAACCAACTTTATTCCCCTCCTGCCAGGGCCCCAGGGGAGAGGGCTACGGTACAGTGCTTTTTGTAGTCGAGGTATCTTGCAGTTGAGTAATGCTTTGTTATTGGGTGGGTGGGAGGATCCACTTAGCCAATCCCCAGGATGGCAGAAGGTGCCTCTGCAAACAGCCCCTACAACGGTGGTTATTCTCAGCCTGAAGTGCAACCATCTTTATCCCATCACCACAGACACTGAGGGACAGGCAACCACCAGTTCTTCATTCACTCAGGGGTGGGGTGGGGTCGAGAGCCGACCTTCCTCTCATGGAGAGAACAGGGCGTCACTTCTCAGCAGAACCTCAGTTGCTCACGGCTGGGGGATCAGAGGGGCCTACGGACCCGTCACAGCATTGAGTAGAGGGTGTCCACCCTCAGAGCATCACCTGTGCAGCCCACAAGGCACCGAGCTCCACTGCGGTCCTGGGTGGATGTTGGTGGTGCCTGTGGGACAGCTAACCCTGAGGGCTTCGGACTGCCTGAACCCCGGGAAGGGAGGAGAGAATGGATCCAGGGTGTGGTGGATGTGAATATGGATCTACTCAGGAGTCCTGAGGGGCCAGAACAGTGGGGGATGCGGTGAGGAGAAGAAAGCACTCTGGGAACAGAAACCAGACACTCACAGTACCAGACACAGCAAACCAGGAGGTGGCTCTTCTACTTACATTCGGGAGAACCTCACATGCTGCCCACTATGGCTTCCACCAAACCCCGCATCTGAGGAACCCATGACACTCCTCCACCTGGGTCTCCAGACAGCACACGGTCTTGTCCATCTGAATACAGGAAAACCGGACTGCATGGGAAAGGCCGATTAAAAACCTTAGGATGCTGAATCTACCACTGAGATGAGCTAGTTTACAGTGTTACTTGAGGAACACAAAGGGCAAGTAAAAAACTGAAACACTCCAAAACATAAGTTATAGACATTCAGTGCCTCCTAGCAGAGTCTAACTCAAATTTGAAAAAATAAAATGAACCCCCAAAAAGGTAAAAATTACTAATACGTTAGGAAAAAAATTATTGAGTGGAGACAGTTATCTATACTTCTCTGAAAAATGTCTCTTCTTTTCCCTCTTATATTAAAAAGCAAAATGTCAGCTTTATATTCTTAAAGTCTCCTTTCCTGGTTTGGGGAGATAGATAGGTGTATTTCTAAGGCGGCTGCCTGGGGACACCCAAGAGTGATCACAAAGGCAGCAGCTCAATGCCCTGAAGGTGAACGAGAAACAAAGTCCAGTGCAGAAACTGTCCATCGGATGCAGTCTGGAGAATCCACGGCAGAGCAGCTGGGGCACGGGGTGGGCACAGTGGGGGTCAGGGGTTGGAGGGCGGGGGGCGGCAAGGGTGGGGGACAGGGAGTGTCAAGTCACTTCGGATCTCAGCTGCCTGAACATTTCACAACATCGGTTTCTCCCAATCTGCACACCTAAAAAACGGAGTCTTTAGAGCCCCTTCCCGAGAAAAGGTAAAACTTCTCCCTCTTTCCCAGTCACTTGGCTTTCCTGACACGCCCAGCCCAATGCACACGCGCCAGAGAGCAGGCGTGCGTACATGCACCAGGGTTGTGTGTGTGTGCACGTGTGTGGAAGCCTCTCTGGCTGCACAGATGAGCACAAAGCCCCCACACCCATGGCACACGTGTTCAGACACGTGCACACACATGTGGGTGTGGACACACATGCACACGCACACTAAAAAAAAGCACTTAAGTTTCTAGGGGGCATTTAGAATGAGGTCCACAGTGTTTAGAACTTAAATTCCTTTTCTTTGTTTGTGACAGTGTTGTGTTTTTTTCTAATGTTCTCCTTTTGTTTTCCTTTATTATTATTATTTTTTTGTTTTCCCGAAGTCAAGTCTTAAAGCATGTTGGATTTCAGAAACATGAGTTTGTTCATGTCTTCCGGACTGAGCAGTCGCCTCCTTTTGATGAGAAGTGCTTGTTCACACATATTTACACACCCGCTTCTCGCCCCCACGGCTGGGACCGCCAGGAGCCAGAAGGCGAGCTTGGCGAGTTTCGTGTGCTTTTGGGTCACGCATGACCAGTACTGGAAGAGATCTGGGGTGGCCTGGAAGAGGGGCTCCTGCAGGTAATCATACACTTCGTTCTTCCCCAGGCGATCGTCCTCCTGAGCTGTGGGGTGCTCACCAGAGGCAGTGCGTGGCTTCTTGGCAGCGGGCTCGAAGTCGGCCTCCTCGGCCCAGGACTCCTTCACCTCATTGATGAGCTCACAGACCTTGCCGATGATCTCCTCGTGCTGGTAGGGTGGCACGGGCCGCAGCTTCTGCTGTGGGTCCAGGATCATGGCCACCTTGTGGGCTGGGTGCACCTTGAAATTCTCCTTGAGCGCCTCTAGGAAGAGGTGGCACAACTTGCTGACGGTGCCTGCGTCGTTGGCCTTGGCTGTGAACAGCTTCTCCAGCCGGACGTAGGTAGGCAGGACCAGCTGCAGGGTGGGCTGGCTCTCGTTGCTCAGCTCGATGACAGCCTGCTTCACAGGTGTGAGGATGGCCGCCAGGTTGCTGAGCAGGTGCTTGTTGAGGCTCTGGATGAGGTTCATCTTCTTGGCTCGGCTGTAGAACTCACAGATCTGCTCGTAGCGCTCGTGCACCAGCAGCAGCGAGTCTGTCACTGAGTTCCAGCAGGGCGGTGGTGAGGTCTCCTCCAGAGACCCGAAGGTCTCCTTGGCAAGCCCCGTGGAGCCTGCCAGGTCCTCGCACACGTTCAGCAGCTCGATGACCTCGTGCATGCTGCGGGCCTGCAGCGTCCGCTTGCTCAGCACGCTCTGCACCACTGAGTTCAAGGCACAGGCTGAGCAGCGAAGGCACATGCCGGCCTTGGAGAAGGCGGATGCACTCACCCGGCAATCAGTCACATACACTGTCCTGATCTCCGACATCACGAACTCCGACAGCACGTTCTGCACCCAGTGGTGCACCAGGTCGCCGCTGTCACGGATGTCCGCACCCTTTACACCCAGCACGTAGCTCTTGATGTGATTACCCTCAGCCTGATAGGCGGTGAGGATGTAGCAGGAGTCGGGGCCAACGCTCTGTGAGTGGCAGGTGACGCCAATGCCCAGGCAGGCATTGCTGCCCAAGGCACACGTCACCTTCACCTTCACCTGGTTGTACATGCGCGGCAGATGTTTTAGTGCCAGAGTGTTGAAGTTGCCCAAGATCTCGGTGACCGAGAAGGCCCCATAGCGGGCACCACTGTCTACCAAGGTCTGGGCCAACTTGAGGAACTCCTTCCCACTGACCACGCTCAACGCACCCAGGTCAGCGCACATGACCCTCAACAGCCGCTCTGCGATGTTCTGCCGCTCCTTCTCAGGGATCATGCTGTTGGGTGTTAAACCACTGGTCGTGGCTGGCAGGGAACACAGAGAGATGTGATTAATTCTGGCATTCGAGACTGACTTAGCAGCAGCCTAATACTCTGAACATCTAGTATTGTGAATGACAAGTGGGTTTCATCTTGCACACAATCTGGTAGCGCTGGCTACTTTTAACATGAAATGGTTTTATAAGGATAAAAGTCTATGGTTGATTAGTAATGCCTGCCAGGGGCACAGGAATAGAATAGTGATACGTATGCAACATATTTACCATATGTGTCATTCACTGAGACCTTTGAAGACAATTAATATAGGCATCACCACTAAAATAGGAATCTTTAGTGAAACATACGGAGTCAAGTGTCAGGAAAAAGCCAAAAGAAATTGTGGAGAAGTGGGTTCTTCTCTGATTCTGGCACTAATTTGTACCTTCTGACCACAAAATATTACCTCCTCTACCTGGGCCTCTTTCTGCCCATCCTGTGTGTTAAGAATTCCTGAAAATGAGGCCTTCAGTGTAAGGATGCTTTGGAAACCGTTGTGCACTACCATGCGTCACCACAGGAGACTCGGGCGGTAGGAATAGGGGGAAGAAAAAACTGGAGGGAAGCTGGCAAGACCTCTGTGAACCCCAGAGCCCCAGCCCTGTGGAGGACACCTACTGTTATTGGCACTGTTCCGCTGGCCCTGAGGTTTCCACTTCTCTTCCACGACAGCGGGTGGCGATCGGGACTGGTTGGAGGTGATGTTGTTCTCATTGTCAGCTGTGGGGCACAAAGTGAACAGTGTGTCACCTTGAGGGGAAAGAAGCTGGCGACAAACAAGAGGAGAACTTGTGTGTGTGTGTGTGTGTGTGTGTGTGTGTGTGTGTGTGTGTGTGTGGGTGTGGTGGGGGGAGGTACAAGTGAAATGTGACCTTTGGCACTCAGGTGTGGGTGAAATCCTGGGTCTTTCTCATATAACTAACTATGCTTACAAAGCCTCAACTTCACCATCTGGGAAAATGGGGACAATCACACTGCCATCTGACAACACCTGGAAGAACTATGGAGATGACACAGGAAGGGCTCAGCTCAGTGCCTGTGACAGAGAGAACTCTCAGTCAGAGGGAACCGCCGCATCCTGAGCCAGGCTGGCATCTCACACCTACACCATCACAAAGCTGAAGCTCTGAGATGTGGGCGGTCAAAAGTACCTTACACTCCCTCATTTTAAAGTCTGCTTTTTGCCTTTTTGGCACTAGAAATTTTATGAGATAAACAAAATGAAGCCAAAGCTCTACCTACACGATACATAGTACTAAAACACCAAATCCTTTCCTGTAAGATGTGGAAACTGAACCCCAGCTATTAGAAACCCTTGTCCAAGGTCACAGAAAAAATGGTACAAGACTGGGACACAGACTTTAACACATGAGGAGCCAGGCAGAGTGGCTTTCATAGCTATGAAACATTAGTGACAGACTGGACGCTGCTCCGTATCTGCTGTAATCTCTTAAGGAGCAACCAGTCAACAGAATCAGACACAGAAATGACAGAGATGATGGATTAACCAATAAGGGCCTTCAAAACAGCCGTTGTAAATATCATAAACATGTCCAAGGATGTGAGAATAAAAATGAATATAATAAAGAGAAAAGTGGAAAATATTTAAAAAAAAAAACCCAAAACAATCCAAAGCAGAACTAACCAACCCAAGTAGAATCAATGTGTTTAAAATACACACACACACAAACACACACTCCCAAAAAAAAGACTGGAAAAACATGAACAGAGTATGGACAATATCAGGTAGTTTAATGCACACATAAATATAAATGTAAAATGAGAGCTTTAAGGAGTGGAGCAAAAACAACATTTGAAGAAATAGTCAAAAATTTTGCAAATTGGATGAAAGATAAAACACCGATTCAAAAAGCTCAATGCATCCCAAGCAGAATAAATATAAACAAAATACCACCAATGTACAGCATCACATAGAATCAAACTGCTGAAAACCAACGAAAAGAAAAAAAATCCCTCCAGAAAGAACCGCGTATATAGAAAAATCAACCAATAACAAATGCTGGCGGGGCTGTGGGGAAAAAGGAACACTCCTCCACTGTTGGTGGGAATGTAGACTGGTCCAGCCACTGTGGAAATCAATATGGAGATTCCTCAAAAAACTACAACTGGAGGTTCCATTTCACCCAGCTATTCCCCTACTGGGGATCTTCCCAGAAGAATTAAAATCATCATACCACAAGGACGTATGCACCACCATGTTCATAGCAACACAATTTGTAATAGCTAAGTCTTGGAAACAACCCAAATGCCCAACAACCAACGAATGGCTAAAGAAAATGTGGTTTTTCTACACAATGGAGTACTACACTGCCATAAAAAAGGATAAACTAGAGTCATTCATATATAAATGGATGTTCCTTGAGAACATACTCTTAAGTGAAATAAATCAGACACTCATGAGCACACATCGAATTGTTTCTCTGATATGAGAAACCATAACTGTAAAAATAAGGACAAAGAAGTGTAATAGATATTATATAAAAGGAGGATGGTGTGCTGAGGAGAGGAGTACTAGAAAGAAAGAAGGGGAAAAGCAGAAAGGCAACAGGGGAAAGAGAGGGGAAAGGGAAAATATGGAAAATGATGAATGAACCTGCTGTAAATAGGGAGGGAGGGAGCAGAGGGGAGGGGCGGGGGAGAGGGGGGAGAACCAAGATGCACCATGTATAGATACAGAATAAATGTAATGAATGTGACCAATGTATGTAGAATGTACCAATACATGCTCTTGGTTTAAAATAAAAAAAAAGAAAAAATCTTAAAAGGGGGAAAATTATGCACCTATGAACAAAAACAAGAATGACAATAGACTTCTCATCAGAAATTATGCAACCTGGAGGCAAGAGAATAAAATACCAAAAGAAAACGTCAGCCTAGAAGTTTATATACAGTGACTGTGTTTCACAAATGAAAATGAAATAGACTTTTAAGGAAAAAAGAACAAAAATTGGACTTGTATTATGAGAAATACTAAAGAAGTTCTTGAGGGAGGTCTAAGAAAAATGACATCAAATAATCTGGAACTACACAAAGAAAATTAGACTGTTGGAAAACACTGTATATGTGTGGAAAAATATAAAATATCTCTCCCTTTACTTTTAATCACTTTTAAATATAACTGACTGCTGATCAGAAAAGAGTTTCAAGAACTACAGCAATTACATGTAAAAGCATGCTGTGTAGTAAGATCAGTAAGAGCACAAAGGAGAATAAGAAGACATCACTGAAAGAGTCTCACACAATATAGAAAGTAAGCTAATATTATTTGGAGGCAAACTACTGTCACACCATATGCAAAAATTAACTCAAAATGGAACACAGACTAAACGTAAGAGCTAAAATAACAAGACTATTATAAGAAAACACGGGAGTTAAATCTTTGTGACTTGGGATTTGACAATGTTTTTTTAGACACGTTATATAACACAAATGATGAAAAGAAAAAGACAGATGTAAGGGCTTCATCAAAACTAAAAACTTATGTTTCAAAGGACAGCTTCAGGAAAGTAAAAAGACAACCTCTAATATTGGAAAAATATCTTCAAATATCTTCAAATCATTTATCTGGAGGAGCCTTATATCTAGGATATATAAAGAACTCTTATAACTCAATAAAAAAGAAGAAAAAGCCAATGGAAAAATGGGCAAAGCATCTGAACAGACATTTCTCCAAACAAGATATACAAATGGCCAGTAGCAATACCTGCTCGACATCATTAGCTGTTAGAGAAAACGCATATTAAAACCCACAATGAGATGCCATTTCACAGGCATTAGGGTGACTATAATCAAAAAGTAATGTAATAAAAGTGATGTTGGTGGGGATGTAAAGATGGTACAGCCATTTTAGCGAACAGTCTGACAGTTCCTCAAATAGTTAAACACAGTTACCAAATAATCTGACATCTCTACTGTTAGGTATCTACCTGAGAGGTAAAAACACAGGTCTACACAAGGACTTGTCCACAGCTTTATTCTTAATACTCCCACACCAGAACCCAGTGTCTATAAACTGGTGACTACATTGTGATATATTTAAACAGTGGAATACTTTCAGCAGTACAAAAGAGTTACTGATAACACAGAAGAACACAGATGAATCTCAAAAGTATGCTAAATGAAAGACAGACACAAAAGACCAAATACTGAGTAACTCCACACACATAAAGTCCCAGGCTGAAAGAAAACAATTTGTGGTTGGCAGCGGCTGGGATAAGGGAAACGGAATGGTCGTAAAGGGGCACGAGGGAACTTTCTGGGTTGCTGCTAATGTTATGTATTCTGATTGTGTTTGTGGTTGAACAATTGTATACATCTGTCAAGTCCCATCAAGTTATACTCTTAAAACTAGTAAACTTTATTTATGTAAATTTTATCTCGATAAATCTGATTTAAACTTAAAAGAGACTGTAAAGATATCCATTAAATTGCTAACAGTGGTTAGCTCTGAATAGTGAGATCATGGCCGATTCTTCACATGCTAATTTCTGTCAGCAGAACAGAAATGCAGAGAATGCATTTCTTTTAACAGACGGACAGGACATTTACGAAGGAGAGAACAGAATTTTACCAGGCATTTCTGGTTAACTTTCTCCACCAGAGTACAGAGATTTGGGAGCCCTTGATGCGAACCCAGCTTTGCCTTCACCGTGGGGTCTAACACTCATTTCCACTCTTTGGGCCTCATTTTTTTCTATTCTGTCCTCAAGGCAGGGGCTGAGTAAGCTTTGGGGTAATTCTCTAATTCTCATTCCTTCCAAAGAACTTGGAATGGAGATTGTTTAGCCCAGCGTGTATGAGATAACAGTGTCTAGTATGGTTTGATAGAAACAATGGTTTTTGTCCATATCCTACAGATACTGGCAAACTTAGTAAAGGTGCCTAGTAAAAGCTCTGTGAAGAGGCTTGAGCCGAAATGAGTCAGCTTAGTGCCACTATCCCTTTGTGTTCTCCCCCCATGGACAGACATCTGTAATGGCCACGGGCAAAGTGGAGCAGTACTTGTTTTCCTGAAGAGGAAGGAGGAGAAAGCAGAACATCCCTAACCTGAAAATCAAGTGGAAAATTCCACACCCAAGCTCATGTGCCAGGTCAGTCTTAAGGCAGGTGCACTAAAGCATTGTATGAAACTGGCTTCAGGTGATGCGTATAAGGTGTATATGAAGCAAAAATGAATTTCACATTTAGACTTGACTCTCATCCCTAAGATATCTCATTATGGAATATATGCAACTATCCCCAAATGTGAAATATCTGAAACCCAAACTGCTTCTGTTCTCAAGCATTACAGACAAGAGATACTCAACCTGTACTTCGGACAGGCAGTGGAAAAATAAGCTGCTGCTCCTGTTGGGTCTTGGTGTGTGCGACAGCCCTCCACAAACATGCACCGTCTCCTTGGCCCTCACCCAGCTCTGCAGAGTGCTGATGAACCCACTTCACAGATGGAAGACAGAAGCCCAGAGCAGCAAGGTGGCTCAAAGGAATTCAGAAACCAGGTGTGGCCACCTCCCAAATCCTCAAAGAGAAAACTACCAACTTCGTTCTCTACCTGGAAAGTCCCTGTGGCTCTCCTGGCTGGATGTGAAGAAGGGGCTGCAAAGGATGATCTTGGAGGGGTCCTCTCTGCTAATCTGCCTCCTGGATCACCCACCGCTGCATGGGGTGACTGCTGAGTGCCTGGGCTCTGGTGTTCCCTCCAAGGCAGGAATCCCAGCCTCATTCAGAACCCTGGCAAGCCACTATCTTTTTCTGGGAAGTGGAGTTAGTATGGGCATTTCACCCAGACACTCTTTCTGAGAATTAAATGGAGACTAGGTGTAAAACTCTTAGAACAACACCTGACATCAAGTTCTAACAATGTTGGATTGTGCTTTACAGGCTGTGCAACTTTTGTCCAGTGATTATGTCCTCTGAACTTCAGTTCTTCACCTGCATAAAGGGGATAAAAGATGTGACAGGTAACAGGCTTGTCGGGAAGAGCTGATAAAATACCCTACGGAGGCTCTAAGCACTGCACCTCACGCGTTACAAGCGCTCGCTAAATGTTGGCTATCGTTAGTACCATCACTGCCAACGCACGCTCCTGAACTGTCGCCAGCTTTTCCTACAGTTCAGAGAGGAAGTTTATTAGCGTGAATTAGCCTGTGCCATTCAGCAGCCTCTTAATGAGATTGGTGTTATTCGAGGCTGATCCTCCTTATCAGTGGCGCTGTGGACTGCGCAGCTCACGACGCTTTATTTCTCTCTAAGGATCCAATCCCTTAATCCCGATTCAGCCTGGCTGGGATTCCGCCTGGCTTTTGGTTGGATTGCTGCGGAGCATTCTCTGGCAGCGCTGGACCAGAACAAAGCAGCCCGCAGCTCCAGGAGAAACGAGTGAAGATGCCTGGCCAGGTGGGACCACCTTAAGGCTCAACCTCTATTTGCATTTTAATGGCCTCTGTCCCCCACCTCTCAGGGACCGGAAAACACTGGCATCCTCTCTCTTCCCTAATTAGGGTTTGGCTTCCGGAAGCTGGCAGCAGGCAGGTGGAGTGTCCAGGACTTTAGAGGTGGAGGACTGCAGGCTGCAAGGGTCTCTATCAAGTGACAGGTTCAGGTGGTGGTCTCAATTGGAGTGCCACTGTCACTAGCCCAGGGCTGCTGGCTCCCCATGGGGGCAAGTCTAAACACCCTGAGTTGGCATCCAATGCCTTCCCTCAGGAGGGTGGCTGAGACCCTGGAAGCTGGTATGAGGAGCACAGCTGGAGACCTGAGGTCTGTGAGCACTCGTTTTAGAGACGGAACAAGGTTCCCTGCCTGAGGTCACCAGGGCACATCAGTGGAGCAGAACTAGAACTCCAGTGTCTGACTGTCACTAGAAGCCCAGCCCTGGCTGTAGAGTTCATCAGAAATTTTTTTAAAAGCCCCTTAAAAAGATCATGTGAATCAGTGCCCAGTGCAGGGTTCTGCTAAGTGTATGCTGAATAAATGAATGAATGAAGGCTACACTAATCAAACAGCAGCAAACATTAAAGAAGTTCTAAGATTGTAGTGTTTGTGCCTGTTAGGACAGACCTGGAAGTAAGTGAAAGATCTGTAAACCGTAGGGAGAAACAAATACTAGTAAGAAAAATGACAACAGTGACAGAGGAAGGAAGAGCAGCTGCCAGTTACTGCCAATTACTGACCTATTTTGGGCCAAGTACTTTCTTCCTATTTCTAATGCCTTGCAGGTGAGTTCAACCCACAACCCAGGGACCACTTGCCCTCTTTTTTAAAAAATGTGATCATAAAAAATATTTTTTAAAAAGGAACTTTCGTTACTAACATACATTAACTATATTACATATTTCATATGCAGCTCAAGATAATTTCTCTTCATTCTGCAGCCCAGGCAAGCCAAAGCACCACACTCAGTTCCTGCCTGGGCCCTGGGCTTAAAGCAAGCACCCCAGCATTAAGGACCTGAGTGCTCCCACACGGCTGTACCCTCAGAGTGCAGACCACCCCGTGTTAGAGCTGACTCCGGCTCCCCATCGTGTGACCAGCTTCCTGGAAACCACAGGTCTCTGGTTGTCTCTTCCACTTGCAGGAACTGAGGTGGGGTGGGGAAGAGAAGCTGTCTGCCCATCTGGCTGCTGTGCCCCTACTGTCCCACCTTCCTAGCCACTGGCCCCTTACCTGCGTGTGACTGCATGTGCTCTAGCAGGTTATTGTAGAACTGGAACTGGATCCCACAGGCGCCACAGGTGTAGGGTTCTGGGAGAAACGAGGCAGCAGGTGAGGCATGGCCCAAGATCCTTCTGCCAGGCTGCAGGCAGCTTTGGAAGTGAGAACCCAAACAGACCTGGGTCTCTGCACTCTGGGCCCAGCCAGTCTGCTCCCGTCACTAAACCAGGGAGGGAGAGGGTGGGGGAGGAAGGAGACATGGAGAGAGGAAGACATGCAGATAGAGGCCGTTCCACTCCACAGAGCAGTTATTTATTGAGTGCTTACTGAGTGCCAGGCACTGTTCTGGGCACTGGAGAGGGTCTTGGGCGGACGACTTCCACAGGCCAGGAACTCTCTTAGGGCAGAGAGCATGTCCCTTTGGTTTCAAAGGGACCAGCAGAGGTCACCTTTGAATGGCCAGATGAATGAATAAATGAATGAATGAACAAATAAGCAGTAAAGGGAGGGAAAAGTGGAGAAAAGGGAAAGAGTTGGAGAGAGACACAGAGAAGCAAGAAAAGGACGCTAAGGACAAAGAGGGCAAGTTAAGAGGGGCAGGAGGCAGAGAGAAGGTACGGAGGGAGGGCGGAACAAGCCTGCACCGCCAGATGTGTCCCCCACACTCTCATTAGTGCCTGGAGGGGAAGAGGAAGGAGAGGAGGAAGGAAGAAGAAAAGAGAGAGAGGTGGGGAGAAGAGTGAGGGAAGGAAGGGAGCAGGACAGCTGAGATGGAACGGAAGAGGCGTCCTGAGGCTGTCCCGATGACTAGGAGTGGGAAGACCTCTGCTCCCGCCCGGCTTGGGATGGTGACAGGCCACTGCCGGTGCTCAGGTTGCTGCCCTAGCCCTGTCGCACTGCTCCACCCGCCTGGGCCCTGGCCTGGCACAGCTGCCCCCAGTGCCTCCTCTGCACAGCCAGGGTGGGGGCCTGGCAAGGCCCGCTGAGTCGATGCCTGCCCTGCCTTGCCCTCTCCAGCCCCCCACAGGACCATCACTTACTCTGCAGGAGAGGGAAAGGATTTGAAATCAGGGGACTTGCAGTTTCTGCAAAAGAGAAACAGTTTAGCTAAGTCTCTTCCGGCTCTGCTCTGCAACCCTCATGCTTTCCTAACTGGTGAGGCAGCTGGGTTCTTAGCAGAGCCGGGAGCACCTGCCGGCCCCGCTCACACTCTGCGGGGTAGGAAAGCTTGGGGGAGGCTGGCATGGAGGGCCTCCCATGGATGCCGAGGCCACTGGGCAGGGCTGGATCAGGGAGGGCCATCCCTCTGGGACGCCCTCAGTGACACCGAGGCCATGAGAGTCCTAAAGAAAGTCCACTCGCTTTGGGGCAGGGCACGGGAAGCTGCTCCCAGGTGGGAATGTTGCCAGTGCCATGGGTTGTCAACACTCAAACAGCAGGCAGCAAAGTGGAGCCACACATAGGTGGGAAGCCCTGGCTTCACCGCTTATAATGTGGGAGACTTGGGGCTACAGTGACCTTTCCTGAGCCTCAGTTTCCTCATCTGAAAAATGGGGATAACAACAATACTGCCCCCAACACACTTGTGGTAAGGATGAAAACAGGTAAGACACATACAGCTCTAAACACATGCCGGACACATAGTAAGCGCTCAATAAACGACGGCTGCTCGAAGCAGCAGCACTTGACGGGGTCATTCCCAACTGCAAATGTCAGCTCTGGTGGTAGGAGAGGCACAGGGGTTGCAGCACAGCTCAGCGGGGAGCCCAGGAAACACCAGGACACCTCAGTTCCAGTGTCCTGCAACTTATTCCTACAGAGCCTCAGACAAGTCACTCCATCTCGCCCCCTTTGGAGGGGCTGTGGAAATTACACTAACAACCTCGGCCCCTCCCTGGGGTACTCAATCACGGAGTTAACCAAAAAACAAAACGAAATTTAAAAACCTCTGAACAGCCACCACCCAAGGCCCCTAACACGCTGGGGCTGCCTGTCCTTCAAGCCACTTGCAGCAGAAGTGCAATTAAGAGACAAAGTCACCTGCTGGTAGGCGGTAGAACTGGGTTCAAACGTGGGCGCAGATGAAGTCAGGGCTGTTTTTAGTAGGCAGAAACCAGCCCTTAAAGCCCGCACTCCTGATGAGTTCATAAAGTCTCTGACAACTGAGCCATCTGCATTACTGGCCACACTCAGGAAGGGCCCAGTACCGTGCCTGGCGCAGACTGGCACTTCATATTTGGAGATTTCAACCATACAAGATAATAAGTGAGTGCCGTATCTTAATGCAACAGAATGCCTGTCCCCTCATGGCTTGTCTGTCAGTGTGCAGACTGGCTTGCTGGCCTTTCTGGGCGCAGCTCCGCCAGGCTGAGCCAGGGTCTGCAGGCTCCAGGGCTCTGCCAGGGTTCTGCATGAAGCAGCCATCAGGGGGCACCAAACACCACCAGGAACCCTCAGGCCAAGCGAGCTGAGCTGTGGGGACTGGAAAGGAATCTTTGTTTCGATGGTCCCACATCCAAAGTGGGGCCAGAACTTGTGGCCTCTAGCTCTCAGAGGTCTCCTTACCGCACCCCTTTGCCTCTCCTGGAAAGAAATCAGCTGTAACGTTTACGTGAAAAACACAGCAGTGACTCTCAGGACCACCATTCAGGCTGGCTGAGTTGATGCTGTGGGTTGTGGGAAGGAGTTCCTCTCTCCATGGGGAAGAGACCGAGGGTGGTTCTGCCCGCTTCTGCCTGGCCCTGCTCTCTGTGCTTCCGCGCCCAGCCTCCTCCCAGGGAGACCCACTATGTACCAGAAGACCCCGGCCCACGGGGCGCCTGGCAACACCGCAGATGGCGTGGCGCTGGCGGCTGCAGGGCAGAACGGCTGTCACAGATACACTCACCGCTGGAGTTCTGTGAACTGCTGTTGGTCTCTTCAAAGTGGTTTTGTGCTTTGCCTTCCACTCTCCGACTGAAAGCGCTTTCTGCTGGGTGGGGGACAGGACAAAGAAAGAAAACCATGCGGAGTGGTCAGCGCATGTGGTCTTGGGGAGGGGCCCCTGAAGCTGGGCGAATGCTGGGGAAGCAGCACAGAGAGGGGGCTCCAGGACTTCCAGACGGACCTTGCAAGCTCCTCAGGCTTGTCCGAATTGCCTGGCACCTTGCCAAGGCCCCAAGTGACCCTGCTGGCAGTGCCGGGAGGCCCAGGCATGGGGGTGACCTGCCCAAGGCCCCAGAGATGGAACAAGCAGATGGCAAGTAGGCTTGGGATCCTGGATAGTAACGTGAGCGACACCAAGTCACAAGACAGCCATCCTCTGCTCCGGCTATCAGATTCTGCTGTTGAGGCCCCACAGAGGAGCAGGGAAGACGGCAGCCTGTTTCCTGGTGGCAGCTCTCACAGCAGGAGGGGCAGGCAGTGACTGTAGCTCCAAAAGGTGGGTGGACCCTGGGTGGCAGGGGGGCATCCAGGGACAGAAGGCACACAGAAGACAGCGAGGGAAGCCTCACACCCTAGGAAGACTGGAGATTGGGGGAGCTCACTCTAGGGAGACCAAAGGGACCCTGGATGAGTTCTCCACACCCCTGCTCAAGGGCTGGCACTATCCTCTCTCTGTAAACCCCACGATGCAGAAATAGTGTCCAGCCAAGCAGAAAACCACAAATGTAGCGGCCCACCCTTCCACGACCCACAGAAAGTATTCAAACAAAACCAAGTTGGAAGGTAACCCAGCTTTTCAAGGTGTTCTTGGCACCTTGGGGATGCCAGATGATCCAGGAGCTGAAGACCCCGGGGAGGTGCAGCTGACACAGTGACCTGAGCTGACCCTTACCCTTAAGGAGAAACCATCCACACAAGATTATCATGGCTCAGAAAAGTTCCACCAGAAAAAGACCCCTTTCACTTTATTTAATCCAGCAGTCCCCAAACACATCCAGAGTTCCCGCAGAGCTCCATTTTAAATATTGATTTTGTACCATTCCACACAAATGGTGATCTTGGGAACCCACTTTGGGAAACGCCACTCTCAGTCTATCTACTGAGAAGGGGAAGTGCGGACCGTATGTTCTGGGGCTCTGATGCTGCTAGGGATGATGGACGAGAATGGAAGCCAGCAGCACCTCCTACAGGCCTGCTGAGTGCCCTTCACCTTCCCCTTCCGCAGGGCCTCCCCCAGTCTCCTTCCTGGACAGGTTGCTGCTGACATCAAAGGTCAACACTCCCTTCAAGTGTGACCACAGGATACCTGGGCTGAGTGCCGCAGGATCGCATTTACAGGTGAGCGAAGAAGACCGCTGGGTTCTCTGTTAGGGAGGGTCCCATGCCTGGGCACCTCTTATGTGCCACACACTGGTTCAGCCACAAAGTTCTATGAGCCTGCACAGTTATCTTCATTTTCTAGGTGACAAAAACAGAGTGAGGCTGCCAAACGCCCGGGTCTGGGTGTGCTCCAGTCCTTCATACGGCAGAGCGAGGTTCACTCTGGGGGCGCAGGCTCTGTGGTAGGATGGGAGCCCTTTCTCTACCTGAATTCTCTTGTTTCCAGGGGACAGGTGCCTACCTGGGCAAGACTTTTACTCCTACCAACATCTGGGTAGAACGTGGCACCACCAAGTTGCCAACTCTTACCATGCGTCTCTGCTGAGCCGCTGATGTGAATTCTTTGCCAAAAAAATGCCTCTGGCTGAACACCAGGGTGTGGCCCCACAGGCGGAGTCTTGCACACAGTCCTGCTCACAGGCACATAGGAAGGGCCACACACTTCAAGGCAACGAGGGCCATAACAATTTCCACCGCCAGTGTGCACCATCTTACAGCCCCTGCTGGTTCTTGCTCTCAAGCCAGTGCCCTCTGACCTGCCCAGCTGGCAAATCCAGATGTAATCCCCACCATGAGTCTTCCACGTCCCACTGAGACAGCCCCTCAGCTTGCCAGAGGCTCACTCGGAAACACTGAGGGTCAGTAACTGCCACATGCCACACTTGCCTCCGTAGGACATTTTCTGCAGAAGGTGCTGACGTAAGAACTCCCAGCCACAAAGCTCAAGAGTCTGAGCAAGTTCTGAAAGCCATCGTTCTGGTGAGCTAATATCAACTTCCACAAGACCGTGATGGCCAGTCTGCTTCTAGCTAACTTATGACCACCACTGCTAAACCACAACTGTCACACTACTGCCTTCGAGGCCGGCTGATTCTTCTCCTTTTGAGAGATCTAAGCACAACAAACATAGAGAACCACCTTTGCCCCCAATCAGGCTCCTGAACCAGTCAAGGAAAGCACGGCTTTTCACCTGGCCAGGTCACACCGGTCACCAAATAAAGCAAGTGGCCCATTCACTTGAGCTCTCGACCTGATCATCTGCAAGCATCATGGATGGTTCTGGCCTTCGAGGGCGTCCAAAAGTGCAAGGGGTGCCACATCATCACTCCAACCTACATCCCACAGATCCAGGCAGGTGGCCCAAGGCTTGCTCCATGCAAGTGTGAATCCAAGAAATCCTGACAGCTGGTACTCAGCACACAGTGCGTCTCATCAGTATTCCTGGAGAAAAGGACCACTGGGGACTTTTTATTGCCTGTTCGCCCTTCTGGAGTCAGAGCCCTTTTCTGTGTGGACTCAGAAAACGCAGGAGCTGGCACCCCCTGGCTTCCTGCCAGGCCTCTGTCTCCTGGAGTCATTCCATGGGAATGCTAGACAGGAGAGGCCAAGAGCAGAGAGGCAGGCCCAACACTGCTTCATGGAGAGCAACTCCATGTTGAATGAGTTTTCAGATTGATTTTCTTAAAGCTGGAGGGTGCAGATTCATGCTAACAGGGTCCAGGCAGGTGATATAAATGGATGAACTAGGTTGGATGTATACAGACAACAGTGTGATCACAATGAGAAATGATATCTGCCATGGGGCCCTTGTGGTGGAGAGGCAATAGGGAGTGGTGGGGACCGGGGACGACTGGACAGCACATGCCCTATTAAAGGAGGCAGCCAATTGTTGTCCTGCAGGAACATGGGCCCAGGAGCCAGATCTGTCTTTCCAATGTCAGCTAAAAATCAAGTTTTACATAAAAATCTATCAGTATTCAAGTGGTGACAATTAATTCTGAAAAAGTTTTAGACCTTGTGAAGGCCAAACAAAACAGGCCTGAGGCCATGATTTGGGGGGGGATATTCTATTACTTTGCAAACCCTCTTGTACCACTCTCTGGTTTGGGGAAAGAGAACCTGGCTCATGGTCACAGAGCTGGCCAGGTTTGTCCCAGAGCATGATGGGACCCCCATCCTCGCTCTTGCAGGGGAACAATGACCAGGCACAGAGATGACAGGTGGAGAGAAAGTGGAGAGTGGAGGAAGTGTGGGGTAACGCCAGCCATCGGTACCTGCAGTCGCCTTGCTCGCTGGAGATCCTGAATTTGGAGTGCGGAAGGTCTGGGTTTGGGTGGCTGGAGGGGTGCGGTGTAAGAGCGTGGCGCATCGGACCACGGAGGCCGGAGCTTTTTTCCCCGACTGGTTCGTCTGGGTCTTCGCTGCCACGAAGCGCGGAGATGGAGTGACCTCTGGATGTGAGCACTCAGAGCCCGTGTCTGGATCATCCGGCGGCTCCCACCCGGGGGCGGTACCTGAGAGGGTCACGCTCTCAGTCCCCGAGGGAGCCGCGGCGTGTGGCCTCTCAGACCACAGGACCCTGTGTGCTGGAGTTGAGACGCCTCCACCCAAACTGGTCTTCAACGGAGAGTGAGGACCATCACGCCCACCCGGAGCCTGACCATCAGCTCACACTCAGAGTTAACTAGAGGTCACCAATCAGCCCACCCTGTGAGACGCCCTGACCAGCCCAGTCTCCCAGCATCTACAACCTCAGCCTGTGACCCACGCAGAGGGTATCTGGACTCATTACCGTAGGCCCAAGCACATTTTCTAGAATGCTGGCTTCCAGCTCTTTTACTCCACAGGAAAACTGGCTCAGAAGGAATGACAGAAAGCAGACAGGCAGGGGTCATGACGGGGCTGACGGTGGGGGTGGGGAGGCAGAGGGGCCTGATGCCACACCTGCGACTGTAAGGAAAGGGGCTCTGTAGAACTCCCGTGTGCACAGTGGACAATGGCTGACAGGGTAGCAGCAATAAGTGCAGGAGTCCTCTGGCATTCACGGACGCTCACGTAACATGACCCAGGTACCTGCCTTCCTCTGCTCAATTCTCTGCAGAAGCTGGGGTCACTGACTGGGGCTGACTCGGTTTCCACCTCTGGCAGTCTGGGCAGGCAGCAGTGGCCTGGGCCATTGCCATGGAGTAAACTCCTAAGCCTGACCTCTCCCATGTTAGATGTGAGAGGAGCGGCAGGAGGGGACCAGGCCAGCACAGGGAAGGGACTCCTGGGTGCTGCTCACCAGGAGAGTCTAGAACCCACAGGAATTAATAACATCCCGAGGGCACTATTGGTAAACAGGCCTTGGCCACAGCACCGAGCTGTCCAGAAAAGGTCCTGGCTCTGGCTCCCTGCCTCTGGGGTGGTGGTGAGATCTCCCAGGACAGCACCCATCCTGGATGGCAGAGACACCACCCACTGCTCAAAGCCCGAGGTGAGAGGACCTCTAACTCTGCCTCTGATGACTCCTGGCACCAATTTAGAAGCTCTGGCCCAAAAGAAGCAGTCTGTGGGGCCTCAACTGAGGTCACACAGCTGTGAGTGGCAGAAACAGGAAGCCACAGGGGTCCTGTGTCCACAACCCTGTAGCGCCGAGGGATGTGCAGAGCACACCTCCACCTACTATGGGGGGTGGCCAGAGGCAGGACCGGGCAGTTCCATCGTCATAGTCCCTTAAACAAGCCCAGCCTAGCCCAGAAGGAAGACCCAAGGCTCAGTTCTGCAGGGAGCACGGTGTCCCTTGCCAGCCCAGTCCCCACGCTCTGGACTCTCGCCTTCTGACCAAGGCCCTGAGAGGGCTGGGTGGTGACGGTGCCTCCTTTGCCCTCCCTCCCTTTCTGAGCTGAGGACCTCCGTGACCCCGAGTCCAACCAGAAGGGTGGTTTGTCCAGCAGTATCCCATTTATTTTTAATCACAGAATGAACCTACACATTCAACACTATGCTGGCCATCTAGAGCTCATCTCCGATTTCTCCACTGGCCCCCTAAGTTAGGGACCACGGCCGGAGGATCGCTGTCACGGGACCCTAACTGAGGCTGGAACGAAGCCAGCCCCTCTCTGAAGCCCAGCTCTGTGCCTTTCAGTCTTGAAAAGCATACTTCTCTCTCCTGGCCTCAGTTTCCCCAGTCTCACCCCCCACTGATGAGAGTGGGAAGATCGTTGCTGAGCAGACAGCCCCACAGGGATTCTGTGAGACTCCCAGAATGCCACCAAGACACCTAAGTGGAAACTGCTCCTCACATGTAAGCAGCTGCAGCTCATATTGCTTTAGTGGCCCAGACAAGTTAATATAAAGTTTCTTACAGCCACGCAGGAAGTTGGTGCTGGGAGGAGGCAGGGGCTGAAATCTGCCAGCTAATCCAGGAAGCCTTTGCCCTCACTCCATCCCGCCCCACACATCCCAGGAAGCTGGGCACAAGGACAGAGAGTTCCTAAGTGGTGCTTTCCCTGAGGCCTGTCCCTACAGAACAATTTCTAGGGTACTCTTGGGTTCGGATCTTTCCATAGGCAATTCCTGCTGTAACAATCCCGCAGTTCCCTGAGAGGGAGTTCCTTCTTTTCCTGTGCAGGGATCTACAGACACCCATGAAGCACTTGGTATAAAAACCTGGGGGCACCATCTCTTCACTTCAGCCACCTTACTGGGACTCGCCAGACTCTCCAGCTTCCTCCTGGGCCGCTCACAGCTTTGCCTTCTCACATACAGCACCTCCCCTCTTTCAAGCTCCTGGCCTTTGCCTATCCTAGTCCCTCTGCCTGCGACATTCTTCTTTTAAATTCCTGGCTGCTGGCCCTCTATGCTACACTTACACAGCACTTCCTCAGGGATCTCGCCCTCATGCCCACCACCCAACTGACCATCTGTCGGTCCCCTCCTTTCCTCCCTTCCGAGGACGGATCCCCATCCACAGTGACACACAGTGCGACCTTTTATTCATCTCTCTTTCCCGATTCACTTGTATACTTCCCAAAGGCAGGGACTCTCCAGTTTGGCACCCTGTGCACTGAGTACCTGGCTCATTCTCTGAGTGCTACCTGTAGGGAAACTGTGGAGTCGGTCAACTGATGCACGAATGGCCAGGACAGTAAACTCAGAATGCTGAAGAGCACATCAGAGATGGAGGGTGGTGCCCAAAGTGAAGCTATAAGTGCGCCAGGAAGCTGTCTGACACATTCTCCTCCCCTTGGCCCCAAGGGAATAAGGCAGATGGGGCCAGGTTCAGAGAGGTCTGGGCTGAGCAAGATGAGCTCAGGCTCCCAACCCACGTCACTCAACGGTTTGCTTGTCACCCTGGAACTGCTACCTAAGCTCATACCAAGAAGAAAAGGCTCCTTTGGGAGAAATACACACCAGCTATTTACGCACAGGTATCTAACAAATAACAGCAATGTGACTCTTCCTTCTGCCAAAAAAGAAAACTTCCAGGGACTATAAGGATTTGAGAAACATAACCAAATAACTGAGACGAGGAGGGACTGGGTGTCTCCGAAACGCTATGAGATAGAGGAGGCGAAGTCAAGGCCAATGGAGTCAAGTGCTTAAAGGCTAGAAGTGGGAAGGAACGGCAGATGTGGTGAAGGAGGCAACCAGGGAAGCCTTCCTCATGGGGTTTCATTGTGAAATGAGAATGGGTGAACATCCCCTTCTGGCCGAGACAGAGTAACTCGTACAAAAGATGGTTCTGAACTGTGATTCCTAAAAGAAGATGTGACATCAACACCATGGTCATGCCAGTTCTCCGTCCAGAGACACATCTTGGATGGGCACACAGAGAAGTGGCACCCAGACAAAGAAGGCCATTTCACTGAACTGGAGAGACAGGGATCAGAAGTCAGGGCTTCTGAGATGGCTGGGGTTTGCAGGGCAGAATATCAAAAAGAAGAGAATTAAGCAAAGAAAAGAATTTCAGAAACGTACAGAGGGACCCCCCCTTGACGCCTTTGGCTGACAATTAGATTCCATCAAGTGTCTGCAAAGCTGCCAGGAAATGGCCAGTGGGTGAGGCTGTGAATTGAGTGACAATTCAGAGGTTGTGCGAGACTAGAGGTCTGAGTTCTCACCTGCCAGAGAGGAGAAGTATTGCTGAAAACATCACATATTCAGCTGAGACTCACAGGGCCAGGTCTTAGAAGAACTATAACCCCAGAATAAGAACTATTCTAGACCTGCCCTAACGCAGTTTAAAATAAGCTTTTGGAGTACCAAGCTGAGCTACAAGTAAATTAGCTGCCTGCCAGCATAAAGGCAAAAATAAAGGCAACACTTTTCAAAGGAAGAAAACAAAATCTAGTTAGTCAACAACCACATTGTGCAGCACAGATGAGCAATTATTTTTCGCAGGAGGCAGGACAATGTGATTAATAATCAAGAGAAAAACCAGAGAAAAATACAGAAATGATAGGGGGATGGAATCAAGAGACAATACGCTCAAAGATTTAAAGGAGAACACGAATATGGTAAAGAGAAAAATGAAAGTTATGAAAAAAAGAGCCATATGTAATTTATAGAGATCAGGCATTGCAGAAGAAAAGATCAGCGAATTTAGAGTCAGGGCACTAGAATAGATTCAAACCGAAGCACGGAAGGAAAACAAGGCTGAAAAATAAACGGTTTCAGTTGACTCGGAAATATTATCAAATACCTAACATACATATAATGAAAGTTTCAAAGAGGAAGAAAAAATATTAGGAAAGAAAAATATTTGAAGAAATAGTTGCTAAAAATTTCCTAAATCTGATGGAAAATATAAATCCATTGATTGAAGAAGCTTGGTGTATCTTAGAAACCACAAACACACCAGAATCAAACTGCTAAAAATCAGTATTAGCAATTTGAAATATTTACAAGCAGTCATACAAGCAAATACAGAAATATTTAAAAGCAACCAAAGAAAAAAGATACATTAAATGCAGAAGCAAAACAATCAGAATGATCTCTGACATTTGATTGAAAACAACATAACCCACAAGACAAAGGAATTATGTTTTTAAAATGCTGAAAGAAAATTTTCTCAACCTAGAATTCTATATCCAAAGAAAACAACCTTAAAAAGAGAACATAAAATACAACTTTTTCAGTTGTGAGGTCTTTTACCAATGGACCTACAATGTAAGACATGCTAAAGAAAATTCTCAAACAACAGAGGAAAATTATTAATAGACAGAATTCAGACTTACATAAAGAAAAGCAAAGCACAGAAAATGGTAAATGTGCAGGTAAATAATTTCTTAAACACGTTAACAAATAATTGATTATTTAAAGCTAAAATAGTAATTGTTTGGTATATAACATGTAGTTGTACTTACAGGATAGTAGAACAAAAGATAAGAAGGTAGGAATGGGAAGTATACTGTTGTATGGTTTTTATATGAATGTGATGTGTTATGATATAAATTCATATTGACTGTAAGACATTAAAGATGTATATTATAAGCCACAGAGTGAAAAAGAGTTAATAGCAGAAAGTTAACAGAAAACTAAAAAATATTTGCATAATGCTAAAGATGGCAAGAAAACAAGAGAAAAATTTAAGAACAAATGAGACAGAAAAAGTACAAGATAGTAAACTTAAATTCAACATTATCAAAAAAAAACAACATTATCAATAAAGTATACTAAATGTAAATGGATTAAATACTTTAATTAAAAGGCAAGGAATTTCAGGTTGGATAAGGAAACAGGAACCAACTGCATGTTGGTTCACAAATAAAACACTTCACATATAAAACTACAGACCAAAAGAAAAGGATGAAAAAAGATATACCACGTGAACACTAATCTAAGAAAGTTGTAATGGCTTTAATATAAGTCGAGAAAGATTTCAAGAGGACAGATATTGCCAGAGATAAAAGGCACCATGCAATTTTAAAAAGGGTCAATTTTGTCAAGATATAATGATTTTAAGGGTATGCATCTAAGGGTAGTTTCAAACAAGATGAGGCAAAAAGTGGCACACCTAAAGGAGGAAACAGACAAAAGACAAATCACAACTATAGTTGAGGATTTTGACACTTCTCTCAGTACCTCATAAGACAAACTAATTTGTTTTTGAAAAGTCAAAGAATTTGAACATTATCAACCAATTTCACCTGACACTAGAAAATAAGCCTTTTTTTTTTCAAGTGAACATGGAACACACAAGCAAGAGAGACAGTATGATGGGTCGTAAGACACATCTTGGTAAATTGAGGATTAGAAATCATACAGAATATGCACTCCAACCACAATGGAACTAAATTCGAAATCAATTTTTAAAAACTGAGTAATTCCCAAATATTTGGAAATGGAAAACATTATCTAATCTTTCTTACAAAGAAAATCCCAACCTTGATGGCTTCATTGTTGGCTTCTACAGAATATTTATGGAAAGGATTACCAATGCTGCACAAATTCTTGAGAAAATTAAAGAGTGAAATTCTCTTCCCAACTCATTCTATGAGGGCAGCATGACTGAAAATGAAGACAAGGAAATCATGAGAAAAGTTTCCTGTTAGCTGGAATGCAAAGTGGCATAACCATTTTGTAAAGCACTTGGGCTATTCTTAAAATGAAACATACATCTTCCATATGATCCAGTTATCCCCCCCATATACAAATATTCACAGTAGTTCTGATTTGTATTAGTTTGAAACTGGAAGACAATCCAAACGTCCATCCATCAGCGAGCGGAGAAAGGAACTGGTATGCACAGACAACGGCGTATTACTGGTCATGCGCCACTTAATGACTCTTCAGCCAACAACAGACTACGTAGACAATGGTGGGCTCATAAGATTACCTTGCCTCAATTTGTCTCTGGTATTCGCACAACAAAACGCCCTAACAATGTACTTCTCAGAACGTGTGTCTGTAATTAAGCAATGCATGACTGTATTCATTAATTAAAAGGAACTGAACTACTGATACATGCAAACATGGATGAATCCCAAAACAATTATGCTGAATAAAAGAAGCCAGACTCCCTCAAACAAAAAAGAATGCATACTGTAAGATTCCACAGATGTGAAATTTTAGAAAATGCAAACTAATCTAAGATAATGTGAAACAGATCAGTGCTTGCCAGGGGATGGGAAAATGGCAAACAAGAGATTACAAACAGGTACGAGGAAATTGTTGGGGGTGATACATGGTTTCGTAGGTGTATACACAGATTAAAGTGTACATTTTAAGTAACAGGCATTGTATGGTATGATGATATGCCTTGATAATGGTGTTTAAAAACTGGACTTGAAATACTTCTTTGACCGTCATTAACACACCACTGGTTGAATATGGGGCACTCTAATAATCCTAGATTATATTTGCTTGCCCTTGGGATAGTCTTGAGAATAATAATAAAAGTCAGTAAAATGCTGGGAAATTTCTAGCACCAAAAAAACCAACAACAACAAAAAAATGCTGGGAAATTTTAGACAGAAGTGAGCAGAAAACATGCTCTTAAAAGCAAATTAATTATAGAAATGTCTCTGGTTCTTCAAATAACTTAGAGGCCTACGTAAGAACTTTGTTTACTGTGTTGATTATTTCACAATATCCATGTACATCAAGTCAAAAAATTGTCTACCTTAAATACATACTGTTAAAAAGAAGTTTTAAAGAAAGAGACCATTCTTTTGGCAAAGAAAAAACATCCTAATGTTTTAAATTTCTTCGGTTCATTTTAGAGTTTGGTTTTCTGATATTCTCAGTGCATTTTAATAAAGTACAGGCATAATGACTTACATTTTAGGAATCCATGTCACTTACCATACTAACAGAATGAAAGAATCCGCCCAATCAAATAAATTTTCACCAAACTGTGAACAGAAGGTAATCTCCCCAAATGATAAAAAGGGCATCTATGAAAACTTTCACCTGAATGATGAAAATGATGACACTTAAAATAAAAAATCAAAGTGTAAGATTGGGAATAAGGCAGAAACTCTGCTCATTTCTCCTGTTCGACACTGTAGTATTGAAGGATTCCCAACAAGACAGCAAAGAAAAATAAATAATAAAAAGTACACAATGGAAAGAAAGCAGTAAAGCTCTCTTCACAAGCAAATGACATCATCATTTAAAGGAATATCCCTACAAAAGTCTACAAAAACCTATTAGAACTAAAAAGCAAATTCAGCAAGTTTGCAGGATAGAAATTCAATATAGACAAATCAATTGTTTATATATAACAGCAACAAAAATTGGAAAATCAAATTTAGAATTCAGAGTATATTATAAAACACAGAATACTTAGAAATACTTTAATATATTATGTGAAATACTTCTACTCTGAAAAGCAAAAACTGTTGCTGAGAGAAACTAAATGATCTCTAAGTACACCATGGAGAGCTACACCATGTTCATGGGGTGATAGGCTCGATAATACCACATTGTCCATGCTCCTCAAATTGGCCTACAGATTCAATATAAGCTGCCTTCCCCCCAAAAAATCCCAAGTGAATTTTTTGGGTAGAAATTGTCAAGAAGACTAACATTTATGTGGAAAAATGAAGTTCCTAGAGGGGGAAAATCTTAAAGAAGAACAAAGTTGAAAAATTAAGAATAGCTATTTTAAAACTGTAACACTCCAGCAGGTAAATGACAAAACGAAGTACAGAATACAGTTTGCATATGACGTACACAACTGCATATGATTCATTCGATGGAATATTGCTCAGAAGTAAAAGTGAATGCACTCATACATACAACATACATACATTATGAGACTCATACGTGTTGTATGAGTCTCATATACATTTTTACCAAAGAAAGAAGCAGGCACAAGAATACATACTGACACCATTCATAAGAAGTTCTGCAGTCACTCTAGGTCTTTCTGAATCTAGCCTTAATCTCCTATGCTGTATTTTAAATACAGATGCTTCCAGAGTTCCTAGACTTTAGTCAGCAACAGAAAGATTCATTCAATAGGGAGATGCAGAAAAACAAAGAGTGCACAACAGAAAAATAAAGAAAATGAGAAAGAGAATGCGAAGTAGACAGTCTTCCAGGACAGAAGCACCAGGGTGTCAGAGAAGAAACTAGGGTACAAGTGACACCCTTTTCTGCTGTACCATCTTGGCAGGTGCAGGACAGCATCACAGCAGAGAATGGGCTTGGCGCCACCCAGCAGGGCTCAAAGCCACGCTCTCTGTCTCACTAACTCAGGACCTTACTCGCGTGACTCCAGGAAGTACAAGAGCAGCCAGGAAGAGCCTCTCCGAGGGCTGAGTCCAAGGCTGCAGGCTGGCCTTGTAAGTAACGCTGCACCAGAAGTGTGTACTGGGTAGCATCCTCATAGCAGGCAGCAGACAGCTGCTGCTTCGCTGGAACACGCAGCTGCACAGCTGCCCACAAACAGCCCTGATGCTTGGGCACTGGCACCATGAGTGGATCAAATGGAGGGATCGATGCCCACCCAGCACAACCTCTGTATTTTCTCCTCACACACAACCTGGCTCTATGGTGGGCACTTGATCATAGCATGTGCCTGCCTGAGGGTCGCTTTAAACCAGAGATGTCTGACATCCAGACTCTGGGTTGGAAAGGCCTTAAGAACTTTCATAGATAGGAAATGTGGGCTCCAAAAAGGGAAGCCAAATAGGCATTAAGTTGCACAGCAGTCAGAGGCCAAGGCAGGATGAGAATCCTAGCCCAGTGCTCAATCTCAGGAAGGCTTAGGTCCATGTAAGGTCACTGGGGGTTTGAGGCCCTCATAGTCCAGGGAGGCTGCTGCTTCTGGACCTAATCTTCCCAACCACAGAATGGGGACGGGATCTGCACAGCTCTTTTGTGTGAAACCCAAGCAGTGAAATCCCTAAATAAGTTCCTAAAACACCCTGTCCTATTGCCCCAAGATGCTGACAGCACATAGGACCCTCCACCTGTACGGTGAGGGGTGGAGGGTGGGAGCCCTCCCAGCTCAGATGCTTAGGGATCTAAGGATCAAGCCCATCTGACCTGCAGAAAAGGAGCTGGGAAATCAGCAGGGAGGTCCACAGGCATTAGAACGGAGGGTCAGGGGTCCCCAGGGAAAGAGGCCTTGGAGTCCTTTCTTGCCCTTGCCAGGGGAGGAGCTGGAGACTGTAGGCAAGAGGCAGGATAGGCCTGCCAAGGCTTGGCAGCAGCCTGTAGACCTTCTGGGCTCAATACCCAGGGCTCCAGATGCCCACCCTGCTGCTCCTGCTACCTCCTTGCTTTGCACCATGAAGGGCAGACGGGGAGTCGTCTTATTTCACCAACCATGCCCCTGGCCTGGGTCAGTCCCTGCACTAACTCAGACTGAAGGTGCATCACACAGCCCTGGCTCTGGGGTTAGGAAGCTCATGGTTTGGAGGTGTTCAGAGCGGGTGGGGACAAGGCCACCGTAGGACTCGGATGAGTGTTGTCTGCCCTCCGAAAGCACCAGGCCTCTGAGTCCACCACAGGAGGGCTCTGACCTTGCTGGCTTGAGGGGGGCCTTTCAGTCACTGCAGTCAGGGAGCCTCAAGTCACATCAGACACCTGAGCTGACGGCCTATGCTCACATGCTCGCTCCCCTCCTGGTGAGGCTCCAGAGCCCTGACCAACAGCTGGCCGCCTCCCCAACCCGATGATGGCCCCTCTCCCACCGGAAACGGTACTCACTGATGGGGGCGTGTAAGGCCACATGCTCCTGGTAGGGCGTGTAGTACTTGTACTGCTTCCCACAGAATTCACAGGTGTAATTGCCAGTTTCTGTCCAAGAAGAGGAAGGTGTGAGAATGGGTATCTGGCCCCAACCCAGAAGCATTAGTGCCTCTCCCCCAAACAAACTCCTTCTCATTCTGGGACCACCGGTTAGAATGAAATCTGACTCAAACTCCAACTCTGGGCGAGTCTCTTAACCTCGCTGTGCCTCAGTTTCCCTACCTGTAAAACAGGTAACCTTGGGACCACCTCATGGGATTGTTGTGAGGATTAACTGTGTGTGTCAAGCACTTAGAACAGTACCTGGCACACACTGCTCCCCTCCGTCTCTCCAACCCCAGCCCCGGCGCTTGGGAAACGTGTAGTGACCCCAGATGACTTGCCCTGCTAACTTCTCCATCAGCCTTTCTGCAAGCCCTGCCGCCTGTGGCCACTCCCAGACCCGTCCCTGGGACCCTTGCTGTGTCTGAGCAGGCCTCGCCCTTCAGCAGCGGGGGTCACTAGTGGGGTCACGTCCTCTCGCAGGCTCTGCTAGACTTCATTTTTACCTCTCTTTTGGCTCTGCCTAACTTCTTTCTTAAAAAAAGTCTGATGTAATATTGTTCACTGGGGGGAAGTTACAAAATATTGATAAATACAGGCACACATTTTTAAAACTAAAGAGAGGTTTCAATCACCTACGACCCCCAAACGAAGAATGGTGTCTGCCTTCCAGGGCCACTGTGCAGCCGCAATCTGCCCCGGTCTCCAGCCTTCGCTCTGCCTCAGCTGGGGGGTTTCTCTGGCTGATATCATTTGTCTGGCTCCTGTGGCCTTGAATTAGTCAGCTCTGATCAATATCCTCTTTGTAACCTGGTATATTCAATCGACAATACTTTGTGGACATCTTGCCCAATCAATAAGTATTGATCTCCCCGGCCTTTATTGGCTGCATGGTTCCCATGGGACTCTGCAATTTGCTGAGCTAGTCCCCTCCACCAAGGGACATTTAGATTACTTTAAAAATTTTTTCCTTATTAAGAAAATGCTGTGATCCACATCCTTGTGGAAATTTTTGCACATTTGCTCATTAGTTTTGCACATGATTGCAAAATAAAGATTACTGAACAGACTCTTTGCACATTATTTCCTTAGGATAAATTCTAAGAGGCGGGGGGCGGGGCGGAGTATGCACTTCTAAGGCTTTTGATAACCACGCACCACTATTCCAAACAGAAAGGTGTGAAAATGACTGTTTCCATTCACTGCAGCCAACATTAAGCAATATCACCTCCCTCTGTTTCGCATTTGATGGAAGCAACTACACTGTACTGCTGAATTTTTCCATCTCTTTGATTTCTAAGGAAATTGATTATTTTTCCTGTTTAATTAACTGGCTTTTCTTTCATAATTTTCCTTTAAAAATCACTAAATTCTTTGTAGATGAAGGATATCAACATTTTGTTATATATGTTAAAAGTATTTTTTAAAAATTTGTTTCTTAGTACTTTTTTGGTTTTCTTCTCCCAGTATAGGAGCTTCAGATTTTTTGGTAGGTAAATAATTTTTGTAGCTGACTCACAAACACTTGAAAAGATTCATATTATCTGTATATATAAGCTTCAAAGTTGTTCAATCAACTGTACTAATTGTCTTATTCAAATCCAACATCTTTGTCTCTTTGCTCTGGCAAAGATTAAATGTTGCAATAAATCCTTCCACTTGGTAGTATTTCTACATTTACTTTATATATTTAGATACAATGTTGTTTGATGCCCCAACCCTCATGAGATCAAAATCTTCATGACTCTGAACGGGAAACTATATTCTAACACACTGCTTCTCAAAGCGTAGCCCCTGGACCATCAGTCTCAGCCCTCCTGGGAACCTGTGAGAAATGCAAATTCTCTGGACTTGCCCAAGACCTGAACAAAGAAAATTTCTAGGGGTGGGGCAATTTGTGTTTTAACAAGAAAACTCCAATGCATGGGAAAATTTAAAAGCCAGTGCTCTGATGTTTAAATTACACTGTTGTGTTAGTTTGTTTGGCATTAATATAATTAATTTCTTGGTCATTTGCCAGATCCTGCTTTCTATTTGTTTGTATGGGCCTAAAGACACATTCCTACATTTTCTTATACTTTCATTCATTGAACAGGGAGGTGCTGAATGCAGGCAGAAAATGCTGAGCAAGCCAGTCATGGTTCCTACCTTCAAGGAGTTTACAGACAAAGAGACATAAAAATTGAATAATTACAAAGACAAGTTTGTTTATTTTTGCAATACAGGGTATTGAGCCCAGGGCCTTTGCACATGCTGGCCCCATTCATTCATTCACTCATTCATTCAAATTTTGAGACAGGATCTCACTACGTTGCCCAGGCTGGGCTCACATTTTCAATCCTCCAGCCTCAACCTTCCAGAGTGCTGGGAATTAAGCATGTGCCACCATGCCTAGCTCAGACAAATTTAAAACTGCAACAGTGACAGGTTACAAATACAGTGCTATGAAAAATCTTGACAGGGACTGTAATCCCTTTAAGGAAGTAAGAAAGAGTTTCCCGAGAAAAAGCAGCACAAATTCAGTATAAAAGATAAAGGATTCACTAGGTATGTCTCTAATAAACCATTACAAATTGGATTATTCTAAATTAACCTGACAAAATTTTATCCTCTAAGAAAGGAGATTATGCCATTTGGTGTTTTTTTGTTTTACTGAGGGGGGGCGGCACGGGTGGTTTAGGTGTGCAGGATCGAACTCAGGGCCTTGAGCTTGCTAGGCAAGCGCTCTGCCACTTGAGCTAAATCCCCAACCCCACCATTTGGTTTTATTACTATAATTGATTTGGTTTTACAAGTTGAGCATCCCTAATCCAAAAATCTGAAATCCGAAATGCTCAAATCTGAAGCTTTCTGAGCAATCAAAAGATGCCACAAGTGGAAAATTCCACTCCATGGTATTTTGTTTCATGTACAAAATTGTTTTTAAAAATTGCATATAATTACCTTCAGGCTATCTCATTTACTGGCAAATATTCCAAAAACTGAAAATATCCTAAATCCTAAATACTTCTGCTTCCCAGTATTTCAAATAAGGTGTACTCAGCCTGTACTTACTTTGTAACTCTTTTTTCTCCTCCCCTTCCTCCTCCTCCTTAGGTTGAACCCAGCACCCCACACGTTAGGCAAGTGCTTCACCAACCCCCACGACATCCCCAGTCCTCTTGTTCTACTCTCTGGCTTGTTCCTTTAGTTTTCAGTTGTTTGGTATATGAACTCGCTGCTTTCCTATTATCTCCAATAGTCCATTACTTTCCAATATTGGGTGGGTTTTTGTTGTTGGTTGTGTGCATGTGAGTGTGTGTATGTTTTGAGTCAGGGACTTGCTAGGTAGTTTAGGGCAGCCTTGAACTCTTCATAGCCCAGGATGGCCTCGAACTCGTGATACTGCCCCTTCAGCCTCACCATCAGGCCCAGCTCACTGCTATTTTACATAGTATATATTTCTCTCATGGTGACAGTCAAGTGGAAAAACGGTAATTTCAAGTCTGTTATCACTGAGAAAGATGGCTTAACCCAGTGCTTCTCAAACTTTAGGATGTGTGAAATATTCGTATCCCACAGGTTTGGGCCAGGGCCTAAGAATTTGCATTGCTAATGAGGTTCTAGGAGAAGGTGATCTTAGTTTGGGACCACACTATGAACAGGACTGGTTTAGCCTAATTCACCATAACCCCCACTCATTCTTTCCTTATTTTTTTAAAAACTCACTTTCTCATATTTTAGGGTAATCTTTGTCTTAGGCACTCAATTTTACAATTAGATTTGCAATGTTTTAAACTTCTAGTTTATCTGTTTTATTCCTCATAATTGGGTCCCTGAATGTACTCTACCACTTAGTCCACTGGAGTATATATATACTCAAATAATTTTCTGAAGATGGGTATGTAAGAGAAACAGTATGCTTCTAAGCCCTTGCTTTTATCTTTATATACAAATCACAATTTACCCAGATATAAAATCCTTAAAACCTTTGTTCTTTGAAACAGATCCCTTTTTTTAGCATTTAGAACTGCAGAGAAGTCTAAGGGAAGTTCATCTTGGATTCATCTGTAGAGACTTGATTTTTTACAGCTTGACAGTATTTTACTTTAGTTTTAAAAATCACTAAGCTTTATTTAGGTACCAATCTCTTTAAATTGACTCTACCTGACACATGATAAGCATTTTAAATTTGCATATATACGTTCTCTGTCAGATGAACAATGTTTTCTTCTATTAGATCTCTGACTACTGCTTCAGTACCATGGTACTAAAACTACCTATTAACTGGAATTCGTTTCTGTTACACTTATCATGTATTTCTTATTCGTCTATTCAGAGTTTTCCTTCACATTACCAATTCCATTTCTGTAGACTGATTCTGTGGTTTACTATCTACACTGGAGGTTTAAATTCTGTTCTTATATTTTCTGTTTCCCTAAAGTACTTTTTCATCATGCAATTTCAGGCTTCTTTTTCAATGGTCATGCCATGAAGTGAATTGAGTCCTCAAGGCAATGGGATTTGGAGGCTGAGCCTCTCAGAGATAGAGACATGAGGATGGGACCCAAATGACTGGATTAGCACCCTTAGAAGAGACGCCCTGTCTTGGTATCTCACTTCCCTCTCCTTTCCCTCCTCTTCTCTCTCCTCTCCCCTCCCTCTCTTCTTCTCTCCCCCCACCTCTCTCAGCCACATGATGGTCAGGGAGCAAAAGTTCCCCAGGACCTGACCATGCTGGCACCCTGATCTTGGAATTTTAGAACTGTAAGTAATTTCTGTTAAGCCACCAAGGCTGTGGTCTTCTGTTGTGGCAGCCCAAGTGGACTAAGGTTATATTTTCCTGTACTCGACTGAGGCTGTAAAAATTTCTTCTTATCTAGAGTAGACCATTTCCAGAAATATACTCTTCCTTGAAGTCTCCTAAATTCTCTTTCTTGTTCTGTGGAATTTTCATGCTTGTTTATTTTTCAATTTACTCTTCCTCAGCCAGACATAAAAGTCAAGCAAGCCATAAATGAATAACCCAGGTTTACTGTTGCACTAGACAACAGAAGAATTGTCCATCCCCCTTCTGCCCACTATCATGGTGGTAATTCTCAGATCTGCAGCTGAAATTGAGAGAAATCTAACCAATGCAGTCCTTCTAGCAGGTGTCCTCTGTTTCCCTGTGGCTCTGGCTTCCTCCTCCCTAATTTGCTCAGCTGATGCCAAAGTGGAAGAGATTTTCCCCTCCCCTGGCCTACACAGTTTTACTTGGAGTGATTAGTTCCTTCAAAACACCTGGTGTCTCTACTCGCTTTTCCTTGTCCTATGCCTAGCTGTTTTTAGGGTGTCGGGGCTTGCTCACAGGAAGAGGCAGCAACCCAAGAAGCAACAGTCTCATCCCAAGGAGGCTCCTAAGTAGCAGCAAAGGGGTGGCCTTCCACAGCTCTAGCAAGTTCAGCTCCACAATAGCAAGGTGGGAATAGCCGGCTTCCTCAGTACAAATGCACAATCCTTATTATCTGTAAAAATTCCTCCAGGTCCTAGCATGGGTTGGCTATCAGACTGAGTCACAGATACACAGAACAAGTTTCATCTTGCTCTGAATCTTCATGGGTGGTTAACAGGTCCCACTTGTTTAATGTTTTCCAAGCATGTGTCAAGGACTATGCTAATTCCCTTACAAAGATAATCTTACATAATCCTCATGACAAGCTTGAAAGTAGAGTCTCATTGTCATCACCCCACTTTAGAGTTAAACTGGATTAGACAGATTAGAAAACTTGTGGGGCTTCACGCAGCTATCAAGTGGGGAGCTGGGACTAATATTTGGGCTGGCTCCAAAATTCCTGCCCAACGATCTCTCTCTCAGTAACATCTCTTGTTTCTTACTCCCTGACTACCAGCAGGAGCCACGTACTAGGCTAGACACTTCATTTTCTTTTGGTGGCTGTTGTTTTGTTTTAGTGGTCCTGGCGGTTGAAAGCAGGGCCTCTCACACAGTAGTCAAGCACATGACCACTGAGGCAGACACTTTATGAGTGCACTCTCCAACAGCTCTGGAGAACAGAGGCAAGGGACACTCAGAAGGAATAAACAGCCAGTAAACTGGTGATGCCAACATTTACACACAGGGCTGCTTGATTCCAAAGCCTTGCTTCACAATGGCAAGGCCATAGTCAAAAATGCAGGGTTGCTCTGGGGCTGCAGGGAGATGGTGGACCTGTATCTGAACATGAATGTCTGGCTCCTCCGCCAGACTGAATTCCTCAAATGTCGGGAACCTGTCTGATTCACAGCTGTTTGCCCTGCAAAGTCTAACTCCTAGCAGTTTGGATGTTGAAGATTTCATCTTCTTCTTCATCTGTAACATTATTTTCATCTTCCTGTTTAGGGAGCATTCATTATGCATGTGATAGGCTCTATGCTATCCACTTTGCAGACATCTCCTCTGCAGTTTCCTGACTGCTTTAAGAAGAAAGCCAAGATCCGCCCTCTGACTATGACAAGGTACGAGGAAGAAGCCACTTCAGCAGACCCATCCAGCATGTTCCAAGGCCCCTGTACCGAACTCCCCTCTGTGGGAGTTGTAGTGCAGCTGACTGCAGTGTTGTAGTGCCTTTGATTTTCCTTCATCTACATTTCTTCATCCCCTTGTTCTATGTTTTTGTGTATATTTTTGGAAGAGGTCTTAGATCTTTGTTGTACTGCAACAGAGACAATAAAGGTCTCTTCTGGCTAGGTAGCAAGAGATGAATAAGCTGTAATTTCCCAAAGGGCTGGAACAAGGAGTCTCCAGCACTTGAGGTCCCACCACACCCGTCCCAGGCTGGACACCTGACCCCTTCCAATTGAGTCTTCTCCCAGCAGCCATACTGGTTGTTATGGTGTCGACTGAAAATGTCCTCTACAAGTTTCCTGTATTCAGATGTGGGTCTTTTGGAAGGTGACTGGATCATGGAGGCCCTATACACCTCAGTGGATTAATCCATAGGGGCTGGGGCCTGGTTGGAGGTGGATCACTGGAGCTGAATACACCCTGAAGGGTATATTGTTCTCCCTGGCTCTTCCTTTCTCTCTCTGCTTCCTGGCTGCCATGGGTTGAGGAGCTTTCCTCCGCCATGTTATTTCTGCCTTGTAGCCAGCCAACTACAGATTAAATCCTCCGAAAACTGTGAGCCATAATAAACCACTCTTTGTTTAAGTTGCGGATGCCAAGTCTTTTGTCCCAGCCTTAGGAAAGTGACTAATACACTGGTCTCCTAAGCTGTAAAGCCCATCAAGTCCTGTCTCTATTTGGTAAACTCTGATTCATTCTTCTTTCCCTTCTCAAAACCAGCACTTAGTTCTGCCTTTGTGTGGAGTGCAAGGGCTACCCCCATCCCCACTCTGGAAGCTTCCTGGATTCCCAAGGTTGGACTCCCCCCACCACATCTCTGGGTTCTAAGTGCCAGCTCACTTATCTACTGTCCCCTACTCAACCTCTCTGTAATTACTCAAGGGCAGGGCCACACCTGTCCCATTCACTGCTGTGTCCCAGAAACACTCAAAACAACTTTGCCACAAACAGGTGAGTTACATGCAGGCCTCCTGCCCTCAAGGGGATTTACCACACAAGGACAAGGTGTTTGTATGCAGCTGCTCAGTGCAGTTTTGTTCCCTGCAAGTCCCTCTGGATGACTTCCCAAGACCTACTATGTACCAGGCACTATGTACCAGGTACTATGTACCAGGCACTGTACTAACAAGTATTTATATACATGGTCTCATTAATCCCCCAAGAAACCTGGCTAACAGACTTCAAGGGCACCAAGCAGCACAGCCCTGACTTCAACCCCACACTGTCTGCAGCTCCTTGAACTACCATCCTGAGACTGCTCAGTGGGACTGGCAGGTGGACGCCACCCCTCTGCCAGCCCTGGGACCGAGCCCTGCCTCCCTCAGCTGGTCCCTGCCCAGGGAGCACCACATACTTGGACCAATTTTCTGGAACGGTTCTGGGGGCTCCTCCTTCACCTCGTCAGTGGCCACAACACCTTGGTCGAAAGGGTCTGGGGGAGAACACACAGTCATTAGCACCCTGGTAACCGGGGTCGCAGGTGCCCAGCCAGGGACAGGGAAGATGGGCAGTCACCAAGGACTTACCTGCCCGATTCTCAGGGGCTCCTTCCACACTAAACACTGCACCCAGGTGGGAAGCGGCAACCGCAGAGGGAGAGAAGCAAACAGGAGCCCTGTCAGTCCCTGCCCATCGCTGACTCTGCCCGTTGCGCCCAGCCTCTGTGCCACTGTGCTTGTCCCTGGAGCCGGGAGGGCTGACTTGGCCAACGCGGGAGCGCAGAAAGGGCACATCCCTGCCAGGACGCAGCCTGCAGCTCGACGCCTCTCCTGCCCGATGGGCAGGTGCCCACCCCAAGGGCAGACAGACATTTCCTGGACCTGTTTGTGGGTCCCCAGCATGCACTCGAGGGGCAGGGCGGGAGAAACGGGAAGAGGCTGAGAGGAGTGGAAAAGGCAGTGAGAGGAAGGATGAGCCAGCTGCCACGGGTGGCGGGCTCAGGTGCCACGGGCTGAGACGGGCTGGAGTGTGGGGCTAGAGAGGGAACCCCCCAAGGTCCTCTCCAGGTCCGAGACCCTCTTCCTAGGATTCTTAAAGACTCCACAAATGAATTACCTAAATTTATTGCTCTAATTTCTAGTTGTATAATCTAAGATGCTGAAATGCCATCACTCATTTTTAAAAATTGGTTTAATTTCACTAGAGCATGCAAATACACAATATAAAACTATAAAATGACACAATAGGAAATTCAATATTCAACTGATTTTGACCTATAAAAATGGCAATTTTACTTGGGGTAAACTAAAGAGAACCACATGTGGATAACTATGAGGACACTCCCTCCCCAGAATCCTCCAGGGCTGGTCATTCCCCTTGTAGTTCTGGCTGCTGCTTGACCTTTCTCTGGCTCAGAGCAGGGCAGGCTGGGGACACGTCCCCAAGGAAGGACACCTCTCTATATGACACAAGGAGCGTGGGGCTTGACTCACCATCCACTGCATGCAGGTCCCGGTGCTCTTGGAAACAGCTGTAGTACTTGTACTTTTTCCCACAGATGTCGCATGTGTACCTGAAGTTGTCTGCAAGGGAGGGAAAGCCACATGTGCCTACCAGTGCTTCTGTCACCAGGGGCTGGCGTTTCCAGCCAGTGCATCTGCCTTGGGGACCAAAGCTGGGACCAGTCTGGTCCAGCCGCAGCTGGATGGTTCCACGGAGAACCTGTTCTTCAGCCACCTGCGCACGGGCACTGCCCACATCCTCTGAACCAGGGAGGCTGCAGCCAGTGTTTCCCCTGCAATGCTCTGCAGCTACTTCTCCATGCGCAGCCTCAGTGCTACTCCCACCCTCTACTCCAGACCAGGTTCAGGTTGCTACCTGGGTCTGTGGGGTTGGGGCCGAGGTTTTAGGGGTCTTCTGCAGTCATTCAGACCAAGGTGACAGGGAGCCTTTAGGGGACTCCCAAACGAACTCTCTAACCTGCCCTATGTGAGCTAAGTTCCTAAGGGCCTGGCTCATCACAGAAGTAGGTGGGATGAGTAACGATCACAGTAGTTACCTGTGCGAGGTGCCAGGCCAGGCCCACCCCTGCCTTTCCTCAGTCCTTGTGATAAGGATGAAGCAGTCTCCTGTTTACACAGGAGGAAACTGAGGACCAAAAGAGACCTGCCCCAAGTCCCACAACTAGGAGGGTGGGCAGCTTCAAAGATGCCACCTGGTGATCTTCGTCTGTTGCAGACTCTTTTCCTGTGGGTCTGGGCTGGACCTTGTGACTAGCTGCTAATGAGCAGGATGCAGTGAACATGATGGGCTATCACTTCTGAAATCAAGTTACAAAAGGCCATGTCTCTTGTCTTGCACGTCCCATCCCTCTCTAGTTCACTCGTAGGCGGGTGGCATGTTGTCCAGTGCACCAGGAGAGATGCAGGCAGCAAGGGGCTGAGTGAGGGCAGCCTGAAGTGAGCAGCCAATGAGCATCCAAGGCCCTCAGCACCACAGCTTGGCCAGGACCCCATCCTGCTTGCCACCACGTGAGGAAGCCTAGCAGAAGCCCTTCTCCAGTTGAGTCCTGAGATGAGAACATGGCCCTGGCCAAACCTTGACTGCAGCCCTGTGCGAGCCCCAGAGAAGCCATGCTCCAACTCTTGGCCATGGTGATTGGGAAGTAACAAGTGTTTGCTGCTTGAAGTCATCATGTTGCAGCAGGAACATGTGCTACACAGCAGTAGCTAACACAGGCCTGAATTTGGATGAGCCCCCAGATTTGCCCAAATCTGAGGCCAGAATCATACAAGATAATACCCTCCCTCTGCTGGCAAGACTCGCTCATGTTCACACTGGCACAGACTGGGCATGTGTACCCTTCTAGGTGACCTCGGGCAGGCCCATCCATCTCATCTGGAGGATCCCCAGAGTGGTTTGGCAGCTTGCTCAAGGCTGTATGTGGGGAAGGAAGAGCCAGGATTCGAACACCCAGTTAACTCCAAGACAAGGCCAAATTGGGGCACATGGCCCTTCTCTGCCTGGTCTGTGTCCTTTGCTCCTGGCTGAGGTGCTTCTCGTGGGGCCCTTCTCCTGCTCCTTGAAATCAAAACACAGAGGGCGATGAGACTGCCTATCCCAAGGCTGCTTGGCCCAGCAGTGCTGTGGGAGTTTCCAGACCCTCTCAGCTGAATGTAGGGACAGAGACGACATTAGCCACCTCCTATCCCAGGCTCTGCCCTCTTCCCTTGGCACACTGGTACTCTCCGTGGGCCTTAGTCAATGCCAGGACCACAGAAATTAACTGGTCCCTAAGCGAAGAGCCCAAAATGTTGGCATTTGTAGATGTTCTGAAGATAGAGGGTACCAGAATCTTCCAAGCGAAAACCAGTGGGATGTGGGATACCAGAGGCCTCGTCCTGCTTCTGACCATTTGGCCCCTAATTTGAGATAGGGTAAAGACCACTGATGAGCTGATTCCCAGGGGCTCTCCCAGGCTGGTGCTTCCAGGATTCCAAGCTCAGGTTTCAATCCTGATGGCCAGCAGTCCAGTTTAGACAACCCCCCAGCAGTGTCCCATCCAGACCACATCCCCAGCTTCTCCTTTGTCCCACCCTCACTGGTGGATACCAGAGAACAGAAATGAAGAGATCCTGGGGGCTCCACCTCTGAAATTCCTCTCACACTGACCAGCTGTCTCTGCCGCATAGCTGTTCTTGCCAGTGGGCCCAACCCTTCCACCATGGGCCACGTTGGCCGGCCCCAATCACACACAGACCCCTAGCTGTCTGCCACTGAGAAGCGCCCCACCTGCCCTGCCGAATCTTGTACCACTATGTTTTCTCAGTGTGGAGGGGGACCATGCTCCCAACTCCTAACAGAGCAAAAGAGTCCTCCCCAAAGGAGGCAAAAGAGGTTTTCATCAGTGAAACTACCCAAGAAGTTTTTAGAATCCCAAGGGACTCCATGTCTCAGGAAAGCCTCTGAAAACCTTTTCTAGGAAGTGAGCTCTAGAGCGAGCCCACCCAAGCTCAAACTCTGCTCTACCATGTAGAAGTGTGATGGACCTTAGGCATGTTCTTAACACCTGTACTTCCATTTTCTCATGTGCAAAGTGGGAACAATGATAGCTCCTTATTTCCAAGAGTTGTAAAAAAGAATGAATAATAGTGAATTAATAAGAGTTGTAGTAAGGAATAAATGGAGGGCTGGGATGTAGCCCAGTGGTAGAGCACTTGCCTAACAGGTGTAAGGCCCTGGGTTCAATCACCAGCACAGAGAGAGAGAGAGAGAGAGAGAGAGAGAGACAGAGAAAGAGAGAGAGAGCGCGCGAGTGAGAGCGCAAGACCTATAATCCAGGCCCATCTCTACTGTTAACAAATGGCACAGTTTAGCTCTCTGGGACCCAGTGTCTTCATCTGCAAAGTGGGCAGGCTGGACACTCCAAGACTGCACAGCTAGGCCCCCTTCAGGGGGCAGGCATTAGAGCTTGCCAGGTGGTCTGAGCAGCAGCAGTGGCCTGGGCCGAGGCAGGGTGCAAGACTGGGAAGACAGCAGTACACACGGGCAATGCGGAGGAAGCGTCACAAAGAGGAAAGAGAAAGTGAGGGAAGGGCTAAAAATACTCCTAGCCACACAGCGGTCTAACCCCCAGTGAGCTCCCATAGCATGGCAGCCGGACAGAACCCGGTGGCTCATCGAGAGGCTCCTGGGAAGGCCAGGGGCCAGAATAGCCAGAGAAGGAAACACAAATGTGGATGTCTTGAAGTGTGTATCTGACCACAGCGGAAAGCCAGAAAAGAAGATAACTACTGAGGAAAATGGGAGTCAGGGCCAGGCTGGGTGGGGTGGAGCTGGGGAGGGACAGGCTTCTGCCTCCTCCCAGTCAGGGCCCCTGCGGTAGGTGCCTGCCACCCCAACTCGCAGGACTTGGCTCAGCCTGCCTGCCTCTCACGTGGCAGGGTGCAAAGAGACCGCACGGCAGAAGAAACTTGCAGGACACAGCCCAGAGAGTCTCCTTCTCCAGCCCTGGGTACTTCTGACCCCACCGTCCCTGGCAGAGGCCCTGATAGCAGGGCAGGGATGGGGGACAGAGGGATAGAAATGTCAGGCTCCTCCAGCCTAAACTACTCCCCACCTGGCCCTTCACAAAAAGCAACTGCGTCTGTACTTTCTGTAGAGTTTTAGAAAATGACTCTTCCATGTCTGGCTCCTCTGCAGTACACATGTGAGAACAATCTGGGTCACGGCATTTACTCTCACTGTGGCACAGCAGCCCCACGTGAACACAATGCGCCGCTCAACTAGCGGTGGGCAGTTGGGTGGCTTCTGGTTGGGAGCTCCGAGGATCAGTGCACTAGGAGCATCCTAGTCCTGGTCTTCTCGTGGACGTGCGCATCTGTTTCTGCTGGGTAGGCACCTAGGAGCCAAGCTGCAGGTTTGGAAGCTCAGTGCTGGTGGGCAGCACTGTGGTCTACACCGCCTGGCTGCTAGGCCCTCGAGGTTTAGGGCCGGCAGGGTGTGTGAGCAGCTATCCCTAGATGCCAGGCACATGCTCATGAGGTAACTCTGGGAAGCAGCATTTCTCCACGGTCAGTGAAACGACCACAGACCCATGAGTCAGAGTCCCAAGAACACAGGAAGCTCTGTACAGGCTGCGCTCCTGGAGCCACTCGGGCATGTGTGCCAACAGGGGCAGGGACACCTGCTCCTTCGAATATGACTCAAGTTTCCTCAAAGCTACTTGCCCAAAGGATCCTTTATTGCGAGAACATCCATCGACCTCCTCAGAATGAGCATGCCATACAACCCACTTGGGGAAAGGTCACTCTGAGCTACTGTCTTCTGATTTTATGGGGGCCCTCTGGC